>JAVJGI010000001.1:91351833-91369178 GCA_035590275.1 Ibycter americanus
GCGGCCCCCGCCGTGACTGCTGCCCGCCCTCGCCGCGGCCTGCACGGAGGGAGACGGGGGCAGCGGCAGCCGCGTGGCAGCACCGGCTGTGGAGCGTCCCAGTAACGTTGCCGAGGGCCTGGCAGGCTTTTCTGGTCCTCCACCTTTTACAGAAATCCGTGACCTTGTGACCGTGGCATCGCCCGTTAAAAAAGCCACCGGGAGCTTCATGTGTGCAGACTCAAAGTGGCCTCTTTTTCTCCCTCTTTCCCCTCCCCACCTGAAGTCGAGGCATTTTGGCACGACTGGGGAAAGAGCCATGTGTGACGGTGACACTTAGCACCATGCCGGCTCCACATGCATCACGCCCGCCCGCTTCTTGTGCTGAGCGGTCAGGAGTTTGTCAAGGAGCACTTTCTTTTGCTTCCGTGCTGTACTGCGAGCCGTGCGCTGACTGGAATAGGCAGCCCAGACCTGACTTCTTGAATTTAGCTTTTGCATAAATACTGCCATTGACTCTAGCATCCTGTGTTGCTTTTTGAAAGCAAATAACTAGACCCTTTTTTGAACTGTGGTCACTAGAGATGGGTACACATACCTTTATATTCTTATATCTAGAAGACACCCCTGATGGAAGACTTTCTGGGGAGAGTTTTTGACATAACCGTTTTACGAGTGGAACTGAAAAAAAGCGTTATTTAAAGTTCGTGGAGTAGGAGCCTCTGAAGGGACAGGATGGCTGTGAGCATGGATGATGACGTTCCCCTCATCCTCACCCTGGACGACGGTGGAAGCAGCGCCTCAGCCCCTCTTGATGACCTGGATCGGGAGGAGCTGCCTAATGAAAGTAAGATCACTTTGTCGTTGTTTCCTGCCCGCCGTGATAGCCTCGCTTGTTTTTCTCTTTGCAGTGGCTGCTCTTTCTTGTGCTTGCCAGGACCTGAAATTCTCAGAGCTCTCATTCAGTGTCCCGGCGGCTGAGAAAATCAGATCAGGAAGTTGCTTATTGTGTTGCTTGTTTACTCACAGCACCCGTGCTACTCTGAGAGGGTGGAGGACACTGGGAGGACGGGTCCTACCGATGCTGTTCCTAACACACGTGTTTTGTGGTTTCCTTGTAATAACCCATGACCTCGTTGTCCTTAAGCTCAGCTTTCCTTTCCTATACGTTGGGACAGAGCGTCTCCTTTTCTTGGCACTGGCCTGCCGTGCTGTAGCACTGGCCTGAGCTGTCAGGTGCAGCAGCTGCAACTACGTCACCTAGTATTTTCCTAGGGCCATAAAGCATCTGTCCTTTGCAACTGTTGTTTTGCCTATTTCTAGGTTACATTCTGATTTTTGCAATAAGGAAAGTGATACGTGTCGATAAATCCCTTTAACGTCTTTGTTGTATTCGTATCAAAGAACCTGGAGTAATTTTAGACAATGTATTCATGCTTGTGTTAGCCTAGGGTATTTAGTGGGGCAGAGCCAGCCTCTGAGCATTGGGAGGGGGGAAAAAAAAAGCCACCATCTCTTAGAAGCATGGCTTTCTCCTCGGTATATCTTCGTGAAAGCCATTGCCCCACAGTAGGTGAGGCTGGAGCAGCAGATGTGTTTGAGCATGTTCAGTGAGTTTCTCTGTTATACCTCACTAAATGTATTTGAGCAGTTTTGTTCAACAGATCCCTTTGACTTCCAATTGACATTGCAGGTGTATGCACAGGTCTTGTGATTCTGTTCAAGCCCTTGCTGCCACAAGCTTAATATTTGTAACAAATACATAGTTTCCTGGCCTGGCATTCCTTTTTTGTATGTTATACCTCTATTCCATACTGCCTCTGTGACTCTGTGATTTGATTTCTCTCTTGCAATCAAATGGATTCCCTTAATTTTCTTCTTCTGTGACTTCCTGGGCCAGTAGCTAGTTTCTGACAATCAAGATTCCTCCTCCCTCTTCCTCCTCCTCTCCCACCTCTGCAATACACATCCCTGGCTAAATTGCCCAGTTGACTTCCTCTAAGCTGTGCTGCATCATTGCTCTATTGCATCTGTTTCTCTTAAAGTTTAGCTCTCTGTTTTTAAGTTAAATAGAAGAGAGAATGCTTCCTCTGTCCACCGGTGTATTTATAGGCTTTCTTGTGACTAATTTTAATCACTCTTCTCTCATCTTTTCTTCCACTCACCTCCCATCCCTTTAAAGAAGAAGTTGTGTGAGGTTTATCATTTGGGTAAAGCCAACACGGCTGTGTTAAAAGCACAGGCATGAGAATGAATGTATTAATAAATAAAACTATTCCATAATCTGCTTCCCTTGAAATACAGCAAAATTGTTTAGGGACCAATTTCGTGCTTCTTAAAAGATTGCTGTGTGGTTTTTGAGAATTCATTTCCTGGAATTCTTTGAATGAAGTGTCTCTTGGTATTGAAGAACCCTTATTTTGCTATGTGTTTTAATCACTGTTAAAGTTGAATTTGCTGAAAAAATATAAAGCTTATTCGGTGCAAGTGATACTGAATGATATGGAGCCTTCTGAAGTCAGTGAGTACTGCAAGAGCGGGATGAAAGATTAGAAGAGGAAGGCTGGCATAAACAACTTGAAAGGCACATTTATCTCTGAGAAGCGGGAAGCTTAAATTAGTGAGCGAGCAGACTAATGCCATCGTTTGCAAAAGTAAGCTTGCTTAGAAAACAGAACATGTAGTCCAGCTTTCCTCCTTGCTTGCAAAGAAAATCTACTGTGAAATGCAGAAAAGTTGTGTCTCATGGAGGCTGTGAGGAATTCAAATGTTTCCTCTCTGCTCTGCCTCTGCTTCTCTGCTGAGGACTGAAATGACGTTATCAGAACGGTATAGTTTCACGTTTTTCTTCAGAGGCTTGTCTTTTTCCAGCAAAAAGAGTATGAGAAGTCCTTTTCGGGAGAGGGGGAGCCTGCCAGGGTGATGATGAGGGCATGGAGACAGGGAAAGTCAGGAGGCTGTTGCCTTCTGGTTTTGTCTTCGTTATGCCTTAACTCTCATAACAGGATATTCAGCCCGAATTCGGAGGAATAGCTCACTTGTCACTGTGCCTGTCCATCGACTCCTAGGAATTTGGTGGCAGGTTAAACACAAAGCTTCTGTTTAAGTGTGTCCCCAGACACCAGCTGGGACTGTTTGCAGTGAAGGACCCATTATCCTCTTCCCAGGTGACACCGAGGGAAAGACAAAGTGGGTGTAACAGCCGTTATGTTAAATCATGTATCTGAAGTTGATAATAATGAAGTTGCACTCTTGTCCTGTGTCGCTGTGTCAATGAACCTCTCTAAATTTTCATCCGTATTCCAGCCTGTCAGAACAGTCTCGCTAACTGCTGTGTTATCAGTGGGATTTCAGTAGCTCAGCACTCATGGTTTTTTAAAAAAATTGATCCGTGATGTAGCTTTGTTACAGCCCGGTCCTTGGATAAATGAATTTGTAGTTTTGGACTCTTGGTGTTGATTGTCTGGAAATGCAGACAAGTTACTGTGTTGAAATAAGTAGTAACAGGGTTTTCTGAAAGCAAGCGTGTTGCAGATGTAAAAAGAAAGGTCTAAAGTGCAAAAGGGTATTCCTTTCTGAATGTTGCAGAAGAGTCCTCTTCTGGGTAAGTGAATGTCTTGGGGTTAGAATAAAAGCAAGCTAAATGAGAAAACTGTGTGGAAAATTACATTCTTAAAGAAAATGTCCGGCTGCAAAAATTAATCTCCCTAATCGTACAGCTTTTAAGCACTTAATGGGAGAAAATACTTGCATGGGGAGGAATATTAAAACTCTGCCTTCCTTGGCTTTTGCTGGGATACACATTTTCCAGGGAGCTTCAGTTTACAGCCACAGTGAAAGGTCAGAAGCCTGCAAAGTTGACGGGAATTCAGACCACATCCAGAAAAATGTGGTCCCTGTGGTACCGATGGTTTTCTGTCTACAACACGTAGGACTGTGGTGCTGGGTAATTTTTCTTCCAAGCTCCAACAGCTGAAAGAGACAGAAATGCTTTTGTCACTTGAATCCATGCTAATTAATATGATGCTGCCCTTCCCTAGTACATCTTATCTGAGAATCTCCGAGTGCTGTACATGCTCTAATTAAGCCTCCCAACACCTGTCTGAGGTGAATGACTAACTGAATTTCTGTAGAAGGGAACAACAGGGATGCAATCCTTGTGTGACCTTTCCCAAAATCACCTACTGAAAATGGTGAGGCAGCAGGGGTTTAGTGATTTCCCTTCCTTCACCCAAACTCCTGGGAAGCATTCGAACAGGGTTCTCAAAATATCTCAAAGCGTGAGGTATGTTTTCCGTATACAAAGGTAGCGTGGATAGCCTTGAAACTCTAGGACAGTGTCTCTCCTTGAGCTGATGGGAACTATAAGCAATAAATGAGTGCATATTGATTTATCCTGTATTAGATCAGATACAAGATTCTCCTTTGCCTCCTGCATGGAAATTGCTGTAGCCTCAAGTGGAGTTTCAGTTGTGTTCAGAGCAGAAAGTACAGCTCAAAGTGTTGTACAGGGAACAATATGATATTGTATGTCTGTTTCTCCCACACAATGGATTATGGCAAGTGGAAGAAGTCATCTTTAAACTCTGGGTTTTTACAAGAAAGCAACTGCGTCTGCTATTGAGGTAAAAATGAATTATTGTTTATGTGTGGGGAGGTGGGGGGAGCAACTGCAAGTGAAGTGCGATGTTTTCTAGAAGGATTGTTGGAAAATGGGAAGTTAAAACTTTGAATGTTGAGGTTTCAGCTGAGCCTTTGCAATCTCCGTTTCTGCTGCCTGAAGAGTAAATTGTCAGGAAAACCAGAGCCAGCCTGGCCTTTTATGGTACAAGCAGAATTGTTGGCAGGTGTGCCCCCATGCCTGGACACTGCTGTGAAGGAGCAGCTGGCCCAAAGGGCGTAAAGAAAATGATGTGTCACTATTGCTGAGTTGCTGCCCAAGTTGGAGGGGCTGCCCAAGGTGTGCTTGGTGAGGAATGTGACTGTAGGTAAGGAAAGCAGTGACTGGTTCTGGGACTGTTGGTTGTGCCTGTAACACAGTGAGTGGTTTGTGCCGTGCTTGCTGGAGCTGCTGGAAGGAGGGCCTCTCGCCTCGCTTCTGCACGTCGGCCCAGTTCCTTGCTGAAATGTATGAAGAGGCTTTCAGCAAAGCTGTTCTTTTTGTCATAGGGTGATGGAAACTCATGTGCTGTTCCTAAACGCAGAGTCTTATTACAGCATTAATGGATGTTGTGTGTAACAAACTGGTCTCTTTCTGGGAAAAAAAATTTACTAATCCACAGGTAGACATATGCTTTTGGGGGTCGCCCAGGATTGGGGGCAGTTAATGTTGTTCTTTTGAGGCGTAGGAACTGCCTGGATTTTGATGCGTTCGGTAACTGATGCAACCTGAAGCGATATCGTTCTCTTCCGTGTTGGATCTGGTTCCAGAACATGTTCATATCAGCAGCGAGAGAAAATAAGTCTGCCCACGTAGTCCTCACCTTCAGCTCATCTGATCAATGAGTCTCTGCTTTTTAAACATCTCTGTTGCCTTCTTCCTACTGCTGTCTCCTTTAGTTCCATCCGTGGATGAAAGAGCTTTCCAGGTGTAAAACAAGTGTACGTTTTCTGATGGGCTGAGGGAACAAAGAATAAATACCTGACCTTTGGGGGAGTGCTGCAACCACACAAACTCTTGGTAGCTGTGCTTTATGAGGAACTACCTTAATTGCTGTGAAGGCATTCTGGCTTTGCTACCTTTGAAGGAAAATAAGCGTTTTAAATGACAGCCATCTAGTAGATTTAATAAATCCTTCAGGATCTGTAGTTTTTGATCCTTGTGTGAAAGTAAGGATTTCAAAGATGGTTATTTGGACTTGGGCACTCATTATGAAATGCTGTAGCTAATTGGTGTGAAGAAATAGGGGACAAGGGAACAAACAAATGCTTGCGATGGACCTGGCAGATCCCGAGATCTCTGACAGCCAGCCTCTTAAACAGCCTTTTGGATTATCTGGTGGCTTTCTTGGATGCTACGCAGGATATTTTCTCACATCATGGCTCCTAGTTCTACCAATTTGCCTTTAATTAGTTCCAGTAGCAGTGCTTCCGCTGTCACGTTTAGAGGTGAAGCATGGCCAGAGCACAGGACTGGGATCTCATTTTCGGAAGCAATCTAGTTCTGCTGTTGAAGCCGCTCCTCCTCGTACCTGGGGTAAGTCAGTTAACATCACTGTGGTTAACATGTCTCATCTGTGAAGCACAGATTACACCTTTTGTGGAGGCGGACAGGTAGGCTTCGTTACTTTGTTATAAGGAGGTGCTGTTTTGCATTGCTGTGCATGATTTGGTTTTTTTAGTATGTACATGCTTAAAATTTATATAGAGAGGAGTTTTTTCTGAAGCACAAGTGGTAGTTTGGTGCTGGATTGTTGTTTATGCCTCTGAAAGTCTCATTTCTCCGACCTAACAGCCTTGCATTTTGCAACTTCTGCCAGTGCTTCTCTAATCCTTTCCTGGCCTAGATGACTTATAATGAATGTTTTAAGCAAGCAAAGCGAAGCAAAACTGCCTCTGAGATGAGTGAGGGGTGAAAATCCTGGAAAGGGAAATGAACACCCAAAATATAAGGAGATTATTGTTTTCTCCTTCAGTACAATTCGTTTCCCTGGGTGATGAGCTCTGTAAACTCAGAAGAAGGAGGTAAATGCTGCTTTTTAGGAGATGTGGGGTAACTTTTGATATGATGTTAGAAAAAGTGGAAAATGTGTTTCTGCATTTAACTTCCAAATGCATCATCCTCTGGAATCTCATTTATCTTGAGAATTCAGGTTTTAAGGCAGGACCGACTGCCTTGGCTGTGCCTAAATACGTGCTGTACTGAGAGGGTAGAGCTGGTACCTTTGATTCAAGAGAAACAGCGCCGTGTTGTCCAGAACTCACAAAAGCATTTCTATCGAGACATTGTCAACGTGACACTGTAAATGTGGTACCTATAGAAGAAAAACCACAAGCAGAGTAAAGTACCAGGAGGTATTGCGGGCTGCAGTTATCTTGTGTATTTTTTTTTTTGAGCCTGCCTTGTTTTCTTAGCTCTGCAGGAGATCGGTTTGCACAATGCACACATTGTGTGTTTCACAGTAGGATGCTTTGTCAAACAGAATCTCTGCACTGTTGACTCTTTGGCGCAGTAAAAAAAAAAAAAATCCTAGTGATTTCATCTTGAATGCCCCATGCTGTTCAAATCTGAGTGAGTAAAAGCGTATACAAGGTAAAGAAGACTTGGGTTAGTGTTCCATTATCCTGGAGTCAAATGTTTCTTTCTCCTTTGTCCTCTCCTGGAACACGAGTGATGGATATCATCTTTCATGCATACTCATTGTAAATTAGGGAGGATGCTGAAGAGTGGGGCAAGGAGTCTGGAAGCTTCTTCTCACTCCTTCCATGAAGCCAGGAGTAATGACCGTGATGCTTTGAGGGAGGGAACCCGTTCCCTTCGTATGTCTCTTCTCTAGCACATGGCTCACATCGTTGCGATGTGAGAGCAGAAGAACGGGCTAGGCTAAGTGTTTTCTCCCCAAGCTGGTGGCTTTAGTTGGAAGATGTTGGGGGTAAGGGCACGTGCTATGGCATCAGAGGGCTCTGCTTTTGGAACAGGTGGTCCTGGAACTATAAAAGATGTTAAGGAGTTTGAAAGTGTTCAAGCTGCAATTCTAAATCGACAACTTTCCAGCTCTAACCGGTCACTCCTCAGCCACCGCAGCTGACTTGGGAACATTTGGCTCAGGAAGCGGAACAACAGTTGGAAACAAATAGTGATTAGTTTTTTCATGGCTTCCCAGGGAACGCATCAGTTTGTTCGTTTTTCCCCTCATTTTTGTGATTCCTGTGGATTTTTAAGGCACTGTAGATGCAGGATGTTCAGTTTAGCCAAGCTTGCTTACTGGCAGATTAAAATGAGCAAAGGCTGAGCACGCTGAGTTCACTCATCATAACCAATATGATGCTTCTCAGAACTTCCTTTGCCCTTGGTATCTTCACCGAGGAATCCTGCCTGCTGCCGTCAGCCCCCCTGCGTTGAAATCCCATTTTACCCATTTGAATGCTGTAAGAAGTGCTGTATAAACTAAACAGGAGCATCTGTGAAGTGGTTAGAGTTGTTGTTGATTGCCTTTTCCTTATTGCCTTCAGGGGATTTAAGCTTGAATTTGCTGGAAGTCGAATTTATGAGCCAGAACGCTCCATTTCTGATCCTTAAGCTGGGAAAAGTGCAGTGAATTTGATAGGCCTTTCTCTTGCCTCCAATGTCTCTGGCTTTTGATCTGGACCTTGCAGGGCTCTCCCCGTGTCTTTAACATAATCTCTTTTTGCATGTTGAGAAGATGCCTGATTTTTACGTGACTTCTTTCTTTATGAAGAGCTGTAGGAGCAGCTTTAGGACTTCATCCATCTGCTTCTAGTGAGCAGTTCAGCAGGAAGCTCAGGCACCTGTACTGCTGATCTTTTCATCTGGGAGACGGGCAGAAAAGTAGTATTTGCGTTGATCCACCACAGTACTGCATGGTTGATGAAAGATCCTGAGGATGACGAGAGGAGACTGCTGTGATTTGAATCATAGTGTGGGGGTTTGAAGCTTGTATCCAGTGCTGGTTTTAGAATCATGATCTGGTGGTGTCTGTTTGGAACAAAGGCTTTTCTTTTCCTGCTTATGTGTGGGAATAAAATTTAGGATGTATCTCTCTGCACAGCCACGTTAAACCCTCTGATTCTATGGGGCTGGACACCTGAACTGCTCTTACATTTTCTATATGACTGCCTAGCCCATGGGTGGGTGCATATATTGTCACCTGGGAATGTCTGATCATCTGTATTTTATGCCAACTGCAACTGTTTTTCTGAGAATACTTTCACTGTCCTCAGCAGATTTGGGAAAGTTTATTGTACAAAAGTAATGTAGCCTGCTAAAAGATTTCACTAGAATGCACAAGTATGTTCCTGCTCTTCGTTAACTAAATGAAGAAGTGCCTGTAGAATTAAGACTAAGTGATCAATCCTGCAAGTGGGAGCACTGAAAACTCCCCAGGGTCAAATTGTACTGGTGAGTTGGCTATGTCATTTACAGGATAATCAGACGTGGGAGGAGGAAGGCAGGGATGCCATCCTGTACAGCTAGTGCTTCTGCGGCCGCTGGCTGTAGGCATGGGGCTCCAAAGGAAGAGTGTAAGGACAGAGGTTTTGACTACTACAATACTTCCACGGTCTGTCCCCTTTTTTCTGTGGCATGGTCACCCTGGCTGGAGGCAATCCGTGCCTGGTGAGAGGCACAAGAGCTGTAGTGTAATCCATCTTGTAAATACAGTGTTCCTACAACACAAAGCAGCGGTGTCCGTCTGATTATTTAGTTAGGTAGTGGTGAGTCACTGCAGAAATAGGAAGATGCTGCTGTTTGTTGCCTATTCGCTTGTTCTTCATGGTGCAGAGGGGAACATTTTTTCTCCAGGGTGCTGAGCAGGCCAGAAGCACTGGAAATGTGTTTGAAGAGAGGAATGCTTGCTGAGACTGGTTTGCTCTGTAGCTCTGCCTTGATACCTGCAAGTAGTATTAAATGTTCTGCTTTTTCTGAACTGCTGGCAGGTGCAAACAAGTGACCACTTTGGTCCTGACTGTATTAAGTAAATGCTCACAAGCAACTTACTAAGGAGAATTTTGGCATCAGGGGCAGGGGGGAAGTGACCAAGGCAAAGCCCCTTCCTTTCAAATACAAAGCTGGTGGCAGGACCTCGTCTCTAGTGGTTGCAGAGGGAAAAGATTCAAAACACTGAAAATTATTCATATACTTTGAGAGAGCACACATGCATAGAAAACAAAAATGCTAATGGAGGCTTTAAAGCTGTTGGAGAGGCAGCAAAAAGTCACAGTACAGGCATGCCTGTGCTGGCTAACATGAAAGCAGCTGCACCTCTATGTAGCAAACAAAGAAACAGAAGCTGGGAGCGGAGGAAAATCACAAAGAGAAATGTGGTCAGCAGAGTTAAAGGTGCTCTAAAGGACTTGAGAAATGAAAAGATGTGTTAAGTGATGCTGGCCTGTTAGGAAGTCAAGGTTCAACACTGGTCAATAATGCTACGGGGAAGCTCAAGAAATGCTGTATGTATTCTGTATGTATTGAAAAGCCAGATGACCTGGTCATTGTGTGATGTATTCTTCCATTCCCACAGTAACTAAAGTAGAGATTAAACAGCTGATTCTAAAGGTACGCATTTAAAAATCAGCAGATGACTTTTCATTCCTCCTTTAGGCTGCAACTGAGGCAGTCTGAACATTGCAGTGATAGTGACTTTCTCCCAGACCCAAAAGGTATTTTGCACCAGGTGGGAGATTGCAGGCCAGCCAACCAAACAAGGTTTCCAGGCAAAATAATGGGAAACCAGCAACAGCTCTTCTAAAATCTGTATTGAAAGGACAGGTTTTCATGTCAATCAGTGTGGGTTTATGAAAAAGTGAGTGGCATATGAACCTTAAGTCATGCATTGACTTATTTTGTGAGGTTACAAGATAGACTGATAGTGTTTTGAGAAGGTATTTGTTTTGGCACCTGTGTGGCATTTTGATTGAGGAAGTGAATAATACAAATCAGCACTGTGTAGCTAATGGCTCTGCAAACTGGTTGATGGATGGGTCTCAAAATCCAGCTGGTTATTGGGACTGGTTAATGAATAGTTATGTTATTAGCAAAGACTGTCACAGGGGCTAGATTTTGTCCCTGTGCTAACTGTAACATTTCTTTCTGATCTGGAGGAAGAAAAAAAAAATAAATAAATCTGATGAAATTAGGAGATGCCATAGGTTGAGGGCATAGTAAGAGTGATGAAGGGAGCTTAGTGATTAGAACTACTTGGTAAGATGGATGCAGGCAAGCTGTGTGCATGTTGCTGTGGCCAGCTGTAGGGTCCTGTAGCTGTAAGGGTGGAGGGGGCTGCCTTGGCCAGCAGACAGGCTGAGCTGAGTCTGATTTCATGAGCAACTGAGCTGAAAGTGAGCATGTGGGACACTTGTCCAGTGAGACAGTGAGTGTATTCCTTGGTCTTTCCAATAAAAATAATGATTAGAGTAGGTGGGTAGGTGATGTTGCAATCCACGCTGGCTGTAGAGTAATCAATGTGTTTGTGCTTGGCGTGTTTCTAGTGCCTTTGCTCCAGCTCATCCGAGATCCAAGGGGCTTGAAGGTAACTTCAACTGGGTAACAGTGGAATTGTGTCTGTTGGTTGAAGCTGGGGAAATTCAGACAAGGAATAAGGCACGTATTTGTGGTTAATGTTTGGAACCACTTTGTAAGAGCTGGAGAGGGTTCTGCAGTGCTGGAAGTCTTTTGAAGTTAAAATTGTCTGTTTTCTGAAGATATGGTTCTGTACGAGGACCGTAGGACTTGAAGTAAGGACCAGTTGAGGGAAAGCCCTCTGGCAGCTGGCCTGCAGATGTCGAACTAATGATTTAACTCCTTTCTTCCTTTCCAGCTGTTACATGTCACCTCTTCAGTTCCTGCCAGCAGCAGTTTCTACCAAATGTGCAGAAGTCTTTTTCTTTTTTTTCTTAATGGAGCGCAGTTACGCAGCACTAGAGGCTGGGGTTTTCCCCATTCCTTTACATGCATCTTCCTCTGAAGCTGGCAGCTTCTCTTTCCTGGCTTAGACACAATGATGAGGCAGAGGAGTTGTGGCAGTGTTGTATTTCAAAAGAACCAGTGTGGTGGAGTCTTGTTCTGACACTACAAAACACAATTACCTACTTCTTCCTACTGTACCACAATAAATAACTTTCATTGATCTCAGCCTGTCGTGGTAAGACATTGGAGTTTTGCCGTGAAATTATTTAACTGAATTTATCTCATTTTCTTGCTGTCGCTCTCTCTTTAGGGCAGAAAGGTCCGTATGACACATACCTTATTATTGCCTACTCCGTTCTAGTCCTGCTCCAGCGCTGGGTGGCCACGTGGGAGATTTGTTGCCCAAACTAAATACTGTTTTCTCACATAAGGGAAGTGCTTCCTCTCTCTTTCCCGCTGCTACCTTTGCAGCTTCTCTGGAGAGCTGATGGCTGGTGGCTGGAACTGGCAGTAGGACCTGGCAGCACACTGCTTTCGTTAAAAAGGCCAGATTGCAGCTTAATCAAACATCTTTCCAAACTGCATCAGGAAAATCCAAAGGCTCTGCTTTGGAGAATTCAAATGAGGAACGCGCTTTTAAAATGCTGACATTGTGTTGTTACCGATGCTAAAGCAGATCTTTAACATGTTAAAACCAGGAGGCATTGGTTTCCCTTTTTGGAACAAAAAGAGGAAATTCCTTCATGTAACAGGATGTGTTAAATGCTATATCTGAGGGATTCTGATATTGTCTCTTTCCCTTTCTGTTACTTCTTCAAAAATTATGAATTAGAAACGTGTGTGTGTTTCATGCTTGGCCTCACTATAGCCTTAGGCAGAGCTGGTCTCTTCTTCTTGGTTGTGGGTGGGGGTTTTTTTGTTGTTTGGGGTTTTTTTTGCGTTCAGCAAGAACTTTATCATTTTCAATTGTTTTTTTCATTCAAAATTAGTTGTTTCATAGAGCTTCTCAATGGCTTGGATATTTAATTCCAGTTACAGAATAATTTTATCTCTGTGCCTGTAAAGCCTTTGTTGCTGTGATATGATCAGACTGACAAGATTATAGAGCATATTAGTCGCTGAAAGGATGGGTAATGTAAGGTTATAGGTGATCCCTCTGTTGTGGCTTTGACTTTACGTTTTGTGGTACAGAGGTAATTTGTTAAGATCAGAAATGAAGCATATGAAACTAACAGCAATTTGGCTTAACACACAAGCGAGATTCTTAATTATATTTTCTTAATGCAGCCTTTCCTTTTACACTGACTGAAAATGCTTTGGTTTTGACTTTGCAGCTATGTTAAGAAGCAGGTACTCCTGTGTTACACAGCCTCAGATTGCGGGGGGTGCCTGCTTCCAGCTCTCCATATGGTATTTCATGGACTTTCTCATGCAGGAGGATTTAGTCACACACCCACCAGAAAGCAGCTTTGTGGAAGAGGGCTTAGGCATGTTGTGGTTTGCATGAGCTGCTGGAAGGTGCTGCAGCTGAGGAGCAAGAGCTAGTGGGGTAGGTAACATTATTCTTACAGGATGCAGCTCTGTGAGTGGAGGAGTGATCCTCCTCTGTTTCACTGTCGACTGCTGCAGCGGCTTTTGAGCGGTGTGGTCTGGTGAACTAGTGAGCTCTGGGAGGCTTTTAGGAGTCAGGGTGAAGTGGCCTCTCTGAGGGTGACAAAGCATCCCTCAGTTTGTCTTCAGCTGCTGAAGCCTGTTACTAACCCAGATATCCCAAAAGGGAGGGATCTGGCCCTCTGCCTCTTGCTGCTACATATTTAGAAGTGAAAATTTTCCAGAAATCAAACATTTTCTGGTCAAAACTTCCCACATAACTTTGCAAGAGGGAAAAAAAAAAAAAAATTAAGTCCCAGAGTGACTCAAGGTTGAGATCAAAGGAAAGAGCAGGTGCCTTGAAGAGACAAGGCAGTGAGCTGCACAGATGAGGATCTCCAACCAAACGATCTTGGCTGGTGTAGATAAAATTATCCTCATCCTTATTTTCTTAGAAGTCTTTTACTTTTTTTTTTTTCCTCTTCCTTACAAATGTCTTTTTGTCCGCAGCAGGGTGGTGCAGGAAGTAAATGTCTGAGTGAATCATCATAGCTCATCCCTCATTTTGAACGGCTGGTGAGCCACAGAGCAAATGGTTAACTAAATACTGGCTCTGACCCAGTCAGAGCAAGAGCTAGCTGGAGCCACGGCTTCTGCTGAGACAAAACCATTTCCTACCATGCTTTAGCTCTTCTGTCATTGTGTTTAGTTTGTGCATCAGGATTTTTACACGTGTGCAGTGCAGATGCTAGCAAGGATACATGGTCTTCTGATTAAACAATGCAGGGCTTAAGTTGTCTTCAGTATAAGAAGATAGGCGGCACAATTGATAAGAGGCAATAATATATAAAAAGTGGCTTACCATGCTGAGGGACATCTGCTCATCCTTCATGTGGATTCAGCTCCCTGTAGTGTGGTGGATGATATCATGAAGTGAGCTCATGTTGATTCCATAGGAACTCACTGGATTCTCAAATAAAGGCAAGGACGGTAGACTTCAGTCACCTCGTACCACTAACACAAAGTGGCAACATCCATATTTTTTTAAAAACTTTTCTGTGTTAAATAGGAAGCTGAAGTGACTTTATTTGTTGAGCTTCACAGCAAGTGAGTGCTGTGAGAATATAGCAAGACAAAGAGCCCTGAGGCCTTTGCATATGTTTCTGCTGTGCCGTCATCTCTAAGGAAGAGCATGACTCAGTTACGCTGACTTGAAATATTCGGAAGTATATTATTTCTCTTGCAACAGAAGGGCTTGGCACTGCACTCAGTTGGAGATGTCCTGTTTTTCCTAGGCAACAAACTGATAGTAAATTGTTTAGGCTTCCCCATGGCTGTTAAATTCCTTCCTATAACATCCCTTGAAAACAGGATGGGCACTAGGATATTTTGGGCTGCAAAAGATCGGTCCTGCGATGCTCCTGTTGGCACGGCACTGAAGGCAGTGATTGCATTTTCTGTCTCTCTCACCTCCAAGATGTGTGGCCAAGTGCCAAACCAGCTGTGTTTTCCAGGCGGCTTCCAGCTTTTTTTCTCCCGGGTAGGTGAGTCTGGCCTTGAAGAGACAAATATACGCATGTTCCTGGCTCAGCACTTGAAAAGAAGCAGTTTCTTATCAACCACATTGGAGTGGGGAGGAAAGATAAATCCTCTGGAGGTGAAGCTACATGGCATGTAAGCACTTGGAAGGGAAAAATGCCATCATCAGTGCTGGTACAACTCCCAACATACTTGACTAAAATCTTGGCTTTGGGACCAAAGGTGCCTGTACAGCTTGTGTTGGGAAAGGGTAGGTACCTACTTCATTTTCATGTTTTTTCATGGATTTGCATCTTCTGTATGGATACTCTGTGCAGTTCAGCTGATGACGACTTTCCAGGAGAAGAGGAGTGCTTCTGGTTGTCTGACAAATAAGTGCTGACTTCCTTCTGCAACCTTGTTCATCCTCCCTGCAGCCTTGGAGCAGTCGCTGAGAGAGCTGGCAGCTTTAGCCAGCGTGGTGAATCCTGCACTAGGACAGGTCTTGTGTGTGAGGTCAGGAGGACCAGGAGCACCAAGAGCATCTTTGAATCTCCTTGGATCTACCTTCTTCCGTGGGCTCATGTTCAGTGTTGCTGGATGTCTGGATATGTTTCTTTCAAGCTGAAAGCTTGAGCTCTGTAACTAGCTGAGTTTGGGTAATTAGGTACAATTACAGTCAAGATGGATGGTATAAGAAATGGAGGTGGTGTGCCAGTGAAGAATGCAAAGCCTGAAAAGAAATGGCTCCAGTTAAATGGTGCAGCAGTCACTGTGATGAGGGGCTGCAGCCGAGTGAATCGCGGACTGCTCTGCTTCGTGCCCTTTTCCCTGCTGGCAAAGGGGATGGAGCCTGCCCATGGGACCCTTGTGCTGGTAAGGTCAGGTTGCACGTCTGTGTGGACTCTTGCAGCAAACTTGTAAAGCGTTTGCTCAACTCCAGGAAGTTACATTTGCCTTGGACAGCCTGCACTCCAAGTGTGTCCAGCTCCAATAGAAAAAGACACTGCTCCTGTGAAAAAACATAGCTGGCAAGTGTGCTCCCTTTCCAAGTGTTCATGCCTCTTTCCAAAGAAGAAATAACGACTGCAAGGGCAGAGGTAAATGCAGGACAGCAGTTCTTAGAAACTAGGTTGTAAGGAGGAAAGAAAGGACAAAGCTGGTGCCAGATTATATTTATTTAAGAAGGAATCTGATGGCTAACTGACGATTTGATGTTCTCTTTCCATGTCCTTCTCCTCTGTGGCCTAGTGGCTGGTGGCCTGTGGAGTGTTTTATCAGCTGGCACATCTCCAGTTGTCTGAGATGGTTACTGGAGCTGCCTGGAGACATGCCTTGGGCAGCTTGACCTTACCCGACTGCGGGAGGTAATGCCTTGCTTACTTTTCTCTCTTGCCACTCTGTTTGGTGAATCCGCTTGCAGGAACCTTCTAAGGCAATGTGAACGAAGATGTGTCCTGTCTCCAAAGTCATGTGTCCTTGGCATTTCTTTTTTTTGCCTATCAAGAGAAATAGTATTTGCACATGCAGCTCATTAGATAAGTAACTTACATATTGCTGTCATACACTGACTACACACATGATATGTAAACAGTATGAATGACAAATTTAACTATAAGAATATTTTTGCTGAGTTATGTCACTTGCCCTGCCTTCCACACAGTTTGCGGAGTTCTGTCATCACAGGTGTGCTTGCTAAAATAGCATTATCTGGACAGGATGGCAACTAGCAACTCCATCAAGACCTTCCTCAACCTTTTAGGAGAAAGTCCTGGTAAGTCCAGTAAATGGCACATGGCTTCGGAGTCAGTTGAGGAGCTAATTAGAGGCATCTCAGTCTGTTTCAGTGGAACGCCATAAAAAGTGTGTGCTATCTAGAAAGCAGAACATCTGGCAAACAGGCTAATGAGAGCCAGACTGGGGGAGCTCTGAGGCAAATGTGAGAGCTACCCCGTAGAGTTTGTTTATAACTATTTGAATTTGCAGGAGGTTACTAGTTTGTTGGATTTGTAAAAATTATTACTATTTATTAGAACAAATACAGACATCAAAGATCAAACAATGAAAGTCCAAATTGACTTCACTTTGACGTATAATAGCCTGGCTGGGAAGGGTGTTTATCCCTGGTTCCTGTGAATGTTTTCTGTCTCTTACTCCCCTCTCGGCTCTGCCCTGGAGATTCCCCTGTGGCTGCGTGAGCTCCTCCGAATGAGGGGAGTTTGTTTGCTTTCTCAGCTGATGTAGAGTTTTTCCTTCCCCTAAGCAGGGAATTTGTTTTGCAAAGGGAGAGGTTTGGGCTCTGGAAAGTTTATGCTCCTTCTCTTTCTTTCTTTTTTGTTTTTTTGTTTTTTATTGTAATGATGACATATGGAAACTATTTACACAGGAGCATGCTCTGCTGCACTGAATGGAAATGTTGGAGTCCCGGCAGTATCGTTCCGGATGCCTTGTGTAAGCAGCCAGCTGGTTTTGCTTTTTCTTTTTTTCTCTTTTCTTTTTTCCCCCTCCCTTTCTCCCTTTTCAGGGAATGTCTGGGATAAGTTACACAAGTGTGGAAGGAAGCTTTGCCATCTGTGAACAGCTCAGTTCGTTTACTTTGTCATGCCCCTTGTACTGTGAACTTCACAAATATCTGTTTTCTTTTTTTGCTGGAGGGGGGATGAGGGGGAGGGTA
>JAVJGI010000001.1:91369188-91407790 GCA_035590275.1 Ibycter americanus
CGCAAGACTCCTTGCTGTGACTAGTCAGCACTTTGACTCCTTTCCCATTAGTTGTTCACGTTCACTGGTGAGCAAATTCTGCTATATGCCAAAATAAGAGAGCATGGCACATGAAGCCTTGCTTTTACCACCACATTCATGCTTAAATGCTCTTTGTCCCACAGCTGTGCCTTCCAACAACTTGCACTTAGAAACATCCTGCTGCTAAGACAGCGATAGGGAAACGATTTAACTGAAGTCTGAGCCACCTTCCTCAGAGGGGAGGGGAGCAAATGTTTAGTTCTGCAGAGAGCAGATGAAAATCTTTTGTGCGTAGCTTTCCCTCGAGGAAGCTGCGAAATTGAGGATTGGCTTTCGGAGGGGAGGGAGGGAGGAACTTCAGATCTGACTTGTCTCCCTCTCCCCAACTCCAAACACAAGCGTGCCCGCTTCCCGATGTGGTGGCTGCCATGCAGTGGAGGGAACCGCCTGCCATCTACTTCAAGGATTACGGGAGTCCTGTGGAGAGATCCTCCTATCTCATTGAGCTCGATACTAATGGTAAATGCCGTCGGGGATGTTCTGCAGCACGAGCTGAGCAGAGCGGAGGTTGCATTAGTCTGTGTCATTGTTATCATGGGAGCAGCTGAGGAAATTAGCTAGCTGGAGGGCTGCCAAACAAATAGTCAGAGGGTTGCTTTTCAAATTTATTATTATTTTTATTATTATTTATTACCCAGATGATGCTGTTGCCTCAGGGCTGCTAGATCAACCTTCTGGTACCTGATGGGGAAGGAGCTGATCCACAAAATGCAGCTCCCCACTGGAACACTTCACCAGTACATTTTCTGTTGTCTGTGCCTAGAAAGATGATGTCTGGTTTAGACAGGAAGAAAACATCTACGTTTCTAGAGTTATTTTTTGTTCCTGATTTGCATCTTTTGTATTTGCAACCTTGGTCTCACGGGGACATCTCTTCTGTTTCAGCTGGAAGTCCTCTGTGTGAAATGCAGGGAGGGTTCCTAGGTTTTTCCTGTGGTCTGTCTTTCCCTAGTGTTGATCCTTTTCAAAGAGAGGTTGGTCTTCATGAAAGAACTACTTCAGGGTTAAAGGTAGTTTTGGCATCTTTTGGTAAAGTACAGTGTTTTATTGTTTTGTTTAATACTACAAACCTTTGCTGATTTGACCACAGTATGTTTTGATTTTCTTAAATTTTGTATATACTGTAATGCTGCAATAACATGGTAATACTGCAAGCAACCTGCTTAATATGTCCCTCTTCCCCAAAAGAGCTAGTGCAGCCAAGGTGTTCATTCCATGCTTTCTCAATATCCCCTGAACTGTGTGAGATGAATCACACTCGGATTTTCTCTGAACACCTGCTGTGTTTTGAAGGCAAGTTCTGGAAAGGCCTGAAATTCCGGCTCCTGTTAGCACCTTCACAGTCGTTGCTTGTTTAAGCAAAGCATCCTGCAGCCTCACCCCAGCCGGCAGGTGACGAAGGAGCTGTGGGTGACATGCTGTACAGCTGTCCAGGTAACATCATGGATGGTACATATGGCCCTGGGCAACTTCAGGCAGCAGGTTATGTGTGGTTAGAAGAGGTTGCACTCTCTGCTCCAATGTACCAGCCGCTTGTGTGCCTCAGCAAAGTTTGGGGGTGTTTGATAGCTCTGCGCCTGTCGATGGTAATGCTTGAGGTCTTTGAGGCTGGGGACTGGAGGCCACTTTCTGCTCTGCCTCTACTGTGACCCACCTTAGTGCCTCATGGAGGGGACAGCAGGTGGGGTGGGACTGCAGCATGTTTCGTCTGGCAGCAAACAGTCTGTTAGGATTAGAGGACTGGAAAATACTTGTCTTCTGGGCAGTAAAGATCTTCAGCAGCGAGTCCAGGTTCTGATGAAGATGTGCGCCTTCTGCCACTCTGTTAAGCATTAAATGGAAAGAAGTTTTTGCTATCAAGCCGCAGTTTGAGGGAGGCTGTCTCTTTGAAACACATACATGGTAAAAGCTTCATAAATAATAACATTTAAGAACTTTTTAGAGCTCACAATATAATGCTTCTGGTTTTTGCATATTGCTGTCATCTTTCAGTTGAAGAGCAAACAAACCCAGAAGACTGCCATTCCAGTTCTGTGTATAAATAAAAAGCTCCATCATTCAGTTTCTTCAAGAACTGTGCTCATCCGAGGTGTAGAAGGGGTGTGGGGGAGGAATTGGCCTCATTCAATCATTTGTCCAGATTTTGAGTGGTATTTTAAGGGTATGGGGGAAGTAAGGAAGAGAAATAGGCTTAATGCTGCAGGATTCTCAGCAATCTGAGTATGCAATCTGGAAAGTCTTCACAAATCCCAGATAAATGTTATCTTAATTTGATTTGAGGGTGGAAAAGGCATCTGTGGCTCTGCATTGGTGGAGGGGTTTCTGATTTCTTTCCATTCCCTGCCCTTCTGCCAGAAGCACGTGGTGCTGTTTCCCTTGGTGGGTGCAGAGTTTTTGGCACAGACTTTTTCTCTGCTCCAAAGGGTGTTCTAGAAAGACTGAATCAGTGATTCAATGAGGATTATATTGTCATAGCAAAGAGATGCAGCAAATCTTCAGCATGCTGTCATGAGAGAGGAAAAGCAGCTCATTTTCCCATTCTCACATAACTTCTTGTAACACAGAGAAAAAGCTAACGCATCACAGCTTCTGTGCTCGTAAAAAGGGGAAAATCTGCACTTTTACACTGGCAAGATCAATTTTACATGTACCCTCTTTGGGAACGTGAGCAAGTGGAGGAGGGAAGTCTGTACTGAGAGCAAGAACAACCCTGTGGTTTGGGTAATGATTGAAACTGTAGAACTGAGTGCGTGGCCAGTCCACCACAGGTTTCATGCATGGCTCTAAGCAGTTCTGGCTTCTGTGGGGTCTCTGCTCAGTATTCTTTGTCAAAGGTGCAAAATAAAAATCCCAGTCCCAGAAGAAGAAACCATGTGATGTTCCCTTTTTGAACAATAATTGTCTTAATGCAGGTTTTTTTCATGTATCTTAATAGCACTGAGGCTGCAGAGTGCAAAAAAAATGGCAAGTATGATGGAGTTTATATACGTGCCTTGTGGGGCTGTCTCATGGGAAGGGCACTATGTATGTCTAGCCATGTTTGGGAGTTGCTTTTTGCAATTGAATTGTATTTTTTTAAAATGAAATCTTTATTTATGAAGTCTGGTTCAAATGTTCAGTAAAGCGTTGTTTTATAGTGCTTTACTGGTGCAAAGGACATACTCTTAGAAGTTTCAAAATCAATCTATGGGATATGAACAGAAAATTAATCTTGTTTGTTTTCATCAGAGGGATATTGGTACTTATCTGCATCAGAAAGAGCGTTGCAAAGATGCATTGTTTAACGACTCTGGAGAGCTCTGAAAAATGAGGCTTTCTACTAAAAATACTGACTGCTGCTATTAGTGTGCTGTACAGCTGCTACACTCAGACTGATTTCCCTTGCCTGTGGTAGTCGTGTACTCCATTCTTCCATGGTCTGTCCTACCATTAAATGTGAAAAGGCAGTGTTCCTTTAGCAAGCCCACTTTATTTTGTGGGTTGAACATCCTCAGAGACTTCTAGCTGTTAGCTGCCTGTTTATAGTTTATGACTGCTGATAGTATACTGTGAACATGACGGTGCAGATCTCCTGAGCCAGGAGACCTGCTTATTGTATTAAATAGGATGCCATGTCTTTTGATGATCTTCTGGGAGCATTCCCCTGTTAAGCGCTGAGTTTGAGTGTGTCTCTTGAAAGCTCCTACACGGGAAAAATCAGTTTGTCTGTACAAGCTGCCAGTTTCCTGGGTCCTCGGCCACCTCAGATGCTTGCCTCTGGTCCCAGTGCCTGCCTTGTTTGCATGCTTCCTGATCAGTCTCAGCTAGCTTAATTGTAAATCAATTTTTCTCTTATTGTACTGATGCAGATGGAGGTAGCTATGACGTTATTAATGATGCATCCAGCCCTGCTGCGGGGGACTGCTGCGCGCAGCAAAGCTCTGCCCGACACAACTGGGAAATGAACTACCAAGAGGCAGCAATCTACCTCCAGGTGAGCCCTGCTGTTTGGTGTGAAAAATGGACTTCTGAAACTATAGTAGTTCTTGATTATAAGAAACAAAGAGCTTCCGTTTTGAGGTTAAAAACGTGGTGCTTTGCAAAGGAATCTGTTTGAGGTGTGGGGCAATGCTGGAAGCACCTTCAGATGGGCTCTGGCAGGTCATTTGGGAGCAACTGAATAAGCCACCCATCCTCTCCCATCTCTCCCAGTGTCAAGGACTGTCGTAGTTGAGGGATTCAGCACACGTTCAGTTCTGCCACCTTGCCGTGGAGATTTCTGTCACTGGTTATAGATCGCTGTTTCATCTCTTCAGTTGCTCCAGGGTGAATGGTCAGTGCTGTCCTGGAGACATCTTGTGTTCTGGAAGTGCCTTAATCCTGCCTTGGCCACAGATTTGATGGGTGGCCCTAGGATGTTTGTTTAGCATCAGTCAAGCCCTGCAGGTTATGTAAGACACAAGAGAAGGCAGAGGTCTTGATTTCTACAGGAAGAAAGCATGCTGAGAGTAGGATCAGCCCAGGAGTGAAAGTTATCATATTTGAAAGAAAAAAACAACAAACAGATAAACCCCACCCATGCTCCAGTTACAGGAAACACCATCTGTTACTTCAACAAAGGTATAATATTTTTTTTGGATTGCTGTACAGTCAGATGTGATGAATTAGCTTCCAAAAGTGAGCTTCTCCCAGAGCTGTCCAGTCTGAAACTGTTGCTCGTTCCCTTCCTTCCTCCATCTCTTCATTCCCTTTCAAAGGCTCTGCATTGCAGCTTGAGATGCTTTGGACCTAGTTAGGTTTTTTGCTTAAGCCACTGCAAGGTGATTAGAGCCATTTGTTCCTCCCTGCTCCTGCCCCACAGGACTGAGAAGAATTGCTTCTCTGACGTTTTAAAACCGAGTCGGCTTGGAGCTTGGTAATACTTCAGCTTCATCATATGCTAGAGCCGCACTGACAATATAATGATAGCTCCAGCCCCTCCCAGGCTTTTGTTTAAACTCGCGATTACAGGAGATGCTCGCAAAGGGTCATTGAGTTGCTGCAGCGTCTGATGGTAATGTACGCAGCAGGCTTGGCCCTTCAGATGCAGATTGTTCTTGCTGCTGCCTTGACCAATGGTCATAATGACAATGTCCTTGAAATGCAGTAAACATAACTTAAAGAGCATGAAGATTGTTTATTTGAACCAGTAGCTGCAGGCAAGAGTGTCTTATTTGAATAAGAGGACTTTGCTGTCCAGCAATGTTTTGAATTGCTTGGCTACCAAGAAGCAGAATTTAGACTATTTTTCATTCTGCAAGTGTGTTTTGTCAGGCGTGAATAAGAATGCCCTGCTGATCGTAGCTAGCGCTCTCTTTGAGTGGGGGGGCCTTGCGTTTTATGGAGCTTGCTGCTGGGTTTTGTCCTGCTCACAATCTGGCTCACTGACCCGGTGGTGTGTGTGTGTGTTCTTAAACAGAATATTAGCTTGCCTGTGAGATGAGTAAATGAGAAACATTTGAAACCCTCTTCTGAATTAGTCTCGAGAATGCTTCACTTCTTAAAGGAGATCCTGTTTCCTGACCTTGTTATCCATTTGCAATCACAGTTACTCTGCTTTCACAGTAATAGGTTACTGTCCTTACAGCAATTGCTTACTTGGAAAGATGTTAATTTAAAAAACACCAAAAAACTTCTTGTGCATCTGTGTGTCCCAGCTGGGGAAAAATTATCTCTGATGACAGTTTCCAAGATGCAGTAAGTTTCCTGTGAGTGACAAAGGCTCCCTTGCTTAATCCATTGACTCAAGAAAGAGAAGAAGCTGTTGGGTGTTTCTGCATGAAAAACCTCTAAAATCTCCCCAAACTAAGTTCCATCCTAGAGGTAAAAATAGCAATGATGTAGCTGTTTAAAAATCAGTTGTAGGCAAACTGTTAAGATGGAGTATCTGACCTTTTAATGTTAATTACACTTTCTAGTTAAGAGGGAATGACAAATCAGCATAGAGTCTTGTTAATTTTTCATGGAGTCTGTCTTCTCACATTCCTGAAGCAGAAAACACTGTGTGTGCTCCAGTGTTTTCTCCTAGACATTTTGCAAGGCCAAGATAAGGAGGAGCAACTGTCAGTCAGGTGCCCTGGAGCTTATCTATATGTTTTCATGTTCTGTCCTGGAGAAGTTTAATCAAATAAGTCTGTAAAACATGTGGAAGTGGTTGCAAGTAAATGAAGTACTGTGTTTATGTTGGGATGTTGTCTAAAGTTTCTTTGCCTACCTTCATAAACTCTTTCAACACTCTTCCTCATTTTGAAAAGACTCAAGGGTTTCTGAAGCAGGAGTTTGTGGATACTAATGAGTTTCATTACTGAAATATGCTTATGAACAGAAGGGGATGGCCTGTGTGTGTTCAGTTCATTCCTCAATAAACAGATCAATGTCAGGCTGTAAAGTGGGAATAGCCTGTTGTGAATTGTATCTAATCCTTACAAAAGTCTGCCTTCTTCATGTGGAAAGCTCTGTTACAGTACTTTGAGTCACTAATGCTGCTCTCTTCTTTATTCCTGCTGCCCTAGGAAGGAGAAAATAATGATAAGTTCTTCACTCACCCCAAAAATGCCAAAGCACTTGCTGCCTACCTCTTTGCACACAATCACCTTTTTTACCTAATGGAGCTGAGCACAGCACTGCTTCTCCTGTTGCTGTCTCTCTGCGAGGCACCAGCTGTTCCTATGCTCCGTCTTGGCATCTTTGTAAGTACTTTGGGGCAAAATGAAGGAGTTTGCCAGTTTTCTGGTGGTGGGTGAGGGGAAAAAGAAGGCTAAACATAGAGGAAGAAGGTAGCAGTAGTAGGAAAAAACCCACCTGGTTTGTTCTGTAAATTGGCTGACAGCAGATATGCCAGCCAGAAAAACATCCTTGTTTCATCTGATGTGCGTAGACACAATGAAAATGACGCTTATTTCATATTAACAGTTTGTGCAGTTCTTAAATTTTGTAACTGGGAAGTATATGGTTTTTCCTTTTCCTTGAGGTAACTCAAAAATCTGTGTGCTTTGACAGGTGGTTTAAAAGTCATTGTCAGGGTTGGTGCCGTTACCCCAGCACCACAGCTGGTTCCTAGAACACAAATGGATCTCAGCCTGGGACAGGCTAGTAAACCTTCTCCTGTCCTCTCCTCCCAGTGTTGTGAGGACTCTTTTTAATGTCTGAGTGACTTGTAGCTAACCTTCACAAAATGCAGGTTGAGAGAAGGGATACGCAAACTGGTGTGTACTGTTGCCAGTCCACAACCACTTTGTGAGGTACCACTGTAAGGCACGTGCTAGGAGCTGCTGGTGCTGGTGGGAGAATCTACATCTGCTTTTGGAGCTGTTAATGGCACGCTAGGACCATGCCAGGGGTATAGAATAGCCTTGACAGCCCTGGGGTCAAAGTGTTCTTCAAAATGAGTCAGGGCTGCCTAAGTCAGTTTGGGTTTTGAGTTCTGACTAAAGCTGACGTTGTAGAAAATACTGTCACCTTTTTTGTGGTGCATTTTGCATCTTCCGACAGAGAAGGGGTCCTTCAGCACTGCCAAAAGTAGCGTTCTGTTCCAGAGCTTGATCAGGACCCTGTCTGTGGTTGTTCAGAATGTCTAGTTCAAGAGAAAACCCTTCTCTATGTAAATTCTCTCTGCCCAGCAGCTCTTCTTCCTGCATTTCACTAAAAAAAATTACATTATCAATCTTTTGAAAGTGTTTCTGCTCAAGTTGCAGGTGGCTTGCCCTTTTGTTTCAAATGTATCAATACATTTTTTTGATGTGCTATTCCAGTCCGAAAGGGATATGGATTTCAAGAAATTCTGGGTGATACTGATTAGAGGAAGATTGTACAGGCTTTAATAAAAGCACAAAGCAATAAATGTAGAAACTTTGAAAACCAGTGCTGTGCTAGCTTTAAGAGTGGCCTTGGGTTTTCCTGCATGTCACAGAGCTGTGCTCTGACTGTTGTCAAACCCATGTGCTGCTTGAAAAAGGAAGGGCAGAAGCGTGCTGCTCTTTGTAATCAGAAGTACTGGTTTAAGCTTTGTTGTATTGTAACAGGTCCATGCAACCCTGGAGCTGTTTGCATTAATTGTGGTAGTCTTTGAACTCTCAATGAAGATGAGGTGGCTGGGCTTCCAAACCTTTATCAGGCACAAAAGGACTATGGTAAAGGTAAGTTGTCTGTTGGATTGTCAGTGTTTCTCCTTCAGCATCTTAGGGAACCAAAGAACCAGATTAAACACTGACCTGTACTGTAGCACAGATGACTTAGCCGTGTGTCCCATTTGCCAAATGATTCATATGAGACCTCTTAAGCTCCCAGGGACACCTCCCATCCTTAAAGTGTCCAAATAAATGGATGGTCAGTGAGAGCTTTGCCTTTCCCAAAAGGAGACTGCAACTGTGCCTCTCATGAAACCCCTTTTTTGCAGACTTGCGTGCTGTTTGTACAGTTCATAGAGGCCATCGTGGTGTTGGTGCGCCAAACTTCACACGTCCGGATAACAAGAGCTCTGCGCTGTATCTTCTTGGTGGACTGCCGTTATTGTGGTGCCGTCAGAAGGTGAGTGGTCAGCTGGCTGGGTTTTCTGCTCTCGTGCCTGGGACTGGGGTGGAGGAAAAGCACTCTGATCCTGCAGGCATCTCAGGAAAATAAGTGTCTTTCATGGACATTTCAGATCTTAGAGATCTTTTGTAATTGTGACTGAAGTGTACCTAGTGTCTTGCCTATGTAGGGAAATTTCATAGGTAGTAGCTTTGGATATGCTGATGATACACAGTGCTTATGTATACTGTCCTCAGCTGTATAAACTACCTCAGAGAGCACAACACTTGAATGTGGCTGTATTGTTTCTGGTTCCTGGGTTTGCCTGTAAACTGCACAATGAATCACAGAGCTAGTCTTTAGTCTGGACAAGGAAAGTTGACAGGGTGACAGTAGTACTGTTTGCAGTACCTGAGAGCTGACTGCAAAGGACAGATAGGTAGCTTGGGAACAATCCTAGCTTACCTAGCTTTCTACTTTTAATCCTTGGAGGAAGTGGAAAGTCAGTCCTCAAGTATAGTGTGTTGTTGGGGATTTTTTCCCTGCCAAGCTGGAGGAGAAAATATGCAAGTTCTAGTTTATTAATGTTTTCTTATTTTTCAGAAATCTGCGACAGATCTTCCAGTCCCTCCCACCATTTATTGACATTCTTCTCCTCCTGCTTTTCTTTATGGTGATTTTTGCCATTCTGGGTGAGTTGTACTTATGGAAGATGAAGTGGTGCTCTTAACCAGTGATTGTCCAAAATCAACACAAACAGCCCGAATGAATACAAAGCTGATCAGATTCAGAGTCCTGCCAGGATCTTCCATTTATCCCATTTCATCTGCAGTCATCTGGAAGGCAGAATTAAAGATCAAAAAAATCTAGGAGCTGGGTATTTGATTTCGAGGCAAAAGTCCTTTTGACCTCCTCCAGAGGAGAGTCTGTGGTGTGTGTGTGTTTGTGGTTTACCAGTTCTATTTTCATCGGCTGTTCCCCAATCTTGTAAGTTTAGTCTATGTTCCCATAAATCATGCATCTCTAGTGTACTTGCTACAGTCCTGTATGCAAACCATCCCCAGAAAGTTTGTTTTCCAAAAGGATCAGTTAAATGCCAATGAAATGTTTTGGCAAATCTGTATGAAGAAGGCCTTCCAGATACTTTCTGCTTCATAGCGTCAGAGAGGGCTTACTCTTAGTGTGACCTTCTCTTTCGGAACAGAGATTCATCACTGCGCTGCTCAATATTAAAAAGACTTTATTTTTGTTTGTTCTTTACCCCTTTCTTCTCTCCTCTTTTACCTTCTCTGCTGTTTCTCTAGGTTTCTATTTGTTTTCTCCTAACCACTCGGATCCGGTGAGTATCACTGATTCTTTCATCTGAAGCTTGAGTCCCAGTTTGACTTGCTTAAGAATCAAACGTTACTGTGTAGATGTAGCTTATTCCTGTGTGGTGGCCTGGGAGGCCAGATGCTAGCTGCTCAGAGGCTGCTTGGCAGTGTTACCCTGGTCTACCCCCTGCTGGGAAGGAAGACAGCACGGGGAACTTCCTCAAAGACAGGATGTCCCAAAGGGAATGTTCACGGAGTTATTCCTTGTTCTTGGTGTCTTAATTCAGTCAAATGAGCCACCTGCTGCTGTCCCCAGGGGAGGAAGGTATCTGGGTGAAAGCTCAATCGCTTCAGACTGTTGCTGTCAGAGTCTGGCAGCCACTAGTTCCTGCTGCTGATGAGTCCGCAGCTTGCTAGGAGTAACTACTACAAAAATGTGTAGATGAGCTTTTAATTGTTTAAACTCTTCACATGCCGTCTCTTGGGGACCTTTAAAAAGGACCAGTGCTGAAGTACCCTTTCTCTAGGGGAGGCATCAGGGAATTGTAGAAGTGCCTGTGTTCAAGTAGGTGGGTTGGTTGGTTTTTGAATGAAATGTCACTATGAAATGCTGCTTGCGTTTTGTCATGGGAGTTTTTTCTTTCAGTACTTCAATACCTTAGAGAACAGCCTCGTGAATCTATTCGTGCTTTTGACCACTTCAAAGTAAGTTCATGCTTTTCTAGCTCAGTCCTTCCCTTTGTCCCTAAAGAAGTCTAGCAGAGCCAAGAGTTTATTTGCAGAAACGCTCTGTCTCCAAATACAACCCTTTTCCTCTGCATGACAGAGAGATTTCCTGGGTCAGCCTGCATAGGAAGAACTGGTATTTCATTTTGTTTTAGGACACTGTGACCTCAGATGCAGTTATCTCTAAGCGACTCAGACCACTCATCACTGTGAGGGCAATAAGGGGGAAACGGCTTTATTAGGCCTCGGTCCAAGAAGGGAAAGTTCTATTTGTGCTCCTTTGTCAGCCGACAATTTGCTGTTGTGAAGTAACTTCCTATTCCTCTGCTTCAATTCGCCTATCTGCTAGGAAAGGAGGATAATAACAGTGGGTAAATATTGATCTGCTGTCAGAGAGAGCTCTGAGGATTAGGAAATTAGCAAAGGATGGAATAAATCTTAGGTTGTAACACTCACACCAAAGCTGTATTGCTGTCATTGCTAAGTATCAAAGCACCAGCCTTAGCCACGTTACAAATACCCTTTGCCCATTTGGTTTTGGGATGTGCAAAGAATGTGCTTTTCATATTTATTTTTTTCATCATACCTCCATGTTCTTGCTGCTCGTTGCTAGGCACAAACTACTGTGTCACGAGCAACCACATGTTTTGCAGAAATGAGCAGATCTTTGGATGTGGGTTTGCACACACACCTGTGTCCTGTGCCTTTTGCCTTCATAGTGGGAAGTGTAGCATGAGCTATTCGGTGCTTAAACTTGTGTCTTTTTTGGATGCAGTTTCCCTGATGTGATGATGCCATCTTATGCCCGAAACCCCTGGTCCTGTGTCTTCTTCATAGTGTATCTCTCCATTGAGCTGTACTTCATCATGAACTTGGTGAGTCCCCTGAAGAAGCACTTGACTTCTCTCTGCCTGACTTTGGAGCTCATTGCCCAGCACTGTCTCCCCCATTCCCAAGAGTGCTCTGTAATAATCTGAAACCCTTTGGCAGAATACTTCTAGAAATGGCAGCTTTGCTACGGATAGGACTCTTTTAATGTTTAACCAGAAGGAATTGAACTAAATCATAGAAAACAGAATGATACAAGTCTCTTTCAACTTCTCTCACATTAATATCATGCTTGGAGTGACATACTCGGTCGCATGAAATTTATTGTTCTTTTCTGTCTTAATTATTTATCATAAGATGGCATTTTATTATCTGGGCTTGCCTGAAATACTTTGTAAATCAGTTTGAGGGGAATGGAATTGCTAAGTATGGCAGGACTTGAGGGGAATGGAATTACTAAGTATGGCAGGACTTGAAGGGTGCTGGTGACTGCAGTGTGAGAGCATAGCTGCTGTGCTGGCTCTGCTTCTTGCAATGTCTAGGGCAGGGCCAAGACCACCAGCTCAGGGGAGGGTGTGAGTGGTGGAAAAGGGCTTGCCAAAGGAGTTGAGGAACTCTGCAACCCAAGGTGGGTGATTTGATGCATGTGGCGGGCTTGGATTTCACTGCTGCTGTCCTAGATGGAGGGTTAGCTTTGACAGGTTTTTGCCAAAGCTCCCATGGAAGGGTGAGTCCAGAGGGCAGTTCTCAAAACCAGCTTTCCAGGAAGAGATCAGGGCATTTTAACAAACCTTTTCATACTGTTTTCTGTTGGCATGTGTGGGGTTTAGTCTTAGCTCTTAAAACCACTAGCGAGCATTAGGAGGGCAGAAACATCTGGGCCTCTTCCGGAAAGTGGATCAGTGTGTGTGCAGTGTGCTTGGTGATCCCTTTGTGGGATCCCTTCTGGCCAACGGGCCCTCACTGACTCTGTTCTGCCTCAGTCAGTGTAGCGCTTAATAAATTCCTTCTGCAGGCAATGCCTCTCATGCCTTTCTAGACTGATGTTCCTGCCTGTTTGAGAAGCGCTGCCTCAGGTAGCTGCAGAGGTTAAGGATCAAAGCATTACTTTCTGTCCTGTCTTCCCTCTGCAGCTTCTCGCTGTTGTGTTCGACACTTTCAATGATATCGAGAAGAGGAAGTTTAAGTCCTTGCTGCTGCACAAGCGCACGGCCATACAGCATGCCTACCGCTTGCTGATCACCAAACAGGTACAGGGTTCTGCAGGGAGGCTGGGAACAGCCCGGAGTGCAGCAGCAGGGGAGGTCAGCAATGTTTTAAGAACACCAGTGGTCTGGAGAGTTCAAGGAGCATGTTCCAAAACAGATGATATACGTCTGTTGACTATAGTCATACTCACCAAGGGCTCCTGTTTTTTTTCATTCAGGTAACTTGTTTATATCTGTTTCTGGAGGAAAAACAGAGTGAATTTCAGCCCCATGTGAGATTATGGAAGTGTCTTGATAAAATGAGTGAGATTTGTTCAGCATGTGATCACTGGTTTCTCTCTGATTCAGTGTGGGTCACTTGAAGACTTGCTTCTCAAGCACCAGTACTTAGGGAAGGGGTGGGTCATACAAGTGGAGATACGGTACAGTTGCTAGATACTGCATGAGTGAATGGTGCAGAAACAGAAGTAATCCACCTACAAACAACTCTTCACGGGGACAGAGCACTTGGGGGAGAGAGGGTTGATTTCTTGCTTAACTTGTGGAGCAGCAAGAGAAATAAGGCCCAAAAATAACTCACCCACTTCCAGCAGATTAGTTTGTGTTTGGGGCACATAGCTGATAGCCTTTAAAAAGTGCCAGTAATGGGATCCGTTAGGCTGTCTACTAATTTCCCAAGAAGAGCGGTTGAACTCTGTTGCTCGGGTTGTCTGGTTGGACAGTTTTCACATGATAGGGCAACAGGGAACAGTCCTGCATTTGCTGGAGGGACTGATTGCCAGGAGAGCTTTCTGATCTCTGTGCTCTGGGATAAGCTCAGTATGTTAAAGTAATAGCTTAGGGTACTTTTGGGGCTTAGTTATAATGGCATCTTATGATAATGTAGAAATCTTGCTTAAAACAAATCCAAAGTGAGAATTAAATGTGCTAGCCTCTATGTGCTTCTGCCTGATGTTGCTGCTTATGACAAACATTCCCTTGTTTCTAGAGGCCGTCTGGAATTTCCTTCAAGCACTTTGAAGGGCTGTTGCGGTTTTACAAGCCTCGGATGTGTGCCAGAGAGCGATATCTGACTTTCAAAGCACTGAATCAAAGCAATACTCCTTTAGTCAGGTAGGATGGTCTTATTGCCGCACCCAGAGCAGGGAGGTTGCTTCACTCTCTGAAGCTAGGCTATACTTTGGAGAGAGGATGGCTGGGATTATAGAATGAACGTCGTCTGAGTTGTGGGAATAGAGTTATGTGATTGAAAGGATTTGTCTGGAAGTAGGGAGCATGGAGGGGTGGGTACCCCGGGAGCTGAGGTTTTTCTTCAGAGGTGGTGGAGTTCCTGCGTGCCCTCTTGTGGATACAACGTTCTGCTGGCAGTCACCATACAGCCTCTGTTTCCCACCTCCCCTGCCAGAACAGAGGAGCGAGAAATTGAGGAACAGCACTAGAGCCTGCAAGGAGCATTTCTTCACACAGTGCAGCCTCACAGCTTAACAAGTTTTTGTTTTTTCCAGCAGCTGGCTGTGTCCCCCAGGGTTTTGTTAATTAAAATCTGTGTCTGCTGGTGCTTTCAGGACTCTCATCCTCTGTGTTATGAGGCAGAGAATTACCATTCTGGAGGGTGGGTGCAGCTAACTCCAGCCAGCATGGAAGTAGAGGGAATTAGAGCAGGAGACTTTCTCTTCCTTTTCCTTTGTTCTGGCTGCAGACAGGCTGGGAGTGAGTCTCCCATGAAACTGGTGCCAATGCTTCACCTTAAAGTCAAGTGCCACAGAGAGGTATTGAAAATGGCATAGGGAGAAAGACTGCGTCCTTAAATTTAGGCACCTAATGACACCAGTAAGTCTAAGAAGTTCAGCATTCTCACTTTCAGACACCTAAAAGCTGTTATAGGCCTGACCCTGAGCACCGAGACAGGCACTCGTGTGTTATGAGTTTCTTTGCTCTCATGTCCTTTTTCAAATTTCATTGTTACCCTGAAAAGAAAATGTGCAAAGACGTTAGAAAAGGACTGTGCGAGTAATTAAGACAGTCCAAGAGTTCTTCTTGAAGAGTAGTACAATCTCTGTCCCTTGCAATTTGCTATCTAAGCCTCAGGTCTTTCCTTTTGGTAGTAAAATTCTGCAGTTCAGTAGTGTCATGGTTTCTTCTAAGGGCTGTGGTGTTCCAGAAAGAAGGTAGGCTTTGCACCCTGTTCTGCTACTGTCAGCCAGTAACCTTTGGCCAGACTGGGAAGAGGTCAGTAGTGAGTTATATCAACTGTGGTTGCAGTTCTAATCAGGAGTTAATAAATTCCAGGGACTCTCTGCTGATGATGCCTGACGAGGACAATTAAGGATCTAATAATCTCCAAGGCTCTGATCAGATGCTTCTTTCTGTTTTGCAGTCTAAAGGATTTTTACAATTTCTATGAAGTTGTTGGCTTAAAATGGAAGGTAAGTATTTATTGGATGGAGAAGAGGGGGAGTGTGTGGGGGAGGGAGAGCAAAGGAGGCCAGTGATTAAAGAGAAGGTAAGGAACAAAGGCAATCTAAAAGAAGCAGGCAATGGGAATAAGGTGGGTCTCCATCACTGCACATTTTTTGTATGGATGTAGCATTGACTACTTCTGATCACATCTGTTCCACTTTTAGGCAAAACGAAATCGCGAGCACTGGTTTGATGATCTTCCACGGACAGCATTCCTTATTTTTAAAGGTAACAGGCTGTGTTTTCACGACAGCATGTGTTCAACTAGCAGGAAGAGCATTTCTTTACAAAGACAGGGCCCTCTGAAGGGACCTTCTCTTATGTCCCTGGTAAACAGCTGAGGGAAGGCCTGCTAACCAACTCTCTGTGTATTCAGAGCCTCCAAGGAAGATTTCTGTCATGTAAATACTCCCTGTACTCTGACCCATACCCTGGCTTCCTTAAAATAAGAGACTTCTTGGCAGAAGCTCTGTAGTGAACCAGACCCTGAGGTTACAGAGGGCTGTATTCCATTTTCAGCACAGAGGTTAGGTGGGTGTTTATGATTCCTGAACCTGCTAGAGTTTATAGAGTTTGTCCACATCCCAGGTGGTAACACAGCAGTGACTATAGAGTGGGATTTGTGTTTTCACAAAAGCTGCTAGGCTTACTATTCCCAAGATGTGGTTGCAGCGCTCATGCAGGTCAAGTGCAGCTGCTCAGAAAGGGAAAAGAGGTCTGAAATACCCATCAATGTAATCTGTTTTGCAAATGTGATTTATCTCCCACGTCCCAAGTTTCCTGACTGAACATAGCCATTCAGAAATAAGAACTTATCTGCAGTTATTTTTCAGTGTTGTACATTAGTGGGAAACAGTTAACACCATCTTGATGCAAACACACAGCTGTCATAGGAGTCCTGCATGTCTCTGCTGATGCATTCAACTCTCCTTGACAGCATAAGGTGTTGTTCCAAACACAGGCAGTGCTTCAGCAGCTGCATTTACCTCTGTCCACACCACAGAACTAGTACATAGAGAGAAAAAAAAGGCATCTCGGGTGTTAAGGATAGTGAGTTCATTGCTGCTAAAATTCTAGAGAAAATTTGAACTTGGTCCCAAGAAGTAAAAGTTAATAATTTTCTAGTCTGTTTATATTCTGTGCTGAGGATTGGTATGAAAAATGTCTCTAAGGAGAAGATAAAGAAAGCTCTGTGTGAGGTATGGAGGATTGTGTAAACACTGGTTTTGTCATACTTTCCTTCATGCAGGCATCAACATCCTTGTGAAGTCCCGCGTGTTCCAATACTCAATGTGTAAGTAGAAGTAACGAGCTGTCTCTCTGCTAGGCTCCCTTGATCACATGAGTCTGGCATGCTGTGTCCGCCAGCCCACGCAAGGACGTAGCGTGGTGGGGCCTAGTCTTTGGTCTGAGCCATGGCTCATGTACAAATTTTGGAGTTTTGGCAGAGAGGGAGGGAACGGCATACTCATGCTGAGCGCTCCTGCAGCCTAGGCTGTCAGCTCTCGCTGTGTCAAGTTTTCTGGAGAGGCTCATTGGTTCACTACTTCATAACGCACTTGTGGGTCTAATTCTGTAGGAGTCGCATTTAGGTAGGTTGGTGGTTAGCTTCCACAAACCTTGAGGTTTTTATCTTGCAGCTGAAGGATGCTGGGTAAGAAACTGCCTTGCCAGACAACCAACTTCTGTTTGCACTTGAGAAGGTGCAGGCATCCTCGTTGCTGGAGGGATTGCTTGGCAACCGTACTGCCTGCAAGAATGATTCTCTGCTCCTCTTCTCTAGAGGAGAAAGAGTGCTTACTTGTGGTGCTACTTGCTATGTTCTAAACGATCTGTTCCTACTCGGTAATTTGGGGGTTTTTGAACATTGGAGGAGAATTTTTTGTAAGTTGGGATGCTAAACTAAAGAGGGTGAGGAGATCTGAGTGAAAAGGAGAAGTCCTGCACCTCCAGTTCTCAGGATTTGAACATTGGGGAGCAGTGATAGATCCAGGCTGACAGGGCTTTGTCCTGTACTGTTGGGGACCCAGTGGTTCTCAGGATTTTGTTCCAGAACTAGGAGGAAGGTGAAATATGCAGGTAATAACATGGCAGAATGTAAAATAATTTTGAGTAAAAATGACTGAGCATGATTCAGACCATTGTTTTGTTTGAGTTCTGTTTCCTTCTGAAGATAAAGGTACTGCATCTGTTAAAGGCCAGGGAAAAGTGAGGGTAGAAGACTCTCCCAAGTTATGCGTTCAGTTTCTTTGTTGAATTGGAAACAATGACCCTGCCGCTTGTCCAATGTTGTACTCTTTTTGTTAGCCTAAAAAGCAGATGCCTTCTGGTCCAGGAGGGGTTTTGCCTGGGTTTTTATTTTGTTTTCCAGATACTGTGGTGGCTGTGAATGGAATTTGGATTCTTGTTGAAACCTTCATGCTGCAAGGTAGGAAACATTGTGGCTTGTTTCCTGACTGTGATGCTGGGGGATTGAAAAAAGGGAAGGCTAGAAAAAGTTCTTCTTGTGTCTTGCAGGAGGGAATTTCTTCTCCAGAAATGTCCCATGGAGCTACATAGTCTTCCTCACGAGTAAGTTGATGCCTCCCAGCAGAGCTGTCATTTCAGAAGGAGTTGGGAGGGGAATAGACGGCTCTATTCCTAGAAGATTATTCAGTTTGAAGTTAAAACTTAGCCACAGGTGTACAGGCTCCATCAAGAACAATGCTGTGCCTGGCAGTGATTGTCAGCATCCCCACAGACCCATGCGAACACTGCTGCACTGTTACACAGCTCCCTGCGCCTCTGCAGTCTGGGGAGCCTCTTACCTCTGGTGCAACTCTCTGCAAAAGCTGCAGTATTACTCTTAAAGCTGGCTTCAGCCCTGAGATCAGAATAGCCTCGTTTATTAGGCACAGCATGCGAAGTGATAAGCTCCTCCAGACTTGTGATGGCTCTGTGTGGAGTTGCTCACATTGCTCTGCACTGCACTGCCTATTCCAGGAGGCATTACCAGCTCTGATCTGATTGCAGCTGTGAGCTGGCTGTCTGCCACACAAAGCATGGCAGTCCTGTTTGGAGTATGGAGTGCAGGGGCATGCTGAGGAGAAGACTGAAAGGACTAGATGAACTACTTGATGAGCCGAGTTTTCTAATTGAACACCATCCCCTTCATGAACATGTACTTTAGTCTTCCTTTTCAGCCCAAGTGTAAGCAATTGCTTCTTCATGGGCTGTTTCATTGCACTGCCATAGAACTCTTCAGTGACGTGAATTCCCTTCTCCTGCCAGCGTCTCTTGCTCGAGGAGAAGCAAAGTGTAGCTCCATTGAATCAAAATAGTGTGTAAAACTGCAGCAGGAGATTCTTTGGAGAATCTAGGAGAGGATGCTAACCTCTTATTTGACTGCAGGGCAGCTCTAGTGCTTCCCTGGCCATTAGTCTTCAAAACACTTGTTATAGAAGTTTGAAGGCTGAGGCACTCTGCAACGCTTCTTTTCACAAGGATGTTGTCATCCAGCTCTTCTCTTTGCTTCTCTCCCACCCCCCCTCCCCGGAACCTGGAAAGAAAGATTTTGGGATGACAAAGAGGGCATCATAATGTTATTATGGTATTCTTTAACCTACAGGCCCACAGGGTGCTGCCAGGACAGAGAGTGAAAGTAGATGACTCTTCTTTGAAAGGATCAATCCCTGCAGGTCAAGGCTGGGCTATGGGATGTAGATATGTTTCCCTAAGATAGAAGGAAATAAACAGGCAGGACTGAATTCCCAACACCACTTTCTAACCTTTCCTATGGGACCTTGTGCCTCAACATTTATAGCGTGTTAGCCAGCTAAGTGCTTTGTAGACTGCTCTGGGGAGTAATAGCGATGAATACAGGAAAGTGTGTTGATCTGGAGGGATAATGTCACTTTGGCATCTCACCAAGAATAAGGAGGATGGGTGAGGGTCTGTTAAACCTGCGTTCAGAAGTCCTCTACTTAAAGCACCACGCATCTTTGAGCACAAGCCTTTGCATAAGCCCACCTAGAGACGCTGCTTATTTCTGACCATGGCTGTCATCTTGTTTTACAGTCTATGGCGTGGAGCTGCTCCTGAAGACCACTGGACTGGGGCCCGTTGAGTACCTGTCCTCAGGCTGGAACCTGTAAGTGTGCACTGATGTTTTTGAGAGAGGTGGTAACGATTGTTGGGGTCAAAAGACCAACTTCTGAGATGAGGTTTTTAGGCCTGTAGATAAAGACCATCAGCAGGCTATTACAATTCTGCCCTTGGCCTTGTGCATCTTGTTAGGCTGGAGCACCACCAAGTACCTCTTCTCTGCTGAAACACTAATGATAAATCATTGCCCTTATTTTATTTTATTTTATTTTCAGCTTTGACTTCTCAGTCACTCTGTTCGCATTTTTGGGGCTCATGGCACTGGCGTTTAACATGGAACCATTCTACTTCATCGTGGTTTTGCGACCCCTTCAGCTGCTGAGGTGAGACAGGAAGGCTGGGGGAGGGCGTTACAGAGAGCAGGTGGGGAGAAAACATCCAGGCTTGTTTTCCATCAATCCAGCTGGGGACCTTGCTCCTCACCAGGAGAGGGCAAGGATTGCTCTGTGGGTACGTGACCATAGCAAACAGGAATTGCGTGGGGTAATGAGATTAGCCAGAGTTATCAAAATGAATGATAACAAAAACTTGGGATGGGATATGAAACCCTGTGCTTTGGAGCTTAAGCTGATCTCTAATAGAGATCAAGGGATTTACTGGGGGCAGATTATCCTGTGTCTGCCTTCGTGGGGTTCTTACACCTCCTCTAAATTGTCTGATGCTGTTCAGAGAAAAGCTCTTCTGCCAGGGTGAGACAGTCTGAGCCAGTTTAATAATTTCCATTGAATTACCAGAAATTACAGTTTTCAAAGGATGTTGCTTTCTAGGGTGAAGTACAACCCTGCTCTAACTGCATCTTGCACTTTAAGCAAGACTGTGGCCTGTAACCTATCTGCAGCTCAGTAAGATGGGTCTGATTAACCCTCTCATTTCGAGGCTGTTACAGAGGTACCTTCACCTTTGCAGAATGCTGAGAGTCATAGGGGGAAGGCATTTGAGGCAAAATGTTGATTTGTTAAAAACAAGCTAATGCAGTTTAGCTCTTCAGTGAGGATTTAAAGAACACTTTATGACACTCAAGGGGGGGGAAAAAATAATGTTTTCTCTGTTGCTCCCTTGCCAAAGACTGTGTTTGGCAGCTGTGTTTCTCTGTAAAGGCTGGTGGAGTTGCCAAATCTTAAATTAGCAGGCACAATGCAGTTTTCTTTCATCAGTTTTATTGGGTCATGGGGGAAACACAGAAAAGCTTGTGTCTGAGGAAAGGAGTAATGAATCCTGACCCTGTACACAGGACTAATTTAAGTTCTTACGATTTTTATGGTTTTTTGAATAGCTATTTATGCATCATGCTTTGTAAAAATACATAGGCTTTTCCTTGAGATTCCTCAATCCTGTGAACACTCAGTTGAATGTATCATAAACATTCAGATGGGACAGTGGGATATTGTTAGGTGAGCAGAGACCACTTGAGCAAGAGCAGATCCTATGAGTTTGGTGTCAGGAAACCTTACTGTTCATTGAGTACAGAGGTACAGAGAACTGTGATACTGTCTTTATCTATTTCCAACATCGCAGGGAGAGCTGCAGTGTGTAGGTAACTACTGGCTTCTCCTTTCAGGTTATTTAAATTGAAGAAACGCTACAGAAATGTACTGGATACTATGTTTGAGTTGTTCCCCCGGATGGCCAGGTACTAACAACTTCTTTTTGGGCAACAGCAGGGAGAGGAGAGTGAAGGTTTAGTGTCTAGGGCCAGGGTCAGGATAGGGACCTGTTAAACCTGCTAAAGGTGTTTCTGCTCTGATCTGTCAGTAGATTGTTACTGATTCTTCAGTGTGCTGTAGTGGGGTGTTAATCTTCCAGTTTCCTGGAGCAGTGTGCCATAAGCAACACTCCAGCACCCTGGGCCGCCTCCTGCTTTTGTGTTATAACTCAAACGCGATGCTTGTGTAATTTTTCTCCCCCATCCCGGCTTTTGATGAGAGGGGAGGCCCATTTGGGAGGAACATTAGCATGAATATATTAGTCCTTCGTACAGCCACTTGAGAGCATTACTGTGAAATGGTGGGGAAGAAGGAGCTTGGTGTTTGAGTGGGGCATCCTCAGACCTTATTCCCTTGAAGAAGGTCTGAGCAGACTGTGTCAGAGAATGCTGTTCTTGGCACAGTCCCTGCATCCAAGGACGTGGAGAGGGCAGAAACAGTGTGTGTTGTTCTTTGTTAAAGAAAGTGTGGAGGGACGTTTGTTTACCAGAAAAGACAGACTGGGAGGGAATCCAGGCTGCTTTTTAGTTTTTCTCTTCAGTGAGTGGCAAGCTCCTTGTCCAAGGACTTCTTGAATGAGAGCAGGCGAAGAACTGCAGAGCCACAGTGGCAGGGAGGGTGGTCTGGGGTTTTCAGTGCTGCTTCCCATCCGCTGGAAATTCCTTCCAGAGCAACCAGCCTGTGACTGTGTTTCCCTGCCTTAGCAACTCTTCAGTAGCACAGTACTCTTTCTGTTTTTGCCTCCAGCCTGGGTTTAACCCTGCTGATCTTCTACTATTGCTTTGCCATTGTTGGCATGGAGTTCTTTGCTGGCGTGGTCTACCCGAACTGCTGCAAGTGAGTACCGCATATCCATCCCCCTCTGCAGTGGTTTTGGTACGAAGCCAGTAGCAGTGAGCTCTGGCAGCTCTGTCTCCCTGTGGAGCAGGGGCCAGAGAACGGGTCTGAGTGGGGTTTGGCAGCTAAGGCAACATGCTGCGAAAATCTAGGAGACACTTCACTTGTCTAGGTAGGATTGGATGAAATGGCTTTTGCATTGCATTTGGAAAGGCAGAGATTTCTGTGGTAGGGTTGGCTGGTTTTAATGAGCTCCGTCACTTGCCTCAGGTAGCTGCACTGGGAGGATAACTGTGGCTGGAAACTCTTGTAACATCTGCTCTAGAGTGAAGTCCAGATTTTTATCTTGGTGATGCCAAGAGTTGCTTGGCCACACATGTTACATATTTAGGCCCTACTTTGTACCATGATAAATTCACCCGTTCTTGGAAGCTAAGCTTTCCTGTCCTGTGCCCTTTTCACCTTAAATGGTGGCAGATCACTTGGAAATGCCAAGCTTTCAGGGTGTGAGCCAAGGAGTCTAACTCAAACACTCAGTTTCTCTGGTATATTTGCTGAATGATTAGAAAGACTCCACGTGCTCCCTGGGCTTGTGCTGAGCTATGAAGAGAAAAGCTTTCTTTTAGAGAAAAAGGCAAGTGTTGGCCAAGAGGTAGAAACTGCCACTCTGCTCACCACCTTCCCAGTGTTTTGGTATTTATAAGCCTTGAGATTTTCCTTGCTTTTCCAGTCTCTTCTCATTCTTTGTCCTGGTTTCTCCAACCAGCACAAGCACAGTCGCAGATTCCTACCGCTGGGTGAATCATACAATTGGCAACAAGACGGTTGTGGAAGAAGGTTATTACTATCTCAACAACTTTGACAACATTTTGAACAGCTTTGGTAAGGGCAGTTTTGTCCATAGTAAAAAACTATTCCTTAGTGCATCTGTGTTCCTGCAGAGCTGGATGGCAGGACTGTAATAATGCTCTTGTGACCCTGGGACTCTCCCATAGAGTCCTACTAACGCACCCCAAACACTCAGCATCCTGCTCTTTCTGTCTGGAGAGCTCCACCTAACTAATTGTGCCACGACTGTTTTGCAAGGTAAGCAGACGTCTCTCAAAAGCCAGTGTGAAGCCAGCAGATCTGTTCTGACTGGTGATCAGACCAGACTTCCAGAGATGTTTAAGGAGGATGTTAAGTCGCTGCCCTTCTAAAGAACCAATACTGATGCTAATACATTTCTTTAAACCCACTGATTTTTCTTAATGTGTGAGCAGAGATGCTTATCTCCTAGCGATTTTAGAGGTCTCCGTGCTCTCTGGTGGAAAGAGTCAGGTCTGTTTCTGATTCTTTTAAGAAATATAGATTAAGCCATGCTTCTGGTTCTGTGGGTCTAACCCCCTTTGTCTGAAGTAATTGCAGTGATGAGGGTCTGCATTCTGTCTCTGGATTTGCTGGCTGTATTGAAACTTTAGTGTCTTGTGTCAGTCTTTCCCATCAAATACTTTGTCTAAGAATCACTGTAAAGTAGGTCAGGATGGATAAAGCAAGTATCTGTATTTTTTCTCCCACTTGTACGCAGTCACGCTGTTTGAGCTGACAGTCGTTAACGACTGGTACATCATCATGGTAAGTAAACCTCAGCTACCACGTGTATAGACAGCACAGACTCTGCCGGTTGAGCTAGATCTTCTGTGCCACCACTGCTTTCTTCTGATGATTGGAGATGGGCCCAACATTGTCACTTGCTGTTGCCAGACATTTTTGGTCCTGATCGCATTTGACCTCTGGCATGCTGCTGAACCTGTTCTCTTGTGAATCTTGACCAGCCTTCAGGCCAGGTTTCACAACCAGGACAAATGAAGTCACTGTATTCCAGCTTGTCACCTGTTGTCCAAGCTATGTTCTCATAGCAGCAATGGCTTTTAAAACCACAAGCTTTAAATGTTCTGTGTGATTGTGTATGGGAACCTCTCTTTTTAGCTTGAGAGGCAGATTAGCTGCAAGAACCACTTGGGGCACTGGGCATTGAGCATTGCACGGGCAGTCCCTGGGGCTAACTGCAGAGCCATGAATGAGAGAGAGATACTGTTTATGCTGCTTTATGTTTGTTGGCAAGCAGTTAACAGCAGATTCTTCCTGCTTTTGTGCACTACTGACTTCTTGCCTTTCCTCTTTAGGAAGGGGTGACATCCCAAACCACTCACTGGAGCCGTCTTTACTTCATGATCTTCTATATTGTGACCATGGTAGGTTTCTGGACATGCTTCATGCATCAGATAGTGGGGATGAGGAGGACAGACAGCTTTTGCTGTGTTCCAAAGGGAGCTTCCATGCATAAATGAGGACAGCTTTGCTCTTCTACATAAATGTCTTCCAGAAACAGGTGTGAGTCCATATGACTTGCAGGAAGTTGAATTTATGGGCATCAGCAGAGCTGATGCTGCACAAATCTGGGCCTGGAGTAAGGACTAGGGCAGCACAAGAGTTCTGTTCTGTCCCCGTTGTGGCTGACTGTTAGCAGTTTACTCACAGTTGGATGTGTGACGTGTGCATCCCCTCTGCTGTGGAGGAGCTGGGGTGCATAGACTTGAAGCACAGACAAAATGCTGAGCTTCTGGTTGAATTGAACTGGAAGAATCCCCCAGCAGCAGCCTCCTGACCTCTTCTGTTCATGTCCTCTCCCAGGTGGTGATGACAATCATTGTGGCTTTTATTCTGGATGCTTTCGTCTTCCGCATGAACTACACTCGGAAGAACCAAGATTCAGAAGGTCTGAACTGAGGACTGGTTGACCTACAATATTTTGTCTTCTCTTCCTGGTGTCTTATGTCTGTAGGAGAGAATGGGACTGGCCAGCGAGACCAGATTTTTTTTAATTTTTTTTTTTTTAGCCTGATTTCCTAAGCTAATTCTTACACTTTTGTGTGATATTTCTGTCTGGCCTTTCTGCTCTGCCCCTCATCTCTCCCCCAGCACTCCCCAAAAAGTGTGTGTGTGTGTGTGTTTATATGTATGTATGTGGGGGGTTTTTATATATAGAAGGGGGTGGGTGGGTGTGTGCACATGCATATGTGTATAAACTTCAACTACTTGAGCCATTTCACCAAATTATTTGAAGATAGGAAGTCTGCACACATTTCATTAAAGAAATCTAGGAAACTTTACAGCAATGATGTAGCAAAGCTCAACAAGAGACTTTACAAGAAGGGAAATATATTTTTTTTTCTTTAAAACCAATTTCCCTTCCTCACTAATATACTCACTGGCACCAGAACATGTCTCCGAGTGGCTTGTCCGGCATTCAGCCACCAAAACGCTGGATTCAGGTGGTGTGCCAGCTCTCTTTGCCACAACATGGAGGACAATGGACACTGCCTGTCCAGTTCAGTTCTTTCCACATCTCCCAGTTGTACTTAGACTGGTGACTACGTGCTGGTTTTGGACATGCATTTTGGTACTCTTTAGGAACTGACAGTGACTAGTCTCTCCATCTCGTCACCCCTGTGAGTCATCAGTTTTACTCACTGTCCTTTGTCTCCTGAGCTGGATGTCTGAAACTGCATGTAACTTCATGACCTGCTAATTTAGGTGCCATAAACACATTAATCTCTTACAGCCCTTCTCCTGCTATTCCTTTGGGTGATCTACACCCAGACTTTTCTATTCATTCTCCATGAAGACTAATCTTAATAACTCTTTACACTTTCCTGCAGGAAGGAGTTATAGCTACTGCACTCATATATTTAATACCAGAGAATCTTCCCTGCAGAAACGTGATGAAGACCCCAGCCACGGGAGTAGCTTTGATCAGCCTCTCATCTTTCTTAGGTGCCAGAAGATCAAATTTGTATGGCGCAGGCCTGTAGGAGCCAGGAGTTGTTAGTTACAGAAACACTTTTCATCATGATCCCTTCTGCCCCCAGTTTGAAGGGTGCAGTGAAAGACACTTGTTAGCACTGAACTCCCAAGCTGTGTTAGGCAGTTCAAGGTCAAAAGGCAGCAATTTCTGTGTAATTATTTGCTTTGGTAATTAATTTACAGGCAAGCAAAAAACTACAGGATTTATTTTTTTTTTTTAAGATACAGAGGAGCCTGATGTTTCGAAAAGCTGAGATGCTTGCTAGCCCTACACACTAGTTAACTTCTTTGCTGCCTTGTTGGGGGGCAAGGACATATATGTTCTAGTCACAAAAGTAGGTACAGACTGTGCCTGACATCTGGCTTGGTCCTGTGTGCTGTTAAGCTTTGCCTTCCAGGATTATCATAGGGGCTGATGAAGCAATGTTCACCTTGGAGACTTTTTTTTCTTTTTTTTTCTTGCCTCTCCAGAAGACAACGGCATTGTACTGGAGAAGGAGATCTCCAAGGAGGAAGTGGTTGGCATAATCGAGCTGTACAAGCGGAGTTCAGCCGCCGCTGAAACAGCTCAGCTGCAGAAGATCGTTTTGCAGATGGACAAATATGGGGTAAGAGGAAATGCTTACTGCAAGTTCTCGGCTTCAGGGGAGGAAGGTGTTGCCAGGGCCACAATAGCCTTTTTGCTATCTTAAGAGAGAAGCTGCATGTGTCTTTGTAATATTGAGAGCTGAGCTACTGGACGGACTCTGCAGCACTGGCACAAAGTTTTACTGCTCTAGAAAAGTAGCAGCTGAATTTCCCCTGCACTCTGAATAGCCTTGGCAAAGGCTAGTTGCTATGGCCTGCAAACTTTGCTGTCCTGGCCCAGTACTGACTGGAAAAAAAGTATATTTTTCTCTAAGGAAGCCAGCATCTTATAATTCTCCTGCCTCTCTCTCTGTGCCCTCGTACACTTAGGCTTGGACAATCCTGAAACATTATGTAGCAATATGATGGTATCGATTCCAAACACCAGGCTTCCTTTCTCCATGGCCCTGCTTACGTTTTCATTCTAAAACAGGATGGACAATTGGGAAAATGAGCTGACCTGGGTAACTGCTCTTGCCTCAGAACTGTTGTCTCATGCATCTGCAAAGAGCTGGAGTGGTTGTTTTAATAATAGCCATTATATACTTGTATCGCCACTACAAAGTGCAAGTGCTACAGTCTCTTAGGCAACCTTTATTTGCCTTGGTTGGCTTGGTAGTTATAGGCTGAGCTTTTGTTCCCACAGACAAAATTCAGAATAGCGATGATGATACCAATCAGAAGCAGTTTTCAAGACAATAAACCAAAGGAGGATGCTGTCCTCAGCCTTGCGATGGAGTACAGAATGATGATGCCAGCCTTGAGATTTCTTTTGCTTTTCAGTCTTATTCATATAACTCGTGTGGTCAGAGAGTAATTCAGACTTCAGCTCTCTGCTTACATGATTTAAGAAGTCCAGGCCCATGGAGTAAATGGTGTGGTCTAGACAAGTGGGACGAGATCTTATTTGGAAGCTTGGGTTTGAGCCTTGTTCCAGGCACTGATGTTATGTTCATCTGACTAAATTAAGCACCACTGACAGATGCATCTGTCCAAGCTACAGCTCCCTCTGTAGTCTTTGGGGATCTGCTCGGTGTGATTTGTCTCAGCCTGCAGTAGATGCCTGCATTTGATCAGCCTCTCTTGTGCACCCTAAAATGCCTTTTCCCCCTGACAACAGAAGGAGCCCAAGATAGCCTGAGCTCATCACTGGATGATGGGTGTCTGCTGGAAGGATGCCTGAAGTTCCAGGGACTGATCCTGTGAGCTGCTCAGTGACTGATTGATGTCTTTTTTGTTTTTTCCTCCTCTTTCCTCCAACTCTAGCAAATGTCAACACTGTTTCTGGGACGCAGATCAAGGACCAAGAGTGATTTGAGTATGAAGATGTATGAGGAGGAGATTCAGGTATGTGGGCCCGAGTTGGAAATATCAGCAAGTCTCTGTGGTGAGCAGAACATCGCCTAGAATAACAAACCATCCTTTTAAACACTGGAGGCCTTCTTCTCCCAAGTCCCAGGCAGCCGTGCGCTCTGTGAGAAGGGTGGGCAGTAGATGAAGTGTACTTTAGATTGATCTGTTCTTGCACTCAGGGACTTTCTCAAACCACGAAGCACGTCAGAGCCTCCTCAGTGGGTCCAGGTGCCCGGCTGTGCAGGTGTGAGTCACAGTAACGCGTGCTCGGTGCATGTGTAGGCACCCCAGCATGGCTGAGCTTACCTGGGCTCACCGAGCTGGACTTGTTTGCTGGGGCTATGAGCACATGCGTGGTGCGTTCCTGAGGCTTGGCTGCTGGACACTAATTTGTTAAGCCACTGGAATGTGATTGTGTTTGGGCTTGGGCGTGACTGCCTGACACAGAAACCAAGTGTTCTCCCAGGCAGAGTGCTGCTTGGTGCGAGCAATGCCGCCTGGTTTTCCTTCAGAACAGCAGGCTAACAAAGATGGGAAATATTTCAATCAGCTGATTATCTGGATTGTTTAGGGCATTCCTGCTAGTGTTCTTTGTAGTCAGGAGCTTTATGCCGTGGATTTGGTCACTGTAGTGCCTGCCAGACATTAATCTCCAGGCTGAAGGGGTCATGGGCTATTGTAATGTTTAGTACTGGAAAGCATTAACCTTGTAACCATTTGAATTTGTCCTTTGCCCCTTGGGCAGCTAGCTTGGGGATGACTCTTCAGTCCCCCTAACAAAAAATGAACATGTTATTTACCACGGAGGCAGGTGGAAATCTGCAGAGAAGCTCCCTGCCTGTTCTGCTTTGTCTCCAATTCAGGGATGTGACATACTGTGACACCCTGGGCATTGCCCAGGATTGGGAGCAGCTCTGCAAATCCCAAACGTCACGAGGTCATCGGTACTGGAGTCCTAGATGTTCAGGAGGGACATTCTGAGAGAGGAATGTTTTCTTGCCCAGGTGTGTCAGTTCAGCCAACTGTAGCTGAGCCATAGCTGGTACTTCTTGCTTGAACTGTGGGTGGCAAGGGCTCAGTGCATCCATCACAGCCATGCTGCAGTTAACCAGCTGTTCCAGGAGGTTAGGCTACATCCAGGGCTTTGGAAAGAGTCCCTCTGTGCCTGAGCAAACGTGCCCTCATGTAGCAGAGCAGCTGAAGGCTCTGCCCTTCGGGGTCCTGCTGGGGGGGCTGCGAGGCCAGTGTCGAGCCAAGCCTGATCTCGGTGTGTTTGATCTCCTGTTGCAGGAATGGTATGAGGAGCATTCCAGAAAAGAGGAATCTCAGACACCGTTGCAAGAGCCTGCATCTGCTTCCAACAGCACTCTGAAGCCCCTGAGCCTCCGACAACGCTCCCAGACTGTCATTTAGGCCTAGCTAACGCAAGCCACCTTCTATGCAATAACCTAGAGTATTACTTCACAGCGTATATATTGGGATGATGTACATAGATCTGTTCAGTGTACTGTTCAGCTTTAGGGTTTAAATCTCTTCCCCTCGGCAGTGAATTGCTGAAAAACCAGAGGCCCAGGGGACTCTGTGTAAGGCTGCTACACACAGATTGAGCATGATGCCCATGCTCAGCACAGAGTGAACATCTCGGACAGAACAGAGACCTTCTCCCCCTGAGCCACTTCCTAGGCTCGAGCCTGCTGTTTGTCTTACCACTAACAGACCTTGGAGAAAGGGATGTGTAATCCATTAACAGCAGGAAATGCGCTGAAGCGACCTGCTTTAATATTAAAACTTTTGCCCTTTTTGAAAATCTCTTTTGCTTAAAGGGTACCATTAACCTAGGAATAAAAGATCAGGGAGTGAGATTATTTTTCTTCTTCACCTTCCTTATGTAAAGAAAGGGGAAGTGGTGTGAAATTTCAGCACTTTTGGAAGAGCAGACAGCCTTCCCCCTCCTTTTTGGCACACCTAGATGCACTCCCTGTAGTAGATCCAGCTCTGATTATTGAATTTTGCTGTCCCCAAGCAGTTCTGTGGCAGCTGGAGACAGAACTGAGGGCCAGCATCTCATTGTGTTATGACCATAGGCGTGACGGGAGTCTGGGGAGAGAAACTCTTGTCTCTGCTGTAGCTATCCAGTATCGGCACTGCTGCTGGTCAGTTCTGCCCATGGCATTGCCTGGGGCTGAGATCGCCTCTGGACCCCAAAGCTCCTGGCTCTGTTCAGTGAGAGGGGGCATTCCGCAGGGTGACGGTGGCTGTTGATCTCTGCCACTTGGCCACTTGGTCTGTAAATGGCAAATCTCTGGGTGGTCCTTAGCTCATATAGATGACCGGGAGGAAAAAATGGAATGTTTTGCAGCTCTGAGTCTGATGTATTTCTGCCTGGCTCTGGGTTAAGGCGAGCTTATGGGCATCAAACAGTACTGCTGGTTAGTCCTCAGCCAGGTTATTGCTTTGTTTATACAGGTGAGCGAGTCCCAGCACAGCAGTGTTGCTCCTCCCTTGCGTTCTCACTCCTGCAGATATGTTCCTCAGGCTGGCAAGTGCTGACTGAGCTGGATCTTAGGAAGATCCACTGAACAGCTTTACTGTTCCCCTGAATTTTGGATGCAGGAGGAGCATGGAAGACAATGATTCTTCTCGTCTGTCTGCTTTTCTACAGCCAGCAAGGAGGCTGCCTGACCTGGTAGCTGAGGGATGGGAGGGAAGGGGGAAAAAGGATCCCTTCCCAGCTCTGCCACATTTATTCTGTGGTCATGGCAGGTTGTGTCATCAGTCGTGTTTCATTGCCTGCAATGTGATGAGAACCTTTCTCTGTAAGTCCGCTTTTTTCCCTCTGTCAGCACAGAAAGTGCTGAGGGCTACAAGTATCTGTCAGCTGTGAGGCTCCCCTCGCCTCTTGCTGTTTGATCTTCTCAGGTTCGGTCTTAAGAGTAGAACTTGCTGGGGAGGCTTTCTCCTTCCTCCAGATAGATCAGGCAGTGGGAGATCTGTGTGCCCATTCCCTTTGTCCCACGTACCTGTTTTTTCCTGGGTAGTCTCGCCACATCGCACAAGGACAGCAGGAGAGGACTGATCCTACCCGGCCAGCTCAGGAGCATTTCGTGGGTGGATGAAACTTTCAGATGTAGGCATGGTGGGAGCATTTGGGCTATGGGATGGAAAGAGCAGGTGAGCAGCTTTCCAGGCAGCATGCACACCAGCATCTGCTCTCAACCCTTGCCAAATTCCCTGGGTGCCTCAGGGCAACTCTTTGTTTCCTCTCTGGGTAGCGCAGGTATGAAACTATTTCTGAGCTGAACCGTGAAGGACCTTAAAGGGCTGTTTTCCAAACCATAAATTTGACCACAAATTAATGAGCAGTGCAGTTGTTGCTCTTGCAGTTGCTCTGCATGGAGTCGCAGCCCGGGAGATTTATCCAGATTAGTCCTGGGGCTGAAGGAGATGTTGTTTATTCTGTTTTAAATTGTGGGCAGGATGAATGAGCATCGTGAAGGTTAAGTAAAAAAAAAATGTGGCTGTGTTTAAACTCCTCATTCTCCTACAGCCTATTTCTCCTTACAGGGCTGTCAGTGACTTTTTTGGGGGTGTTTTCTGGGTGTGAAAGGAGCTACAGCTTTAAGCTACATTGAGGGGGGCACTAACCTGCTTAACATGCAATAACAGGGCTCATGTCACAGAGATGGGAATGCTTGGTCTGGGGTTCAGGGCTCAGGTGCTGCTTCTGTGGTTTCCTGTTGATCTGCCCCCATGTACACACTGTGTTAATTATTTTTGTAAGCCAAGGAGGGTCGCAGAAGTTTACTGCTTCCATATGACTTTGGAAAGAAACAAAGTTTGAGTACGGGGCATCCCCTTCTATTTATCCTCCTCTCCCCAACCTGACACACAGACTAACGACAGAGACAATCATTTTGTAGGGAGTAAGGGAGGAAGCACAGCAGGATTTTGTATGCTGGCGTTTTGTTTATAAAATGATTTTATGGACACCTGTAAAATGTTCTCTAGATTTTTTCAAGCGCACTAATAAAAAGCATCCTCGGCTTTGTAAAGGCAGCCGTTTCCTTTCCTCCTTCCCGTGCTATTCCAGAAGAGGGGCTCAGCCGCAGCTGAAGCAATTCCAGTGTTTGAAGAGCGGTGCCCGCCCTCCCTCTCCAGTGGCAACTGCTTGTGCGGGCATATTTTGCATGCATGCCCTGCTGAACTGCTCTAAATTCTTGTTCCTGAGCATTGCAAAGCCCAGCTTCCCTTCTGCCCTTCCCCCTGTCAGCTTTTTTCCTTAAAGTTGAGATAATGCTTTCAAACTTATGTTTTTTAAAGGTACCCCAATGCAATGTTTAAGGTTGGAAGGGTTTTTTTGACCCTGTACCTCCGTATTGGTACGTTGGCCGTGGTTTTGATTGCTTTAGCTGTGCTGTGTGTAAGGAAGTGGGGCTTGTCTCCCTGGATGATACCGGCTGGTAACTTGTGAGCAGGTTCAGGGCAGAGCCAATAGCTGCAGGCACAGGGAGTGTTATTTTTTATGCAAGTTCCTCTCTGGTTAGAAAAAGGAGAAACGATCCAGGCCCAGGAGGCTGCTGGCACCCCTAGAAGGGAGCAGGAACCAGGTCTGGTAGTTGTGCTTCTTGCAAAACAGCCCCTCTCTCCCCGTGGAGCAGAAGTGTGGGTGTCCATCTGTAACGGCAGTTTGCTTTCTAGCCTGTGCCCTGTGGACCAGGGATCCAAAGCAGCAGCCCACCTGCTTCGCTTCCCCTGGGATGAACCACGGGCTGCCCTGCCGGTGTCTCCATCCCAGGGGAGCTGAGTAATGCCCCTCACAGCCCGTGCTGGGAAAGCCATGACGCTGCAGTTCCCAACCGTGCAACTAAATGGCTGAGTCAGGCGCATGTGACTGCTGTTGAGAAATCAACTGCTGGTGAACCAGGAGGAAACCACTTCCCCCCAGCCCCGGGGAAAACGGCCCCATGTCAGCCCCCCAAGTCCCTCTGCTGCTGCTGGCACAGCTCCCGGGAAGCTAAGGGTATTCCCTCTCCCCCTCCAAAGGCCCCGTGCTGGCTAAGGGTTGTGTTGTGCTAGCACAGAGCAGGAGAAAACACCCTCGCAGCAAATAACACAAGTCAAGGTTGGGTTTGGGGTGGTTTTTTTATTGCTTTTTTTTTTTACAGTGCCTAAACCTAGTCTTGCCAGAGGCTAATGCTGTGTGTACAAACCTCCACATTCTTTCCTACAGCTCTGTCCACCCTAGGAGGAGGAGAAAGGTAGAATCTGAAACTCGCGTTGAAAAACATAGCTTAAAAAAAGCAGGGGAAACAGCCTCCCTTGGTTTGTTAGGTGGTTTTTTTTCCTCCAGCTTTGCTTGCATTAAAACCAAGCACTGCCCTGAAGCTTTGTCTCACCTTAACCCCGTCTCACTTTGCCTCTGCCACTATTGCACACCCATGGTGCAAACACATCACATCCTTTGCAATAACAGACTTACGCTCAGATCTTCACAGAGTTACCCCGTGTAGCAAAACTCCCCTAACCCTGTCCCACAGCAGCCAGGATGGAGATGGGGAGGGGAAAGTAAAGTGGTTGAAGAGGTAAAACCTCTCCTGTTGTGACCCTGGGCTGGAGCTGCCCTCTCCTCTGTCCCTGCTACCGGGACTGGAGGCAACTGAGGTCTTAACCTCGCCCCTGCTCAGAGCTGCCAGGAGTTAAACACGATTAAACAGTGCGGGGAGAGGACATAGCTAATGACTAACAGCTCCTTTTCCTTTCCCAAAGCATAACCAGCCAGACCCCTCCAGAAAGCAACAGCCCAGGGTTGTGCTGGCACATGGTGCCTCCAGCCCTTCTCCCCCTGGCAGGGAGGCCCCAATCCATCAGGAAGGCAGAGGGAGAGAGCCAGGGATGGATGTGCATCTCCTGCCGGCAGTGGGGCTGGTCACATGGTGGAGAGATGGATCACCCTGAACTCGGTCAGCAGGGCCACGCAGAGGAAGGCCAGGTAGTAGATGATGAGGCAGATGCCGTACGCCTTGCCCAGCTGGAAGCACTGCGCTGGCACCGACACGAAGGAGAACACCAAGCTCAGTCCCAGGGCCCCGGCGAGGACCCAGACCAGGAGGCTGTCGGGCTCCAGCTGCCGGAGAGATGAGCAGTGATGTGGAGTGACACCAGGGTCCCGCAGCCAGCCTGACCCGTGCCACGGTGTCACTGCAGTCCTACCTTCACCACCAGCTGGCTGCTGGTCATCTGCAGCAGGCAGCCGAGTCCCACGCCGACCAGGATGTCTGGGGCACGTTCAGGATGGAGACACAGTGCAGGAGACCTCAGGAGAGTGACAGAGCCAGCCACATCCCTCCCACACCAGGGAGGGGGACAGCACGGGACAGCCCTCCTCCTCCTCCCTGCCTGCACCCTGTAGCTGTTGCCTAGCCCAAAGCATTGCCTGTTTGTGCTGAATACAACCTGGAGCACCCAAGGAGGAGAGGCTTCAGCCTGGTCTGGGGACCACCCAAAGCCTGCTGGAGGGTGGCACAGCCTCTTCCCCTCCTTCCCTTCAGCAGATCCCAAATCTGCCAGACTCCAGCCCAAACGCCCACCCTGCTGGGGCTGGGACAGCAGTGGGGATGGGGGGATGCTGCTGGCTCTGTCCCTGCAGCTCCTGCAATTCACAACTACCGCGCCGGTTCCTCTGCACTGTGTCAGCACCGAGGAGGTTGCCAACATCCCAGGAACTCTGGGATGGATCCCGCCCAGCTTCTTCACAGGGTCCCCCAGGAGCAGGGGCTCTCCCTGGGCTGCAGGCAGGGAATCGGAGGCAGTCCCTGCCCCAAACACCACTGCCACCTCCCTTCGGCACCCAAAGGATACTGAAGATGATGCCCCCGAAGCAAGCAGAGAAGGCCATGCGGGGATAGCCCTGCCGTGCCATGGTGAGGTCGGAGAAGGTGTCTGCAGAGGGAGAAGGGGAGACCTTGGGAGATGCCAGGAGGACCGGTGCACCTGGGGTGGCACTGGGGTGCAGCAGAGCCCTTACCGCCGATGCTGTTGCCCCACGCCAGCAGCGTCAAGCCCAGCACGGTGTTGCTCAGCTGGAAGATGATGCCCAGTGTCCGCAGGATGTTCACTAGCTCCGTGGCTGCAGCATTGATCCACATGGCACTGGCCAAAAACCCAAGGAAGGCAAATACCTGCCGGGAAGAGGGGCAAGCTGGTCCCTGGGAGTGTCCCACAGGACCCTGTACACCTCCAGCCAGCCATGTCCCTCCTGCAGACAGTGGGGACTGGGAAGGAGGTCCTGACTCCTGCTCTGCCCCCAGGACCAGTCCAGAGCAGGCTGGGCTGGTCCCTGGTAAGCGTTCAGGGCTGGGGACACCTTACGCAGTGGTACTTGGGTGGCTCCTCGTTGCTTGTGGTGATGAAGATGATGATGGCCAGGACAGAGCCAACCAGTATGACCAGTCCCCAGACTGGGAAGACACCCTGGATCTGGTACAGCCCATCTGCACGCGGTGGGGAGAAGGGGGCATCAGAGCAGCCCCGCAGGCACCATGTGAGCTAGGCAGGATCCAACCAGGCTCATGGTATGAGGTAAAGCCTTGTCCCCCAAAACCACCTTTACCCTAAGCCCTCGTGGGGCAGCTCCCCTCTGTGCCTCAGTTTCCCCAGGCAGGCCAGGCCTGTCCCATTTTGCCCCCACGACCTGGATACTGGGGGCCCCAAACCCCCCACCCCTGTGGGGAGGACAGACCCATCCAGCTGCAAACCAGGCCCCCCAGTTTGGCTTTTCACTGGCCCGTCCTCCCCTCCCCAGAATGGGCTGCCAGCTCCAAAGGGCTCCTGCTGTGCCCAGAGCTTTGGTGGCCGTCTCGGTCCTGTCCCCTTCTGGGTGTCTGGGGCTGCCCCAGGCTTACAGGCGCCCGACTTCAGGGTGAGGATGCAGAGCAGGGGGCTGGTGAGGATGTGCAGGCAGTTGAGGGGTCTCTTCCAGTTCAGGTCATCCTTGTCAGGGTCCACAACAGGAACAGTGAGCAGCAGCACCAGCTCCACAGGCACCTGGGAGGAGCATCCGTGAGCAGTGATGGGGGACCCCCAAGGTGGGACACCCCACCCCAGGAGGTGCCCCGTCCCTCAACCCACCTGCCCTTGTCCCCCTGTCCCCATTGCAAAGCCCAGGGGTGACACAGCCCCAGGGGCCAGCAGGGAAGGGGACACCCCACGCCGGGGCTCCTCCCAGCTCATGTTCCCCCCTACTCACCTTGAAGACCTTGAAGAGCCGCCAGTACCAGGGCTTCCTCCTCCACTTGCGGTAGTCCAAGGGGCTGAGGGCAGTGGTGAGGATGCGCAAGGAGGTCTCCTGGGAGGGGAGCAGGGGCCGGTACTCCTCACCTGTGAGGGGCCACAGTGGCTGAGCGGGGCAGGGGGCTCCCTGGCCCCCCCAGCCCTTCCAGCATGGGGCTGTGGTCACCTGTATGGCCCCTGGGAGATCCCCTGGCCCCAGAGTAGCACCCAGCCATGGCTGCTCCACGGGCTCAGTCACGCATGCAGCAGACTGGGGGTCCCTGGGACCCCCCAGGACAGCGCAGAGCCTGCCCCGAGCCCACTGGGAGCAACATACCGTAGTCTCCGCTGTTTGTGCCCGAGGACTCCTGCTCTTCTGTATCTGTCAGCATCTCTGGGGGGGAAGAGGAGGGGGGCGGTGGAGGGAGACCCCAGCATGCTGGGGGGTCCCATCAGCACAGCCAGGCGGCCCTTACCTGGCTCCCAGGGTCTGGGGGGGGGCAGCCCTTCCCCACGCTGCCGCCGGTGAATCCAGGTGCAGAGGACCACAGTGAAGACATAGAAGACATACAGCCCCAAGTAACCTGGGACAGGGGAGAGCGATGGGGAGTTAAGGCACCCCCAGGCTGCTCCCACCGCCCCCCCCCAGCCCCCTGCTCCTGTGGCGCTCACCCAGAGCCTCCCCCAGCGTGATCCTGCCAAAGTAGAGGACCATGAAGGTGAGGAAGACGGCCACCATGTAGAAGATGACATCCCTGAGGAAGGGCCTGGAGGCAGCCGTGAAGGGCTTGACCAGGGCGATGCCCCCGGCCACCACCGTGGTCACGAACACGCCGGCACCTGCCAACGCATCAGATCCCGCTTGGGGTGTGGGGGGAACATCCTACAGCACCACGATGTTCTCCCCACCCGTCACCCCCCTGAGCGAGCAGCCCCCAGGAAGGAGCTGGCAGCAGGGGTCTCCTTACCAAAGATGGCCCCGATGGCCAGCCCCGCTGTCCGGGGGTTGGAGAAGGCCACCACGGCACTGAAGACATCTGGCGCCCCATTGCCAAAGGCCAGGAAGGTGACACCATGGAGAGGGGATGTCAAGGAAAAGACCTGGTGGCTTCCCCATGGGGACACAGGGTGCCTGCCTGGCTCTGGTGCCACGGGGCTCCCTCCTGGTGCCAGCTCAGGACCACTCGCCCACTGCCACCTCCAGCTCACGCTCCAAATCGGTTCTCCATGGCACAGTGCCAAGGGGACACGAAGTGACCCCGCCACAGCCACCTCTCCTGCTCCATCCCTGCATCCCCCCTCCATGCCCGAGGTCCCCTGTGACCTGCCAAGGATACTGCCACATTGTGAGACAGCTTCAGGTTGGTGGAGATGGCCGATAAGTTGGGGCAGAAGCTGGAAGGGCAGAGGAGGCAGAGAGGGGTGACGGGGCTGCTCCGGGACCGTGGGGCTCCCCGCTCACCCCGGGGACCATCCCCTCCTCTGCGGAGCTACTCACAACTTCTCCGCCGTCACGCCCAGGATGATGAACAAGTACAGGAGCCACAGAGCCTGTGGGGTCAGGGGTGGCAGAGAGAGGGGTCGGTGGGGTCCCCATCCCGCCCCCCCCAAAGCAGAGCATCCCCCAGCAGCATCACCCCTGCTCCCATCCTTACGTAGAGGGTGACGGCCAGGGGGAGCAGCCGGGGGGGGAAGACACAGAAGACCCCCTCGAGGTAGTTGAGGAAGCCGCCCTCCAGCCGGCAGTCGGGGTTGCTCCGGATGAAGCGGCACCACTCGGAGCTGTTGTGTTTCCGCACCTCCCAGCACTGCGGGGCAGAGCATGGGGTGCTCGGTGGGGTACCCCAAGACCCGTCCCCCACTCTGAGCACCCACCGCCCTCCAGCGAGGGCTGCCATCGGGCACCCTGCAGGTGACGCTGCCCCTCTGCTGGGCTGCTGCCGGTAGGTCGCTGTCATCCCTGCCTCAGTTTCCCCATCTGTGCTACCTATGCATGGATCACAGGCTGTGCCAGGGCCAGTGGGGGTGCAAGCCCTTGTCCCCAGCCCTGTCCCCTGCAGCCCCACACCACCCCACACCCAGCCCCAGCCATGGGGAGGTGCCGGCCTGGCAGGCGGCAAGGTTTTTGGAGCAGAAAACCAGCAGCAGAGGAAATACTGGTGAGATCCCAGCTGTGATGGCAGGGAAAGCGGGGATGGGATGGGACCCCACCACCCCAGCGACACCCACATCCCTCCCGCCACCCCCCCAAAGCCCACTGCAGACCCCACACTCACATCCAGGGCCCAGCCGTGGCTCAGAGCATCCCCCCCGGGAGGGAACGTGTACCCCAGGTCCAGCAGCAGTGGGGTCCCGGCTGCCTGCGCCCCGCTGGCCCCCACCAGGCTGAGAACCCCGGCTGGCCCCATGGCACCCTGCCCCACGGCACCCTGCCCCATGGCGGGGGGGGACCTACCGCTGGCAGTGAGCCCCGGGGAGGGGGAGTGGGGACAGCTCCCGAGCCGCCATCCCACGCTCCCCGGGCAGGGCAGATAAGGGTTTAAAAATAAATAATTAAAAATTAAAATAGTAAGAATAGTACTAAAGGTAAGGAGGGAAGGCACAGCAGCCTGCGGTCAGGTGCCGCCACGCCACGTCCTCGCTGGGGGGCTCAGCCCTGGGGTCACCCCGAACCCCTCCGGAG
>JAVJGI010000001.1:91410270-91422750 GCA_035590275.1 Ibycter americanus
GAGCCCGGGGGGGCGCGACCCCACGCCCCCGCCGGTGACACCGCGCCCGTGTCCCCCCCAGCTGATGTACATGCACTGGATGAACACCATGGTGGGCTACTGCGGCCCCTTCAAGTACCAGAGCGAGTACTGCGAGAGGCTGCGCGGCTACCTGGAGGCCAACCTGGGCTGGATGGAGGAGCAGATGGGCAAGGGCGAGGACCCCCAGTACTGGCACCAGGTGAGGATGGGGGACCCCGCCTAGGGGGACACCCCCCCTGGGCTAATGGGGGCTTTAATCAAGAGGAAGGGACGGGGCAGCGAGGGATGGCCAAAGTCCTGGCTGGGCTCCAGGCGGGATGACAGGGATGTGGCCACCGTGGATCCTCCTCCCCTGGACCAGCAGGTGACCTGTGACTTTCTCCCGGCCAGAGCCTCACGTGCCGCTGTCAGGGTGCACGGTGGGTGGCTCAGTGTGTCCCCCCTTCAGCCACCGGTGCTGAGTCATGGCCCCGCTGGCGGTGACACTTCCTGCGGGGTGACACTGTCCCCCCGCCTCTGCAGCCGTGCTGGGACCCACCGGCCCCGCTGCGTCCTCCGGGGGAAGGGGGGAGCCTGACCCGAAACCCCTCGCCCCAATTCCCCGCGGGAGCTGGGTGCCAGCTCTGTCCCCTGTCCCCACAGGTGCGCCTGGCCCTGCTGCAGCTGAAGGGGCTGGAGGACAGCTACAACGGGCGCCTGGATTTCCCCCGGGGCAGGTTCACGCTGGCACCCTTCGGCTTCCTGTAAGCTCCTTCCTGGAGGTGATGGAGGGTGGGGGGACATTGCCCCAGGGGTTGGGGTGCTGCTGGGAGGGGCTGCGAGGGCGATTCCTGGGTGTCCAGGGACACCCGGTTCTGGCCCCAGTCACCCTCGCCCCACTTCTCTGGGCGCTTGTCCTCTGCTGCTGGGGCAGGATGGAGCTGAGGCAGGTTCTCCTCCGCCCTGGCACCATGGGCTGGGTGGTGGGTCCCCCACAAGGCCTGCTGTAGCCCCCTGCCTCAGTTTCCCCAGTACTGTGTTCACCCTTTCCTCCCTGCTCCGGTGCTCCCGGCACCAGCACCTGCACTGGGGTTGATGGAGAAACACCCTCCAGACTGGATGGAGAGACGGACAGAGAGCTGTGAGCCAGCTTGGCTCCTGGGCTGGGGTGTCCCCCACCTGATACCCCGTGTCTTGCTTCCCCCCAGCCTGCTGCAGTTGGGGGGTGACCTGGAGGACCTGGAGTCTGCCCTGAACCGCTCCTCCCCGCAGCGTGTCCTGGGCTCGGGCTCCTGCTCTGCCCTCCTGAAGCTGCTGCCGGGCCAGCGGGATCTCCTGGTCGCCCACGACACCTGGACCTCCTACCAGTCCATGCTGCGCATCATCAAGAAGTACACGCTGCCCTTCCGTGTCTCAGCCGGCGGTGCGTGGGCTGGGCTGGGGGGGGCTACATCTGACACCCCCCCTCTGATGCTCCCCTGTTTTTTCATCACCCCCCTCCAGGCAATTCTCAGATCCCTGGGAGCATCCAGGTGTTCTCCTCCTACCCCGGCACCATCTTCTCTGGGGATGACTTCTACATCCTCAGCAGCGGGTTGGTGAGTGGGGTTTGGTCCCCGGGGACCCCTCCCCGGCCCCGCTGCCCTCCCCATCGCTCCCCTCCCTGCAGGTAGCGCTGGAAACCACCATCGGGAACAACAACCCGGCGCGGTGGAAGTACCTGGACCCACGGGGCAGCGTCCTGGAGTGGCTGAGGAACATTGTGGCCAACCGCCTGGCCCGCAGCGGTCCCGAGTGGGCTGCCATCTTCCGCCGGTTCAACAGCGGCACGTGAGCAGGGTGGGATGGGGTGCGGGAAGTTGTCCCGGGGAGGTGGGATCAGGTGGAGGGATGCTCCCCAGGGCAGCAGGGATGCGCCTGGGGAGAGGCTGGCTGCCAGAGGGATGCTTTCCCCCTTCTCCGTGCCAGGTACAACAACCAGTGGATGGTGGTGGACTATAACGCCTTCACGCCAGGGAGAGCAAGCCCGCCACAGGGCCTGCTGACTGTGCTGGAGCAGATCCCGTGAGTGACCCCATTCCCCGCCAAGCATCGGCTCCTGTGCTGAGCCGCAGCAGAAGCTTCTCCTCCCCCATCCCCATGGGTCTGGGAAAGCCCTGAGGGTCCTGTCTGCCCCGACCCAATGGGTGGGAGTTGGGTGATGGGGATGCGGATGCAGGCAGGAGCTGCCTGAGCTGCCAGTCTGTGGCTAAAGGCTCTCCGGGGATGCTGATGGGTGGCTGGGGTGGGAACCCAGCGGCAGGGACCCCCAGCAGGGCTGCCCCCCCCCCATGTCCAGTTGATTTTTGCCATCTGCTCTGACCGATGCTCGTCCTCCCGGTGCAGGGGCCTGGTGGTGGCGGCCGATCAGACGGAGCTGCTGTACCAGCAGGGCTACTGGGCCAGCTACAACCTGCCGTGAGCCCCAGCCCACCCCACCGTGTGCCCTGTACAGGGGGGGCAGCTGATACTGTCCTTGCCCCCCACCCCGCTGGGTGCTGACTTGCTGGGTCCCCCCCCCGCCCCCAGGTATTTCGAGGAGATCTTCAACGCCAGCGGGAACCCAGAGCTGGTCAAGAAATACGGTGACTGGTTCACCTACGACAAGAACCCGCGAGCCCAGATCTTCCGCCGGAACCAGACGCTGGTCCACGACATGGATTCCATGGTCCGCCTGATGAGGTGGGTGCTGGGGACCCCCCAAACCTGGGTGTACCCCACCCCCCCCAGGGATCACCCTTGGGGGTGATTTTTTTCATCATTATAATTTTTTTTTTTTCCTGCCTCCCCTGTGACTCTGTCTTTGCCACTTTGCAGGTCCAACAACTACCTGCGGGACCCGCTGTCGCGGTGCAGGGGCTGCGACCCCCCCCAAAACGCAGAGAACGCCATCTCCGCCCGCTCTGACCTCAACCCCCCCAACGGCACCTACCCCTTCCCAGCCCTGCGCCAGCGCTGCCACGGCGGCACCGACATGAAGGTGGGGGAGCCAGGACAGCCCTGGGGGGGCCAGGGGGAGCTGGAGGGTCCCCCTTTAGGGGTGCCACCCTTCTGGCAGCTCCCCCCAGGCTGTGTTGCTGACTTGTACTTTTATTTTCTCCCACCCTGGCACCAGGTCACCTCCTCGGGCATGGCCCCTGCCTTCGGGCTGGTGGCCGCCAGCGGTCCTGCCTGGGACGACGTGCCCCCCTTCCGCTGGAGCACGTCCCCGTGCGGCACCCTGCTGCACATGGGCCACCCTGACCTCTGGACCTTCCCCCCCATCAAGGTCCGCTGGGACTGAGTGGGTGCCACCGGGCTGAACCCATCTGTCCGTCCATCTGCAGGTGTCTGTCCTGCTTGGGGGGGGGTATCCCTTATAGGTGGGGAGCAGCTGGGAGGTCGCAGTGCTACCCACTCTCCCCTATCCCCAGGGGACTGGCTTTGGGTGCAAGGGGGGGTCCTCTGCCCCCCTGGCTCTTTCAGCTTCTGCCTCTTGCCACCGCATCCCTGCAGTACCGGCTGTGCTGCGCAGGGGGCTGTGCCCCCTCCCCCCCAAGGGGCTCTGGCCCCGGGATGCTTCCCTGTGTGCTGACACCTGGTTTGGGGGGCTCTTCGCAGAGAAGGGGGAGTCCTGCGTGGCTGGGGCTCACCTGCAGGGCAGAGGAGGGGAGTGAGCTGGTTTGGCTGTGACAAATAAAGCAGTGTGTCTGTGTGCAGCAGAGGTGGTGGCTGTGCTTTGTGCTCTGCTGAGATTCTCTGGTGTCTTGTATAGGGGTTGGGCTTATGCAGTGGTCTTCTCCCCCCCCAAAATTAACAGGGTGCTCTTTGCTCCTCCGCCACCTCCCACCCTCCCATCCTGGTTGGGGCGTGTGCAGCCAGGCTGGCCGGGCTCTTTTGGGGTGCAGGCTGCTAAGGTTTCTCTGCTGCTGCATCAGGCTGGGTCCCCAGCATGGGGCAGAACTGCTGACATGGGGGAGCCCTGGGTGTGGGCTGGAGCTGGGAGGTCCCACCGCTCACCCCCCCAGGACAGGGTGACTGTCCTCATCCCTTTTGTCTTCCCCTCCTCTGCCACCTGTGTTTCCCCCAACCCCAAAACCCCCGTTGCAAAATCCTCTTACCGCAGCTCCCTTGATCCGCTCTGCCTCGTTAAGAATAACGAGGTCATTACTGGGGGATTAATGAGCTGGTGCTCGGCAGCGCTTTGAAGGTGCCAGGTTCCCACCGGGGCTGGGGGCCCTGGGGGCTGCACAGGGCTGAGTTGTGGCAGGTCTGGGCTGTTGGGGTGCTGGCACCCCAAAAACTGGGGTGGGTGCCCTGGACAGGGTGGGGTGTCCAAAACCTGCTGTGCTGGGGGGTGGGGGGGTTGCAGGGCCTGTGCCCCTATCCCCATGTCCCCATGGTGTGTGGGCTCTCGGTGCAGGGGGTGTTGCTCGGGGGGTCCCTGTGCCTCAGTTTCCCCAGGTAGGAGGAGGTCGCTGTCACCGAGTGATGGGGCAGTGAGGAGGGACAGGCGCATCGATGCCAAGGATGGGGCATGCTGGAAATGCAGCAGCGGCTGCATTGCTGCTTCCCTTCCTTTTTTTGATTTTCTTAAAAGCGGAAAAACAAACAGAAGTGGTTCAGCGTTGCCCCAGCTGCCAGCAGCCCTTGGCTGAGACTGTGTCACCCAGGGACCGGGGCCAGGGGACCTGATGGTGACAGTCTGGCATCACCTTTCCTGGGGCAGGGATGGAGCCAAAGGGGGGTAGAAGGGGGGACAGGGAGGTGGGTGCAGGGTGGAAGGGGACCCTGGAACACCCCAGGGCTGAGCTGGAAGGTGGTGCCCTCACCGAGAGGGTCCTTGGCCCCCTCCCTGGGGGGGGGGGGGGGGGGGTGGTGGGCCCCCTGGGCCCGCCGCGGGCCCGCCGTGTCAGGGGGGGGGGGGGCTTCTTGCCCCCCTTCCCCAGCACCTGCCACCAAGGGTCCCCCCTGGGCCCCATTCCTCTCCCATCCCCAGGGAAGTAATTGCAGCCCCTCTGCCCGCTGCAAGATGGGGGTCCCCCCATGGGCCCCCAGGAGAGCTGGAACTTGTGTGCCCCCACCTTGATGCCTCCATTTAAGACCTCCTCATCCCCCACATTTCCAGTCCCCCATGTCCCAAAAGCGGTGTGGCTCAGCACAGAGGTGCCTGCTCTCTGCAGGCAACGCTGTGCCTCTGTGCTGACCCTGCCTGTGCTGTGAGCTGTTCACTCTGAAGCCTAATGATGGTGTGAGAAGCAGGGAGTTATTTTGTTGCCACCGAAGGCCAGCTCCATCAGGAACAGGGCTGCCCTGGAGCCCATACCCTGCTCAGTGCCTGTCATTAGCGGAGCTCTCTGGGGGGCTTTGCAGCATAATTTGGGTCAGGGGACTGAAATCCTGGATTCTGGGGTCTGCTTTACTGCTGTCTGCCTGGCAGTGGGGCAGAGCCAGAGGGAATGGTGGGGTTCCCAGTGCACCTTATTTAGCTGTGTCATACATGTGCCAGCTTGTGTGCAGTGGCCCCCCCCTTGGGACCCCCATGGAGCCACCGCAGAGCGGGACTGGACAACGTGCCAAAGCAGCCTCTGTTTTCAGATTTCTCAGGCTGGAGGGACAGAGAACTCATCGACGGTTGGACCTTCCTCCAGATCCCACCTTCCTCCTCCTCGCCTACCAGGGACAGAGCCAGCCTGTCGGTGCAGAGGTAGGGCATGTGCTGGGGGGAACCTTACCCTGGAGGATGTCACCAGGGCTGGGTGATGAGGAGCCCTGGGCTGTCCCAGAGGAAAGGGGGGGCCTCTGCCTGCTTTGCCTGGGGGCTGCTGGAGCCTGGGTCTTGGCCAGGCTCTGGCTGAGTCCCTCTGGGCAGCCCCCCTCTCCAAGGGATGCTTATAGGGCACCTTTGCAACTGTGTGGGTACCGTGTGGTGTCCCCCTCCCCTGACCCCTCCTGCCCGCAGGGTGCCTGGCTTGGCCAGCCAGAGCTGGGGGGGGTTCATCCCAGGGGGCTTACCCAGCTGGCAGGACCAAGCTCCCCTGGGGACATGCGCCTTAGAGGGGGGCCTGGGGCTGCCGCAGGGCAGGGGGGCTTGGCAGGGCAGGTGTAGGGGTGTGAGGGCTCGTTTGGAGGCGATGGGGGGTGTCTCGGTTGTCTGATGACGCTTTGCAATGCACAGGCTGCCCTAGCTGCACCAGGGGTCCGGGTCAAAGGGACAAAGTCCTTGGATCCGCTGGGATGTGTTTCTGGCTGGACCCGAGCATTGCTGGTGCCTGTGCGCAGCTGGGGGGGCAAACCCTCGGGGACCCCCAAAGTCATTTGGGAGCTGCCTCAGCTCTTCCCCACCCTGTCTCCTGGGCACCCACATCCCATCTCCTGGGCATGCGAAGTCTGCTGGGATCTGGCTGCTGGTGGCTGTCCCTGCTGGGACACTCGGCACCATGCCCAGGTCCGCAGCAGGGCGCTTTCGGCACCGATCCAGCCCCGCGGCTGGAACGTCTCACCCAGCACTGAGCAAGCAGCCAGATCCAGGGCAATGTTTAACTCCTGCCCCTCGCCCTGCTGCGTGGCTGGACACGGGCACTCAGGGCGCCAGCACGTCACCTCTCCCTCCTCTGTCCCCCAAACTGTGGGCAAGGAGCTGGGGACGCGCAGTGAGGCCCCACGGCGCACCAGGTAATCCCCTCTGTGGGGTGGCCCTGGCTGAGTTAGGGGACAGGGCGTGCAGGGGGCACCTGGGGACACTGGGGGCTTGGGGACCAGGGCGATGGAGGAGGGGGTGGCCCTGCTTGTCCTGGGGCTCTGGCACTGCACCCCAGGGCTCTGTGCTGCTTCCTCTCGGAGCCGGGAGGGGACACTGGGGACAGTCTTGTCACTCCCGAGGGGCTCCTGTGCCCCACACTGAGCCTGATGTGGGCAGTGGGCCTGCAGGGGGGGAGCCTGTGGGGAGCAGCCAGTGGCTCCCCCACCTCTCCCTGGCAGAGCATCCATCACCAGGACCATGGCAGCCCAGCCCAGTGGGGGCAAGAAGCCCTTCCACATCATCTCGCCTGTCCTGGAGAGCCTGCCCCTGTCCAGGGCAGCGGGCACCAAGGTCTTCATGAAGCTGGAGAACGTCCAGCCCACGGGCTCCTTCAAGATCCGGGGCATCGGCTGCCTCTGCCAGGAGGTGAGCGTGGGTACGGCTTGGGCAAGCTCATGCCCTTACGGGGGGCACGGTGGGGGGACACAGCCATCCCCTTCCCTCCTTCCCTCTGCCTTGCAGGCTGCCAAGAAGGGCTGCCGCCACTTCGTTTGCTCCTCAGGTAACTGTGCCCCAAGCTGGGGCAGGGGGAGCTGGGGGGGATGCTCATGAGTAATATAGGGGATTCCATGGTGCTGAGCCCTGCCTGACCCCCCACTTCCCACAGGGGGGAATGCGGGTCTGGCAGCAGCGTACGCAGCCAAGAAGCTGGGGTTGCCGGTCACCGTCGTGGTCCCCAGCACCACCGGCCCCACCACTGTGCGCAAGCTGGAGGAGCTGGGGGCGGAGGTGGAGGTCTCCGGCCAGGTATCCCCATGGCAGCCCCCTAAAACTGGAGTCTGGGGGGACCCAGACCTGTTCTGTGATGCAGGGCATGGGCACGGCAAACCCCATCCCAAAACGTCCCCCTCCTGCATCACCCATACTCTGGCATCGCAAGTAGAGTCACCCTGGGAAGCCCCACCTCAACCCAGCACCCTGTGTGGGGTCCTGGTGTCCCCCAGCCCTGCGGTGACGAGGGACACATCTCTGGGGCATGAGGGCTGGATGTGGCCCTGCTGAGCCCCCATTGCCCCCCCCCAGGTGTGGGATGAAGCCAACAAGAGAGCCCTGGAGCTGGCCGAGACTGAGGGCTGGGTCAGCATCCACCCCTTCGACCACCCCTTGGTGTGGTGAGTGCTGCCAGGGCTCAGCCCCCTCCCCCAGTCCCCATCCCCAGGGTCCAGGCTGGCTCAGGGTGCCCCCAGGCTGCATCCTCCTGCCCCCCCTCACCCTGCAGGCAGGGTCACGCCAGCCTGGTCCAGGAGCTGAAGGACTCACTGGAGACCAAACCAGATGCCATCCTGCTGGCGGTGGGTGGTGGGGGGCTGCTGGCGGGCGTCGTGGCTGGCCTGCACCAGGTGGGCTGGCAGGACATCCCCATCATCGCTGCTGAGACCTGGGGGGCTCACAGCTTCCACACGGCGCTGGCGGCCGGCCGGCTCGTCTCCCTGCCTGACATCACCAGGTGAGCCGGGCTTTGCGGGAGCGGCCATGCATGCAACGAGTTGGGGGGTCTCAGCCCAACTCCCTGAAGGGACCTGGGACCACCCCGACCGCCTTCCTCCCGTCCTGTCCCAGCGTGGCCAAGTGCCTGGGAGCCAAGACGGTGGCAGCGCGGGCGCTGGAGTGTGCCCAGGAGTGCCGGGTCATCTCCCAGGTGGTGGAGGACACGGAGGCGGTGCGAGCTGTGGAGCAGTTCCTGGGTGAGCAGGGGCCAGCCGGGCATGGCAGGGGTGATGGGGGTGCCACCCTGTCTTGGGACTGGCCAGGGAGGTGCTGGGGGGACCCTGGCTCCGCAGGTTGGTGATGGGGATAGGGTGGGAGGGTGGCTCAAGGTGTCCCCTGCTCTTGTCCCCGCAGACGACGAGAGGATGCTGGTGCAGCCGGCGTGTGGGGCTGCCCTGGCCCTGCTCTACACAGGGCGGCTGCAGCGGCTGCAGCACGAGGGGCGGCTGCGGACCCCGCTGGCATCCGTGGTGGTGGTGGTGTGCGGGGGCAGCAGCATGCAGGTGGCCCAGCTGCAGGCCCTGAAGAGCCAGCTGGGGCTGGAGTGACCCCCACCCCGAGGAAGGGGATACGATGGAGCCCGGCCGGCACTCTCTGCTTGCTTTCCTTCCAAAATAACCAAAATAAAGCCCCACTGCCTGGCGGACACGGGGCCGGGCTCCTCCCGCAGCCTCTGCCCCAGCACACAGCATCCATGGAGGGATGGGGAAACTGAGGCACAGGGGGCAGACGAGACCAGGGCTCGCGCTGCAGGCAGGGATGGAGCCGAGGCTCTGCCTGCAGCTCCCCTGCCTGTCCGAGGGCAGGGCTGGGGTACACGTGTCCTGCTCTGCCCCTTGGCCACGCCAGGCATCCTCTTCCACGTCCCCCAGTCCTCGGTCCCCTCTCCCCTCCCTCCCCCCCCTGCTCCTCCCCAGGCTGTTTGGACTACAGCTCCCCACCTCAATTAGAAAGCACTCCCTCTCTGACTAATTACTTTGCTACTGTCTTTATGCATTATTATTCTAATGATTATTAATTATTACAATCTTCTCCCATTCCTGCCGCGCTGTCTGCGGTCAGAAGAGAACAGCACACACGGACCAGCTTGTTACGGTGATTTATTGGTGGAGCTCCCTGGCCGTGTTTAACACCCATGGGCTCCAAGGTGCACCGACACGTCTGTGTGTGCGTTCCCAATCCTAGAGACCTTGAGATCCCACTTTTTCCCCCCTCCCACTCTTTTTCCCATTCCTCCCTCTCCTCCAGGCTTTCCTGCTCTCCCCTGTTGCCACTCTCTAGAGCTGCATTTGCTTTTAGCCCTTTGCTATTGCACCTCCCTGGGGTGTTTTGTGTCTCCCCAACAATATTTCTCTCCCCTCCTTCCTCCCATCCCCGGGCAATGTGGGGTTTTGCTCCTGCCAGGGCTCTGTGGCCCCAGGTGCTCCCCAGTTCCCCAGCTGAGCCCATGCCCCGAGCATCACCTGGTGATGTCAGCCAGTGGGGACAAGCCTTCTCCGAACCCAAAACTCTTCTCAGCCTCCTCCTCCCCTTTGGAGCAGAGGGGGCTCAGCCCCCAGGACCAGCTCAGACCCTGGATCACAGGCATCCCCCAGGAAGCCCTTTCCCCTGGCCAGGCACCTGCCCCAGGACCTACTACCAACACCCCAGGAACGCCCTCCCTGCCTTTGGCCCTTGCCCCCTCTCCCCCCCATACCTCCCACCGGCCAGGCCACCTCCCCAGATGCTTCTTGGAGGCCAAAACCCCATAAATCAAAACTCTGCTGCTCCATCGTGAGCAATATCTTATGTAAAAAGGTGTTTCCAGGGAGCACCGAAGGCTGGAGAATCCTATTACAAGGCGCACTATTAATTATAAGGAGTCAGCCCAACCTACTCCAGCTGTTTTTTATCCCAGGTCCAAAACCTGATTACTTTCCACCTTCTGCAGACCTTCCCCTTCTGAAAAAAAAAAGGGAAAAAGGTCATAAAAAAAAAATAGCATTGGTGTTTGCCTAACAGCTTTTAAAAAGAAATTTATTCCCAGGACTGATGCTGCTCTGCCAGAACCCGGGGGGAGCCAGCAGCTTGCGGTGGTGTTTCCCCAGCACGGTCCCACGGGAGGGTGATTGCTGATGGTGACATGGGCATGACCGTGGGGTTTGGGGTGACTCCCCTGAGCACCCCAACAGGGAGCTTTGCCCCCTCCATGCCTTGATGAGGGAGCACTTGGGGTTTGGGTGTCAGCTCTGGGGATTGGGCTTTGGGTGACCTGGCAGGAACGTGGGGGTGCAGGTTATCTGGGGGACACCCCACCGGGGTGGCATGGCCCCAACTGCTGGGGGTCACCCTGCGGCTGGAGGCAGGTGTGAACCCTGAGTGCTGGTGCCTTCCTGGGACAGCTGAGGTGATGGGGTCCCTGACCCTGGCTGCAATGGGGACCCTGAGTGTGATGGGGACCCCCGTCTTGGTTATGATGCTGTACCCTGACCCTGGCTGCAGTGGGGACCCTGGCTGTGATGGGGACCCCAGTCTCTGTTGTGGTGCTGCACCCCGACCCTTGTTGCGATGAGGACCCCAGCCCTGGCTGTGGTTAAGGGTAGGGATAACCAACATGCTGAACCCAGCTGCTCCCTGCAAGGCCAGCTCTGTGTCCCAGCCCTCTGTGTGACACTGTGCTTTTCCAGGCCATCAGGTCCCTCTGCCAGTGCCAAGCTGCAGGTGGGTGTTTGCCAGGATGCATAAGCCCAGGGCACCAACAGCTCCCGGCCAGTGAACTGGGGGAGGCTGCGGCACCCATCCCTGCTCGGATGGCTGCTCCCACCGAGCCCCGGCCCCCTGCACGGGAGGTGGCAGCTTGGAGCATGCCAGCATCACCCAAAATCCCTCCTGCAGCCTGTCCCCCCCTGGGTGCAGGGGATGGGGTGCCCCAGCAGCCCTCAGGTGCCTTGCATTTAGTAGTAATAATAATAATAATAGCCAGTGTTCACCCAGTGAATGACCTTGTGCTCTATTTTTTATAATCTTCAAAATGATGCCTGGAGGGAGTTACTTAACAACACATTGCCCTGTCCTTATAAAAAACGCCTGTCACCTGGTAACACTGATAGCCTGGAAGGGGTGGAGTGGAGCTGTGCTCCTGCCTCAGTTTCCCCACCTGTTAAAATAGGAGAAGGTGCTTTGCTTGGTGGGTGATGAGAGTCCAGTGCCTTTGTGGTGGCCCCAGCTCCTAGCTGAGGGATCCCTTGGGGCTTGGTCTGGCTCATTTTCCACCCTGTTATTAATGCCAGTAATGGTATAGGAAGGATAAATTCCACCACTTGGCTGAACAGAGAAAATATGCAGAGAAGTGGCTGGCTTTTCATAAATCATCAGTGCTCCGTGCTACAACCAAGCCAGGACTTAAAATTCAGGTCAGGAGAGAGGGACTCTCGTAAGCCAGCGAGGGAAGGTAATTTATTCTGTTTATATCTTTTTACTGCAAGACAAGGTGGGGAGGGGGAAGAAACTCTGCCATGATTTTGCGTTTTAAATATTAGTTCAGAGCTGCAGCCTGCCTTGGACTTTATTTATTTTTGTATCTCGGAAAACAAGAGAGGGAAAGCAGGAGAGAGGTGGGGGGGTGGACTGGGATGCTGGAGAGGATACCCCCTCCTGCCTGCCTTTGGTGACCGCCTGGGGCAGATGGGGCAAAAGCTGATGATGGCATTCAGGGACCCCCACCTTGGTGTCCCCCTCCAGCAGCCCGGCTGCCCCCCTGGCACTCCCGTGGCTCCCCTGGGGGAAATGCCCTGCCAGCAGCACTGTGGGTGCCTCTGGGCTGACCTGGGGGAGGTCTTGGGGGGTACACCTAATACCACCCACTTACCCCCCCATCCCCCCCATGTGAAAGAAATTATGCACTGGCTTGTCTGCTGTGGGAGAAGGTGCTGAGCTGGGTAACGTGCCCCCACCCAGTGCCAAAGAGCTGGGTGATGGGAGAAGTGGGGGGTCCTGGGGTACCGGGTGGGTGATGCAGCCCCGGATGCAGCAGCATCACCTTGTGCAGGGGCCACAGCACCCGTCCCGCCCAGGGGAGCGATGGGGGCGGCTCCCCAGACCCCACGCAGGGCTGGGGGGCAGTGGGGCAGCAGGGCAGCCCAGCCAGCATCTCTCGTGGTCTTGTCTTTAAAAAATAAAGTAAAATAAAAGGG
>JAVJGI010000001.1:91437252-91475523 GCA_035590275.1 Ibycter americanus
CCCGGCCCCCCCGGCCTGCGGGCACCGGGCACCGGGCACAGCTGTGCCCCGCCACCTTGTCCCTCCTGCTTTATCACGTTCGTTCGCTCTCGCTCCCTTTCCCCACTCTCTGTTTTTATCTCCCCCACCTCCCCCACATTTTTCTCCGTTTCTTTTTGTTCCTCTGGTTTTCTCCCCCTCCTCCTTTTTTTTTCCTTTTTATTTTTTATGTTTTTTCTGGTTTTTCTGGTTTTTACTGATTTTCTCCTTTTATTTTTTCTCTTTTTCTCCTTTTCTTTTTCTCCCTCGGTTCTTTATCTATTTTCCTCTCTTCCTTTCTTCCCTTTTATCTCTCTACCTCTCTGTCTCTCTATCTCTCTTTCTCTCTCTCTCATGCGCTTTCGAGCTCTCTCTTCCCCCCAGCCTCCCCGCTTTGCTGCTCTGTTTTTCGTTTTCCCCTCTCATTTCACACACATTCAATACCGATCTCTCTGCCTCTCTCTGTTTTCCTCTCCTTTCCCGTTTCTCTCCCTCCTCCCACAGAAAGCTGCGTTTGCCAGAAAGACTGGAAATTTTGCAAATCCGACGATATAATTAGCAGACACTTCTCGGAGCCCCCCCACCCCCCCAGGGCTGTGCAAACATTAACTACTTAACTCCGACGGGAGCCAGGCTGCGCTGGCCGGGGACGCTGCCTGCTCCAGGTACCGGCCCTGCCGCAGGGTAGGGACCGCCGGGATCTCAGTACGATATATTTTTTATTTTTTATTTTTTACTTTTACAGCAGCTGCGATGAAAACCGAACCCCCAAGTGCCGGTGCCGGCCCGCCCCGAGGGTGGCAGCGGGGGGGGAAGCCCCACAGCTCGGCCCCACGCCCGCGGAGGGACCCAGATGGCTAAGAAAAAGAAGTGGTGAACCCCGAGTGTCACGGAGAGGCGATGCTTGGACACGTCCCACCCCTTCTCTTGCACAAACGCTTCTGCCTTTGCACACGCAGACAGCCCGCATCCCCCCTCGGGACGGCAAACCAGCCGGACCACCGGCTCCTCCCCAGGACCTCTGGCATGGAGTCCCAGACAGGGCTCGCCTGGTTATCGCAGCCCTGACACCCTGGTGAGAGGCTTGGGGTCTGTCCCTGCCTGCCTGCATGGCTCTTTGTCTGCCTCGTCCTCTCCTGCACACACGCACACCCTTTCCCTGCCCACACCACGCAACCTGCATGGCCCTTCCTGCTCTTCCATGCGTGTCTACGTATGTGCACATACCCTGCTCACACACACGCTTCCCGGCACACACCCAAACCCTCTTCCCCTACACCTCCACGGCTCGGAAACACGCAGAGATTCCATGCACACACCAGCCAGCTTTAACACACACACAAAACCAGCTCACACATGCACATTCCCCCTGCAACACCCATCTCGGTGGCCCTGCCTTCTCTGACGTACCCGGGCTCGGTGGGAGCTGACACTATTCCTCAGCCCCATCTTTTTATACCAGGAGATGAGGTTTTTCTCTCTGTGTAGGCCAGAGGAGAGAGCCCTTCCTGGGCTTGCCCTGGGGCCAGGAGTGGGGTGGAATGTTTGGCCTAGACTGCTCCAATGTCTATTTCACAACCTGGGTGAGAAACCAGGGGCAGAAGCACCTCAGCTGGGCAAGGATGTGAGAGCACCACCATTGCCTCAGGGAAGGGGGAGGCTCTCCATGGGGCCCCTCTAACCTCATCAGCTGCCTAATGCGCAGTTCTGGTGAGTGTACATGGACTGTCACTGTCACCTGGCCACATGGCCATGTTGCTTTCTCCTGCCTTCCCCTCCCCTCCATCCCCACTTCCTTCTGTTGACAAGTCCTCACTAGAAATACACAACTTGCCTCTCTTAACCATGATCAGGACCACAAAAGCAAGCCCACCTGCTCTGGCTAAGGGGGTCTCCCATCAGTACCTGGCTGTCTTGGGCTTCCCAAGGTGCCCAGGAGCCAGGAGAGAAGATCCGGCTGCAGGACACTGTGTGGGGCCGTGAGGTGGGGTGGAGGGTTTAAAGTGGTGTGGAGTCCCTGGTGGCTCGGGAAGCCGTTGATTTCTTTCCTTTTTTCTTTAAATGCTTCTGGTCCTTTTTTTTTTTTCTTTTTTTTTTTGAGCAGGGCAAAAACCAGTGTGAGGGAACATAGGTTTAACTTTTCCATTGGAAGTGACTTCTCACAGCTGGAGGTGGGGATGGACAGGGGTCAGCCTTGGAAGGGCTCCTCACCTCAGCCAGCATGTGGGATCGAGCCCTGAAGATGTGCTGCAGGGCAGAGGTGCTCCCCAGGAGACCTCCACCCACCCAGGCCTTGCTGCAGGTGAGTCCCACAGCGGGGTAGGCACCCTGTGTGCAGGGACGGCCTTAACCCTTGCAGTGCCTGGGTGGTGACAAAGTCCCCTTGTCCCCAACACTGGGGCTGCTTGGGCAATTAGCTAAGGGAATAATGACCATTCAAACAAGCGAGGACTTGCTGGGCGTTGTGCTGCTGTATTGTGTTACTGTAAACAACTGATGTTTTGGGCAGCTTCCCATGTGGGCTCATGTAAGCGTGACAAGTGAATTTGGGCAGGGAATTTAGGCGAGGCTGATGCAGGCTTGCTTATTCTGAAAAGGCAAGGTACCTGTATGCATATATATCGATGTGAAGGTATTGCACATTTATGCACACATATCCATACCCTCACAAATTATACAGGTCCAGCCTGGGGTGCAAACCTTCCCCTGACACCCCACGCCCTGCTTACACAGCCCAGAGCGCTTCTATCCATTTGCACACCCACACATGCTCACACACACGGCCTGTGGGCGCAGAGGGCGCAGGGCTGGAGGTGCAAGCGTGTTCCTCCTGTGCCCCCACAATCCCAACCCAGGGCAGCAATTAAAGAGGCCATTTTCTCTTTGCAGAATCTGAACCTGATTCCACACTTGAAAGCCAGGGGGGATTAAATCCAGCAGAGGCAGGCTCGGGTCTTTGGCTTGCAAATGCTTTGTGCAACTTCTCTGGACTTCAGCAGGGACTGCATGTACAGAGCTGAGAGCAGTCCCTGGCCCCGGCTCTTAATTTCTTTGCACTGGTGCATGAGAGGAGATTAACGGCGAGAGCAGAAGGCTGTGCCTCTGAACTCTTTGGTCACTCCTCATACAGCATCTTTCTTTGTTTTCCCTCACATCCACATCTCTAACCCTGTGGAAACCAGGCTTTGGTTGGCTGCAAACTGTGGACACCAGTCCTGTGGTGGGCTTGGTACAATTTCTTTCTTCTTTTTTTTTCTTTCTCCAGAAACATAAGGGATAAACACAATAATTTCAAAGAAGCAAAAGCTTCCTGCTGGAGAAGCCAACAGGGACCTGCCGCGAAGTCCTGGTACGGTGTGTCACTGACACTGATTCAATCTGACACCTGGGTGTCTCCAAAGCCATCACATTGTGTGCTGCAAATGTATATTAACATTAGTATGCATTGGCACAATATGGATCCATTATTCCAAATGCTTATGAGAACTAGGTGCTGCATAGGAGCAGCTGCTGCTTTTTAAGCCTCAGAGCATCAATAGATTCATAGATTTTAGGGCCAGAAGGGACCCCAACAATCATGTAGTCTGACCTCCCACGGAGTGCGAGCCGTAGAGACTCGCCCGGTAATTTCTTCATCCTGCCCCGTGACTTGTGGTTAAGCAGCAGCCTCCCCTGTGAAAGGCAGCCAGCTCAGGGATTGCTAGTGATGGAGAAGTTGATGTCTCCCTCTATAAATTTGTTGCCCTGTTTTATCACTCTCCTCGTTAATTTTAAAAGGGCAGTTTTTTAATTTCAAGGCTCAGCTTGTGTAGGTTCAGCTTCCCGCCGCTTGGTCCTCTTGTATCCCCTCTTCTCCCACTTCTTCTGTACCAGAAAAATGCTTTCCCCCTTTTGTTGAAGTAGTGGCTACGTAGGAGAAAAGAAAAAATTCAGTGTCCTGGAATGTTGTCTCAAAAAGGATCTGTACTTCTTATGGGTGGAAACGGTACCTAGGAAATGTTCAAATTTTGAGTGATTCTCTGACTGTAAGCATTTAGTCTTTAGTCTTTGTTTAAAAAAAAAAAAAAAAAATCAGGTCTGTGTAAATGCATTTTGCAGCAAAGGGGTAATGCTGTAGAAGGGCTTTGGTTTATATTACTTCTTTTGCTCCCAGAAAATGAAAGAGACAAAAAAGAGAACAAAAATCCACTAAATCAATTAATTAAATAAATAAAGAGTTGAAAGTCCTATATTATGGTCACAAAAATTCTTCAAATAAACACCTCCTGGGTGACAGCTGAAGATGGGTAATTATCATTCAAACCACCTCTGATCCCCAAATCACTGACAAAACCTCACAGATAAATGCTCCAGGATCAGATGCAGAGTTTGCCTTCCCACGGGGGTTTGTCCCTTCAGTCTGCCCCCATTTCCCCTTCATTTTGGGGACAGCAGCTCTGTCCCCTGTTGCCTTCCCATCCTGATGCCATCAGCTCAGTGGCTGCAAGCGCTGTGCCAGGCTGTCTGCACGAGCTCCCCCTGAAATGCCTCTCTGAAAATTACCTGACGCGAGCACCCGTCCAACCTCACATGAAGCTTTTAAAGCAGAATATAGTTGAAAGGAGCTGTTTTCCAGCAACTTCACCCTGCATTTGCTGCTGAGCTATGCGAGAAAGGAAGGATTACCAAACAGAATGGTTTGCAAGGCATTATCCAACAGGAAAAAAGGCATAATTTGATGACCTTCAATTTGTCCCTCATAAGCAGTCTGGAGTTGATGCAACACTATGAGCCAAAGTCACCTGATAGCCATGGGAGAAGAGACAACCTCACCAATGAGGCTTTAGAAATCCGGTGAGTGGAGGGATCCAGTAGCGGACACAGAGCCTGCAGGGATGCACTTCTGCATTCCCAGGGGAATGTCTTTGCTGGCCTCAGGAGTCTTTTTTTCTCCTTTCTGAGATTATGTGATGCCTTTGATGGCATTTCCTACATGAAACAGCTAGTAGGAGACCAATGTGAAACTAAAAACCCTTTCATATCTTCAGGTGAAGGTGGTAGAAGGAAGATATAAGGCAAACTACTTCTTGCAATGAGTTATTGGGGGAACTCCTTGCTGCAGGAGCTTAATGGATTAAGAGGTAACTGGACAAGCTCACAGGTGAGAAATTCCTGGAATGCTGTTAGGCACCTTGAACCCACAGCTGGCTCTGGTGATCCCTGAGAGCATCCCAGGGAACTGTTACATATGCTTGTCCTGCTCTGCTGCTCTTCTCTTCTTCTTGGGAAGAGCAGTCTGAGTGAGATCCTTTTCTTGGTTGGGATGTGGCCACTCTTGTGTTCTTACATTTGTTTTTCTCCAGCTCAGTATTTTCTTAAGATCTGAGACAGTAAGGAACAATTGTATTCCTGGAAAGGATGTCTCCAGCACATCTCCTCCTATCCCACCTTGCATTGAATAGCTTCTTTCTCGGCTGCTAAGCTGAATCCTGGTTTGCCTTTTCTGTTCCATTGCTTGGCTAATGTCACAGCAGACATATCCCTCACCTCTCATAATCTCTGACAATGATGAGAGGAAATGAAAAAAGATTATTTAGTATCATTTTTTCCCTTCTACTAGACGTTTCATGTAGGAAACACTTTCAAAGAAGAGGGATGAATCACACAACCACAGAAATTAGAGATGGAAAAGACCTTTCAGGTCAGCCAGTCCATTTCCCTGTGAATGCAGAAAAGCTTCTCAGTAGAGTTAGATTTTTCAAGGACTTTGTTCAGTCTAAACCAACTTTAGCGAGAAAGCTTCAACTTAAGTCCATTCCAAGACAGCTGTAGCTGGAAGAGGGGTGGTTTTCAGCTGAGTGTGATCTGAATTCTTCGCAACTTTCTTCCAATGGAGGCGTGGATCTCTGCCAAGGTTTCCCGAGGAGATGTTGCAGAGCTGAGTGCAATGGAGTGGTCTTCAATAGCTCAGCTGGCTGAGGGGGCCAGTCCTTCCCCACCCCAAAAGCAAAGCCATGGGTGAGCGCATAGTTCAGATCCCAGGGGTGTGAGAGCGTGGGGCTATGGTAGCGTTGCTGTGGGGTGATGGACAGCAGATCTGCTGTGGCTTGCATGGGCTGGAAGCCAAGGGCCCAAGCCCATGGCCACCGGACCACCTTGGGCACTTCTCAGCAGCTCTGTTCTTCAGTTTCCCCTTGCCTTTTTGGCTGGCCAGGCTCTCTGCTCCTTGGGGCTCTGTGCATCAGGCTGGCACAATTCATGCTATGAATGCCAAATAAAACATTCCCATCCTAGGCTCTGAATTCAGTATCCTAGGCCACCTTCCCAGCCGGGGAAAACCTTCCCTGAGGTCAAGCTACACTGAACTAACAATACAGCTAGAAGAAAAAAGAAAAAGGTGTGCTCAGACATCACATCTCCAAGTGGAGTCTCTTTACGGATGGCCTTGGGGCTGAGGCGCACCAGTACTGCTCCACATGCTTCCAAACCCCCACCTATGTGTGAGCAATGAGGGGGCGTCTGTACCCAAATGCCAGCAAAGAGCTATCCAGGTCCTGCAGAGAACTGCTTCACTTTTCCCAGGGAAGGAAGGGGGGAACAGAAAAAGTAGGGAAGGGAAAGGGAGATAAACTCATAATGATGTTAATGTTCAAAGAAAGCTCCGGTTCAGGGATTTGCTGTTGAATAGACTTTTGGCTGCGTGAACTTTCCCCCAGTGACTCTGAAAATCCTTATACTTACTTTTTTTGGGGTCATTTTCAAAAGACATAATGTCGCTGAGCATGGGATGCAGGCAAGAAGGGCCTTTCTAATTAACCCAGGAGGGAGAGCATCCTTCTCGCCTGCTCTGACCCTGCGCTGTTAGGGATGGAGCAGGATTGCCAGAGCTCACCTAGAAACAGTGCCTTAATCCCCCTCCCCAAAATACCTGACCCCTGATCCGCACAGAGACAACCATTTTAAAGAGACAGTGTCACGATGTGCTACCTCCTTCTCATAAGTGGTCACCTGCCAGCTTCAGCTGAAGGCGTAATTACCATCCTTGAGGCCTGATCCATCTTATTCCCCTTGAAGTCGATGAGGAAACCTCCCAGACTCTGCTGGAAGCAGTATTAAGATCCCCCCTCCATCTCTTTTCCCAGGATTTATCTGCTTGCGAGGACGGAGGATCTACCCAGCGCTGAGGCTGGAGTGGCCGGGGATGGCAGGGTCTGCAGGGAGGCATTGCCTTGGGGAGCCGGTGAGAGGGAGAGAGAAAGAAGAGCAAACACAGGTCCATTAATCCGCAGTTAGTCTGCCTTTTTTGTTAGGAAGATGAACTTGATGAGTTAATTAAGCCACAGCCTGTAAAACCAGTTTATTTGCATAGCAAACTCCTGGGCCAGTGTGCTGTGAGCGGGCATAGACGTGCAGACAATTCCGGGGAAATTACAGCCTCATTAATATGCTAATCTGGTTGCAGGCCTGGAACGAGTTTTGGGTTTGCGGTGCTTGGTGGGGGGGGGTCGGGGCGCGGGTGGCCTAGCAACCCTTTCCTCCAGGTAACCCTTCTCTTACTTGCCCTTGATATCCCCCAAGGATTGCTGGGGAGGGAGGGGGGCTCTGCTGTCACGCAAGAGAGAGCAAAGTGAAAGGCAAACACGGGGGGCTGGAGCGCAGGGGGGCTTCGCTCCCCTTGCACAGCATCCAGGCACGCACCCCCAAACAGCGGCGGGCAGCTTCCCCCCCTCCCTCCCCAAACCAGGGTACACAGGCGATGGTTGCAGATGCGCAGTGGTCGGCAAGCACGCCTTGCGTGCAACATGCCTGCGCACACGTAGGTGGGCACGGCCGCTGGGTGAGGAGCTCTCGCACCCCCCCGGGGAACCAAATGTTCTGGCCACCGGTGCTCCCCAGCTGCGTGTTTGCATGGGATGGTCCCTGGGGACCAGCAGCAGTTGCCCCTTGGCCTGTGATACCCAGCGCTGGGCACGCAGCTCCCCGCTGAGCATCCTTCTCCATCAAGCAGTGCTTCTCCCGCCTGCCCTTCCCCTGTTCCCTGCCAGGCCCTCAGCTGCCCATCTCCCCGACTGTCCTCCTGGAGTGGCACAAGGCCAGTGCTCCTTGCCTAGCCCAGCTTCCTGCCGCACTGGTCAGGGTGGGAGCATCAGGCATCTGAGGGGGGGGATGCAGCATCTCTGCTCCCACCAGCTCCTGCAGCTCCTGGACCACCCTGTCAGGGGCAGGAAGGGGACCGTGTCCCTGCCCCAGGTTGGTTGCCCAGTCAAGACCTTCCTTCTGCGCCTTAACCTCCGGTAACACATCATGACAGCAGAGCATGCCTCCTTCACCCATCCCATCACTGGCTACCCGGGGAAGGGACATGCCCATGGTGTCCTGGTGTCCACCAGCGGTGCTGTCCACCAGCCTTGGACCAGAGAGAAAAGAGACAGTACAGCTTGAGCTGCAGTACCGGGGCTTTCCCAGTGACAGGTCTTGCTTGTCAGAAGAGGCAGTCACAGGGGCACATTTGTATCATGCAGGTCAAGAAGACAAAGTGCCCACCGTGAGGCTGTAACAGCAGATCAAACCTGGGCAAGTCCTACATCCCCATCCCAGGGGATTATACTCATGTTCACCCCAAGCCCTTTTCTCCCAGCAAGTGCTACTCCCTGCCAGGTCTCCACGACAGGTAATAGGAATTCATATGGTATGGTGTCTGCTCTCCCAGCACAGGGTTCAAATCCTTTCCTGTGTCACCAGACTGATCCTTTCTCTCCTGACATGGTCCTTGTTTAGGGTCTGGATTCCTGTCTTGCTGTGGAGGGGAGGCTGGATTAGAAGATTTTCCGCATCCCTTCTAGACTGCTTCCTTGTGAGCCCACGCAGCTCTGGGGTGAGCTGGGGCTCTCTTGTGGAGCCTGGCTGAATGCCAAAGCTGTGTGACTTTCTCCCCAAGCCCTGCTCTCCCTGTGGTGGTGCTTTCATAATCCAGAGGTGATGTGCAGAGTTATGCCAGCTCCAGCAAGGTTTTTCACCCGGCTCTCCCAGTAGCCAGGCCTTTGCCATGCTCAGCATCTGCAGATGCTGTCCTCAAGGTGTCTAGTGGATGCAGCCTGACAGACAGACATCAAAAGTCCTTTAAGTTAGACCTAACACCTGCAAAACAAGGCCAGGCCAGGAGCCTCAGGGCTGATGCCGACATCTAGGTCAGATCCATCCTGTGTCTCTGCCTCTAGACCATTCCCTCAGTGAGAGGAGAGTCAACTGGGGTTTGAAACTCTGGAGGTGTACGCTCAGCTCCCTCCCTCCACCACCGAGCTTCTCAGTCCAGATGAATCTAGACATAGGTGCAGTAGGATTTAGATGCCTAAACACCTGTGAGGCTGAAGGCCCTTTGCTGACCAAATGTGGCTCTTGGTCAATGGAGACAGAGCTTATGCTGGGATGGAGGAGGATCACCTCTCTTCGTAGCTTTGCCCCGTGATGATCACAAACATCCACCTCTACTCATTCAGCAGCCTAAATGCTCTTATTTGAAGTGTGAACAAGTATGCCAGGCAACAAGTTTTTGCATCAGATGTTTCCCTGTCAAGAAGCACCTCTGACTTCTCTGGAGGAGGTCCATTCCCTGGATCACTGCTGGAGGCACCGATATGCAGAAGGGAGCTGCTGCCTTCCTACCTGGGGAGTCCCAGTCTCCAGGGCTATCCATCCGTTAACCTTCATGAGCTCAAATATTTATTATTCATATTACCCTGAAATGTGCTAAAAAGATGAAAAAAGGAATTAATGTGCCAGATCTTGCATCCACCTTTTAGCTTATTACAGTGCTAAAGCAGTATTAACATTTACAGTATATGAGCTCTGCTTTGCTTGTGCCTGAGGCCAGGGGGTTTAAGCCAGTGCCGAAGTTAATAGCAAGCGCTGGTTAGAAAAAGCCCATTATGTCATAAAGTTGGAATTTCACTTGGGCAGTGGCCACTGGCTCTTTCCAATCGGGATGCAATGCCATCCTCTCAGTCCCTTTCTGCTCCAGCTCACTCTCCCTCTCACATTCAAACAATAACAGAACGGGGGAAAATTGTGTTTTTCTTCTCAGTGCTGGTGCATCAAAGGGCATCACGTTTGCCAGAAGATAATTGCTTCAGGCTCTGGCCAAGAAGCCCCGTCCCCTCCCGGAGCGATGCTAGGAGGTGCCCTGCGATCGGAGGTGTTCCTGGGCCCCGTTCCATCCGTCGTGCTGGAGATGCCGGCCTCCTCGACGTGTCCTTCTTTACAGCCTGAACATATTGATTCACCCAATCACATTGATTGATGATTGATGTGTTCTGCTTAAGGCTGACTTTATGAGCATCTTCTGTCTCCCACAAGGAAGGATCTGCCTGTAACTGTGTGAGGAGTCCTGCGGTGCAGCGGCTGTGGTGTGCTGCCATGCCAGCCTCCACTCCGGGGAAGGCAGAAGGGAACTTTGCAGGTGTGTACGTGCCCATGGCTGCTCCTCGCAGCTCTGCTTTGAGGAGGCGCCGTGCTCTCCTTGAAACCTGACAGCCCCACCGCTAGGCAGGGTCTTGCTGGGGTGCCTGTTGGGGAGCGTTGTGTTACGTGGTGGTGGTGATGGGGCAGATGTGTCCCTACCTGACAGATACTCCTCTACCCTCTCCCCAAACACCTTGTAACCCTGCAGAGCCCTGAGTCTTGGACCTGGTTCATACCCTCCAAAGAGACAGGGTACCCCTGCTAGTCTTGTGGCTACCAGAACTCACTTGGCCCTGCCATTGCCAGGAACTGCCACGGACAAATTTTCTGGGCTTCAATCTGACTAAAAAGGTTCAGAGTCCACCTGAAATTCAGCATCTTTATTCACACCAAATCACATCTTTTCATTGCACTAGGATGCCAGGCAAACACCCAGCCCAAGGAGTAAGAACATTTCTGCTTTGGTGCACTCCTACCGTTGAGATGAGGCTCCCAGCCCTGATGGCAATGGGTGTCAGGGCTCTGTGGGCACTAATTGTTCTTAATGGCCGTGAGCAGCCTCACCTGGGGCTTCCACCCACACCCTCTGCCCATGGGTGGGAGGTCTATTTAAGCTCAGGTGTGGGTCTTTGTTCTCTTCTTTGCTGTAGATGCACCTGCTCTAGCTTTGTGTATGCCTGGCTATGGATCCTCTTGATGTGGATCCTAATCTGTGAGCTGTTTTCCCAACGTATTGCCATGGCTCTGTCTGGACCTGACCCTGACTTGTGTTTCCAGCCTGATGTTAAGCCTTCTTTGTTACTGTGGACCTGCTGCTGGCATGGACCCATGACTGACCCCAGCTGCTATCCCTGGGCTCACTTTGCTTGGAGAGGACGGTATGGGGCCTGTTGTGCCATGGCAATGGGGCATTCTCAGCTTACACACCAGGGAGAGTGTTATATGAAGCCTTTGCCAGGAGGACCCTTTGCTGCTGTGAGTGTGAGTTTGGCACAATTGAGTTTGTCTTTGCTGTATTTGAGGCTCATCTGATTCTCTTCTAAGCAGAAAGAGTGTTAAGGTTATTGCCATTATTATAATTCAGTGCTGCTCCTATGTTCCCGGGCATGAGGTAGCTCTTTAAGTGATCCCATAGAGGAGAAGTTTGTATAAAGGAGAGGGTTTGAACCTTTAGGAAATTAAATATTACTTCTGGCTCTCCTTGTCCTCAATGCATGTGACTCAGCAGTCACAAGCTGGGGGTACTGAGTATCCAGCGGGATGACTGACAAATTCACAGCACTGTGTATTGAAGAACTGGATTCTGGAGATGATTGCCATCATCTTTTTTTTAGAAGATGACTGGTTTTGAACACAAGCAGGTGTGGAGATGTGGGAAGGCAGTGGGGTGGTGTTTGGAGAGCCTGGTTACACTGGGAGAGGGAGTCACATCAGCACAGCAGAGCTCACACTAACCTGAGCTCCCTCTCCATCTCCTTCTAGCCTGGTGCTTGTTTGTCTTCTGCACTTCCACCTCTGCTGATGACAAGGCCTTTGAAGCAGTTCCAGTGCTGGTATCTAGTAGAGGACCTTGGTGATCGCTGGAGACCTGAGGTACATTGCTTAAACCCCACTGCAAGGTGCCAGCACCACACTGAGCCCCCTCAGTGGGATCCCGGAATTGCACAGAGCCCTTGGATCTGGGGAGCAATGTTCCCTTTCCAAATAAAGAAACGGGGTCTCAGCTTTTTGGGCTCTTTCCTCTCTGTCTGTTTTCTAGCAGAGCCACCCAGACTATCTAAACAGAGCTGACTCCTACTTGAAATTCAGAGGGCACCATCAGCCCATGTCATTGGCAGGGAATAAATAAATACTTCCTTTGAACGAGTCAGGAGTGATGTGTTGCTGGGCTCATTCAAGGACACATCCGTAAACATGTGGTGGAGGCAGGGAGCAAATCCAAACTGGATCCAATCTCAGCCCTTGCTTTCCTGCAGGACAAAGATCTTCCCCCTGCACACTGCAGGAGTACTTGGCAAATGTGGGCCAGAGCCCAGGGAGATGGTGGTGCTGGGTGCGTGTCTCTGCTCATGTCCTTGGTGGGTGGCTGAATGGGACTGCCTGAGGGTGTGTGGGCAGGGCCACCATGTCACTGGGCAGAGAGAATGGGTTTCTGGGGGGTCAGATGATCTAGTGTGGTGTGTGACATCCAGCAAGTGAGATTTTTCTACAGAGTGCTGGATCCTGGTCTGGAAGCTGCTCAGCACCCTTGGTACCCAGTGAGTTTGGACATGACTGGAGGATTTTAGTTTATCAGTGTCTAGGACAAAACTTCCTTAGGGAGGGAGCTGTTTCTGCTATGTCAGGTAAAACCCAGGCAGTTCTGTGGATGTGTCCAACCACTTGGCCACACACGGTTCACCCGTTCTAGGCACTTTGCAGACCTCCCTGTGCACTGTTCTTCCCAGGGCAGTCCCCTCACCCTCTTGGGTGTAAAGCTATTCCAGGCTGTGCTAGCCCCCACGCTCCCTTTCTCCATTCCGTGAGCTTAACCTATGGGAGAAGCAACCAAAGAGGGAGAAGCCAACAAAAAACCCACTTTTGCTCTGGCAACAGCCCTCTCCTCCCATGCCGAGGCTCAGACCCCAAGTCCAAGGCTGCTCAGCTCTGTCTCGGCAGCACTCCTCACCCTTTGACGAATCCTAGCATTTGCAAAGTTATTATACCTCATTATGAATTGGATTTTAATCTAGTGTAAATAGTCCTACCATTATAGTGTCATAAGAAGCAATTAGCCCCCCTGCTTGCTTCTATGCATGAGGGGAAAGCTTTAATATCACGGAACTGTGAGGGCTTGATGGGGCTTCAGCCTACATACGTACATGCAGGCTGAGGTTTCGCTCTTGTGGCATTAACCTGTTCAGCGTATGCCAGAGATGTCCCGTCTGTGTCCTTAGGAGGTCTCCAAAGTGAACATCTCCCAAGCTCTGGGGTAGATTTCAGCCTGGGATCTCTGCCTCTGGTTGGGTGCGCTCTGCGGCACAGCTGGAAATCTTTCGGAGGATGGATGTGGTTCAAGCAGATGATAAATTGTGGTTTCCTTGCCTTGCCCTTAACCCAGCCACAAAGGGGATTATCATCCGCAGGGGTGAGAGGCGTCTGGAGTCCAGTCCCTGCCTTGCCTCAGGGTGATTATTTCCAATCTCGGCGAAGCTTTCCTACATTGCCTCATGGACGAAATTCATTATCTGAAGCTGGCGCGCTTGCACGGTTATAAAAGAATCCTACCTTCTCTGCGCCTGTGTCACCTGGAGCCGGGCCGGGGGAGCTGGCGAGAGCCTGGGCACTCAGACGTCAGGGCTGTCCCCACTGGGTAATGTTGCATGATTAATAACAACCCCAGGTTAATGGGGTTTTAATGTTCCTCCAGCAGTGAAGAGAGGGGGTGGTATCCTCAGCTCTGAGCTGGTGTGGTGCAGAGCAGAAGCTTTGATCCTTGTTTTAGGGAAGGATCGAGGTATCTTCTTGCTGTATGTGTGTCTGTGGACACCATGGCATGCATGGGGAGAACAACACAGGCAGAGCTAGATGCGCTTGGGGTTGGGAACTGCACTTGAGTGATTGTGGCATGGTACATGATGGACACGAGCATTAAATACTGTCCCCAGTGATATTATGGGGATCCCCCCACATGGTGGGCGATGCTAGCACAGCATAGGTGCTGCACCGGGCTGCTCAGCCCAAGGAGCAGCAAGATCTACCCTTATGCCATTGCCAGCGAAGAGGGGCTCCCTGCACCATGGATTTAGCTGGGAAAAGGCTTTTCTTTCCTCTCCCCGAGGGTGGGAAGGGACCCAGCTTGCACACGGAGGAGCAGCAGGGCTGGGCAAAGGGGCTTGCGGTCCATCCCTCCTTGCCCCTGGGGTCCTGTTCACAGACTGTGTTGCGGTGCCGGCTCCTGTGAGCGGCCCTGCAGAAACCTGCTCACAGGAGACAGGCTGAGAAAAATACATCCCCACACACACTCCCCATCCTTTCTTTGCCACATGAAAGAAAAGCCGGCTGCCTGTTAATTACATGAACCTTCTCATGGGCAATTGAGCTGGCCGCATGTGTGTATATTCATGCTGTCCGCAAGTTCTTGTCTGATTCATGCTCACAGGTGACTGAAATGAAGCCAAATCTTGCACAAAGCAGGGCACTGCCGGCTGTGTCCAGCTGCATCCAGGTCCTGTCCACCCAGCGAGGCAGCATCTCTTTCTCCCAGAGCAGAAACAGTGCCCACCTCCATCCCAAACTCAGTTTGAGTCCTGTAATGACTTGTCCCTATGGCCAGGATGTTACATAGCCCCACAGGGGTGGGCACCCCTCTGCCTGTTATATCCCTTCTCTTTGCTTTCTCGGGGCAGGTCCTTCAGGCTGAGCTTGGGCAGAGGAACGCAGTCTGTCCTTGGTGCGTGGGCCAGGTGAGGATGTGGCCCCTTCCCCTTGCTGCAGGTGGAGGAGGCTGGTGTTTTGGGGAGGGGATGGGCTATAATGCTGGGGGGGGTGGGCGCTGGGGGAGGGAGGGTGCTTGGTGTGGGTATCAGTGCTGGTGCTCCGTGTGTCCTGGCTCTACTAGTGGAGCCCAGCAGTGAGCCACCGTGCTGGCTGGGGACTGTCCTCTGGTGGCAATGCCAGCCCATGGCCAGCCTGGAACTTGAGTCCCCATCACTGCCTCTGTCCTGTCTGCACAGAGGAGGTGCTGGTAACCCAGGGAGGTGCTGGTAACCCAGGGAGGTGCTGGTAACCCAGGGAGGTGCTGGTAACCCAGGGAGGTGCTGGTCCCTGGTGCTGTGAGCTCTGCATATGAGATGCTCCCCATGGACCATTCCCTCCTACTGGAGTTTGCTGGGGGTGTTGGCCAACAGGGCTCACAAAGGTGAGTGCTGGCCACCTCTGTGCATGTATCCCAGCACAGTTTTGGCCTGTGCCAACCAGTACGCTCCCAGTCAGCATCTGGGAAGAGGGTATACCTGGGCACAGGGCACACAAGGAGGCATGCCATAGAGCTCCATGGCTCTGCAGCTCCTCTCCTTCCTGCCAGATCGACTCCAACCTCTTCAACACGGAGTTTCCAGGCCTTAACTTCCAGTGCTCATTGCTATTCATCGGTGCATCTGAATATTTTAATCCTTGGGGAGGGGGGGCTGGAGAACAGCGTGCCCCCCCTTTCCCAGCTACCTTTCCTTGCTTATCTGCTGAAACCAGGGCCAAACTGTTCCCAGCCTCAGTGAGTGAGACAAATCGTAGAAGAAGCTTAAAGCAAGACCAGCATCTCCCACCTTGTGCTTGGAGGGGGCTGGGGAAGAAGAGGAGGAGGGGGTGAGGGAAGCAGCTTGTAATTACAGAGCAAGAGGCAGTGATAAAATGATAATGGAAGAGTTCTGACCCAGACAGTTCTGCAAAGCTGTGAAATAAATTTAGCAAAAGAGCGAGGGCACGGGGGGTCCCAGGCTGGGTTACAGCTGAAATGCTGGTTTCACAAACAAGACGTAAATTGGATTGCAAACGTCTAATTAACCTCTTTGCTTATTTTTTTGTTGGGAAAGGCGACAGATTCCAGCCAAAGCTGCCACCGTGGCTTGGTGTCCCCTTGCAGGAGAGAATCTGGAGGAGAGGAACGTGCTTTGGTGCTCTCACCTGCTGGCTCCTTCCTTGCTGTCCAGACACCAGGGAGAGGAGAATTTCAAGCTCTCCTGGCCCTTCTGCCCTGCAGTGGAAGCTGTGCGTGATGTTGTCTGTGATGCCCCCGCCGTGGGAGGAGAAGGTGCTGGTGGGGCTTCTCCCCATGTTTCTTTGTTCTTCATCTTACTTGGAGTTCCCCGTTTCCAGGGGGACAGGGATGGGGATCTCCCATGGCCTCCCCAGCTGGGCTGGCTCTGCTTGGCTGCTGCATTGCCCTGTGCTGGGCTACTGACTCTTTTGGATTTGACCCAACCTCTTTGGAGAGCAGAGTAAGAGCAGGAAAATGACCCTCTGCTCCCTTCCCTAGGCTCCAAGAGTTGCTGTTTATCTTTCTGGAGGGCAACCGTTCTACATGGATTTCAGAAGCGGTGTAGCTCTGTGACCCCCGCCTCCCTCCCCATCCCCTCACCGCCTCCTGCCTCCCCCTCACCCCAACCTCTTCTCTTTTTCACCCCACCTTCCCCCAGGGGCATCCAGCCAGTGCAAATGGTCCCTTGGCAGCAATGATGAAGATGGATGTCTGATTGATTCTCTCTCCTCTGTGCAACCCCCTCTCCAGCCCCCCCCTTTCCCTCTCCCCCCCTTTCCATGCCCTTCTGGCAGAAAATTAAAAGGCTATTTGTTAAAGGGTGAAAGCCCTCAGGTGCAGCCCCCGGCTGGACAATTTGTCTCCATGAAAAGGATGCTATTATGAGAGCGGCTGGATCCAGGAGGAGGGGGAGAATTTGCCAGGAAGAGAAGGGAGAGGTGGGGAGGGGGAAGGAGGCATCTCCCGGGGACAATGAGGTTGGGCTGGGGGGGACGGGAGATTGTTGGGGCTTGCCGGCTGGGCTGCCGTTCAATGGGGAGCGTGGAGGGGAGGGAGAGCCATGTGCAGGAGGGAGGGAAGCCAATCCTCTTGTTATGAGGCCTGCTGCAGAGCAGAAGTGCCGACCTGCCAAATCCTTTCCGGCGGCGGCTCCGCAAGTCACTGGCTTCAAAGGGAACAGACGCTCGGGCCGGCCGGGTGCCCCGCTGAACAGCGGTACCCCAGCAGCCTGCCTGTCCTCGGGCAGGGGGCAAAGCCCTGCTGCTGCCTGCTGCCCCGGGCTGCTGCCGGGCTGCGCTCGGGCAGCCTGTGTGGCCCCAGGGCTGGGCATCCTCTCCTCTGCTCCAGGGAGGAAGAAATAATGTACTGATATGCCTCTGTCTATTGAATCCTTTGGCCAAGCATCTGCCTGCACAGCCATCCCATGGTACCCTTCCCTGCCTGCCATCCATCCCTGCGTTTATCTGTTTGCCATTCCCCCCATCCAGCTCTTCATCCTCCTATTTATCTTCTCTCTGTCATCTAACACCCATTTGTCCATCCACTCATCCACTGGTCTCTCTGATTTTAGGGTTTAATACGAACACCCAGTTGTCCGGCCCCTGAGGATCTGTGCTGCTAAACTGGAGGAAGGTCCCCAAAGGAGCTCATGGAGCCTCCAGCCCTTTCCTTCTCCAACATACTACAAAATCACTTCAAGAATTAGGCTCCATCAACGAAAAACCACTGCTGTGAGGAAACCACTGCAGGAGTGAGATCTTCTTATCCAGGTTTGAGGTTAGTGTTGAACATCACTGAGCTCCCCTGGGAGGGACCAGGGCAGGAGAGACCTTTCGTTCACCATTGATCCCTCGTAGCAGCTAACAGCTCTCTGCAGCTCCTCGAGGTGACAGCAGTGGAAATATGCCTGGGCAGAGGGAACTGCAGAAGCTGGGGAGATGGATTCATTGTGCTGCTGTGCCCAGCAGGATCTGGCCACCCCAAGAGTAAGGCTGGTTGCACACGCTTTGTTGTGACCAGGTTGGTTCTGTTCTTTGCTGCCCACAAGGAAAAGGAAAAATGAGGGAAGCAAATGGTTGCTTCACTTGGGAGCAAGCAGAAAAGCACTCATGAAGGGCAAGAAACAACCTGGTCTGGGATAAAAGTGGCTCTGCTGGAGCAGCTTTTCCGTGTGGGATGCTGCTCCCAATGGCTGGATGGGAAGTTGATGTTGCAGCTGGTGAGATGATGACCCTCCACCACCTTGTGAGTCTGGTCTGGAAACAAACAGCAGGTTTGGTGGGTTTAGCCTCGCTGCACAGGAGGTGGCACCCTGAAGGGAAAATCTGGGGAGGGCTGAGTGGGTGGGAGAGGTCAGAGCCCTGAGATGAGCCAGTCAGCTCCACACTGGGGAGAAGGCATCTCCACAGGGACTTTTCTGAAGGTCATTCTACGGGACAAGAGCCTCTGGTCATGGGCAGGGCAGAGCTCTGGGTGTTCAGGCACTGACAGCATCACCTCCTTGCACATTGCTGAAGGTTGCCTCCACTTTTGTCTTACCCTGTCCCTAAGCTGCCTGCTTGCTGGGGCACAGACGTGTTTGTGAATGCCATGCTGGGCAGAAGAGATTGGCAAGATGCTGAAACAAGAGTGCAAATAGCTATTAATAACGCCTGGATCCAGGGAATTCCCCAGGCTATGATTGCTCTGGGAAAGGCTCTGGGATCTTTTGCCCAACATCATCTTGAAACTCATTTTGTCTAGTAAGGAAGGAGGAAAAAAAGGCACCTGTGAATTGTGAAAGAGCAGATGCTGGGTCCCAGTGCTGAGTTTTCCTTCTCACTTCCCCACCTCCCTGAACAAGATGCCAACACCAGCATGCATTTATGGGATGTGGGGTGGGGAGGATGAGTGCTTGTAGGAAGGTGCTGTGGGCAGTCCAGGCACCCTACATCCATCCCACCTACATCTCTCTGTTGGCAACGTAGGATTACACTAAGTGGTGGCTCACGCTCAGATCTGCTTGACCCAGAGGTGCAGCCAGGGCTCAGAAAGCAGCTCTGAATTTGCATTATTCCCATCAGAGCTGGCCCTGACTTAGAAATCCCCATTTAAAAAAAAAAATATTGGAGTTCTTTTTTTAGTCTTAACTCAGGACAAAGTCAAAATACGCAGTTCTTCACAGAGGAAAGGATTTTTCCCTTCAGGCAGGGACTGAAATGGGCTGGAGCCACCTTGGCCACATCCAGAAAAACCAGGGATTGCTCTGCTTTGGCTTGGGTGTTTTATTTTGGTTTTGCCTTTACAGCCCATTGACTGCATCTGTGATTGTGGATGGATGCGCTGAGGTACGTGTGCTCCTGTGCTGGCCTTGCAAGGCCAGAAGCTGGTTTTGCCCCTTTACAAGCAGCAGGGGCTCTGGTGGGGAGGGTCACCCTGGCCAGCCTGAGCTCCAGCTGCTGAGGAGATGATTTGGAGATAGTTTTCTGTCTTGGGCAGGAGGGGAGGGAATAAGACAACAGAGTAGCAGAGACTCTGAAGGGTGGGCAGCCCTTTCACTGCTCCAGAGCCTCAGACCACCTCTCTGACTCGGGCAGTCCTGCAGCATGAGCACAAATACCTCCCCCAAAATGAGACCAAAGCTACAAAGCCAGTCCTGGGCTCAGGCAGGGTGCTGCTCCGAGGCGTACAGCCCTGTAGCACTACCAATTTTGTTTAGTTTGAATATGAATCTAGTTGAAGACTGCAAAAATGGGTGGAGGGAGGAAAGAAAAGGGTGTTCAGGTTCTCCAGGCAGAGATGCTGCCTTCCTCCTGTGGGCATTCCTGTTTCAATACCAAAGGCAGCGTGTGTGTATGCGTGCTCTCCCAGCAACTAGCTTCTAAACCCAGCTAAAATAGATTAGAGCATAAGATTTAATGATTCAGCACTTCTGTTGCCACTGATTTACTGACTGATGCTCAACTTTTTTATCAGCTGAATAACTGCTTGGCCATCAGGAGCTGCAGGCAGCTGCAAAGGGAATTAAATAATAACATCTTTTGGAGGTAAAAATGGATGGGTCGAATGCAGCACCACCATCCAGACAGCGAAGGGAAGGTCAGGATAGAGGCTCAGATATGAAGAAGCCTCCATGCACTTCTGTTGACTGACAACACTAACACAGACTTAACCCACATACATGCCAAAGTCTTTTGTGCATCTATTTTATATTTCTATTTGCCAGAATTTCTGATTATTTGGTTTGGAGATGCTTTGATTCTGTATGAGGTTTGTGCGATGGGTAACCACATTCCTGTGTGGCACCTGAGAGCTCCAGAGGCAGTGAACTGAGGAGGGCAGAGCCCCCAGATGAGTTTCCTGAGCCCCAGCTCTGCCCTGGGGTGCCCCACACCAGCATTGCCAGCTGGGGCTGTTTGGGAGCCCCCCATGTTTTGCCCCTAAGCCTACCCAGGGGCAGTTCCCAGCATGGGCTGCCTGGGGGAGGGGGGTGCCTGGCACCCCATACCCTTGGGTGGGATGGGGGGATCCTTGCTATGCACCTGAAGTCCCACCAGCACTGACATCAGCTTCCCCCACCCATTCTAGCTCAAGGTTTTTGCCCCCTAAACTCAGTCAAGGTTGCCCAGGACATGAAAGCTGGACATCTAATCCAGTTCCAAACCCACATCACCTGCATTATCCAGTTCAGCATGGGGGTTTTTTTTTGCCAAAAGTCAAAGAAACAGCCACCTCTCCGAGCCCAGAGGCAAAAGCTTTTCCCCTCAAGCTCGTGACGCTGAAGTGGTGTTAGAAATAGCTGAACTTTATCCCTTCCCCTTACCATGATCCCTCTAATCTCTCTTGGCTCTGGATTTCTTCTCCTGTCTCATTCCTACCAGCATTGTTCCTTCCAGCCCTGCTGCCTGGATTCGAAGAGAGATGTTTGCACAGCCCAGAGCATCAAGTTTCTTCTGTCCAAAAGGGTGGAAGACTTGGGTAAGCTGGGGCTGGGAGGGACGCCCAGGGCAGCCCGACCACCCCGATGGTCCATGTGGCTGTGACACCAGCCCCATGCATGAGCAAGGAGGAGGCAAGGAGCTGCTCCATGTCCTCTGCGGTGAAAATCTCCATCCACAGGTGATAGGATTGATGGAGATAAGCAGGCTGAGGGAGAAATTATTCAGATCAGGAGGAAATATTACTGGGGATGCATGACTTTGCCAAGCAGGGGGATGCAGGTGTGGGGGAGAGCTGCTGCTCTGGTGAAATGGCAGGCAGGGCAAGTTCTGCAGAGAGGTTTTGAACCATCTGAGAACACACCAGCAGATGAAATGATGGGTGGATGCTGGCGGTCATCCTGGGCATCCTGCGACACCTGGCATGTGCCCTGGCATGGTTGGCTGGGGTCTACTCTGAGCTGGCCCAGGGGGAGCACTGTTTGAATGAGCCTGGGGGGAAAAAACCAGGAGGAGGCAGGAAGAAAAGGGGGGGAAAAAAATGGCCTGAGTCCAAAGGCAAGAGCTCTCCAGAGACAGTGCAGAGCTGTTCTGCGATGGTGTCTGGAAACTACGAGGAACGTGAAGCGGAAACCAATGAACCACAGTCAGCACGCTGGAAATGAGGCCTAATTGATGGACAAAAACAGGAGCAGATGGGCAACCCTTCCCACCACTCCTTTCCAGGGGTCTAATTTGCCACCGAAGCCAGGAGAATGGCCATCCCTGAATAACCCAGCATCACTGCTGCAGATGGGGAGTTGCCTTGTCCTGGCATGCTACTGGAGGAGACCCCGGGGGTGTATGTGTGGGGGGAGCCAGCAGCATCGCACATCCACTGCCCCTGTGGGGTGGTCAGGTATGTCCCCCTTCCTCTGCCTGGCACGGCCATCCCTGTGCTGGATGCTGTGGGACACTAACACACAGTGAAGCCTGCTGGGGTGGGGATGCTCTAGTTTTTATTCTCAGGGCTAAATTAGCGACTCAGCTCTGGGACAGGCAGGTGGGGCATTACCGGGGCTCAGCAAATTACTGCATCTCTGTAAGTGAGATTTGTTCTTTGCTGAGAGCTTTGAGATTCAGGTTTGTTCTTTGCTGCTATAAAACATGTGAGTTAGGAGGGTTGTTGACAAACCTGTCTTGTTTCGCAGTCAGAGGTGGCTAACACCCTATGTATTATATTACAAGACCCTATGTATTATGTTAGGACAGGTGGCAAGCTGGTAAAACACAGCAATCCCAGGACCAGGCAATGCAGCCCTAGCACCTCTTTGGGGATGCTGAGAGTCGGCGTGAGGTGCTTTTCCTTTGATCCCTGAAAGATGGTGCAGGTCCACCTACCAGGGAAATCTTATGTCTGTCCAGCTCAGCCTTGCCCCGTGGAGGAAAAGCGGTGAGTTCCCTACGGCAATGCTTGCGGAGCTGGGGACCAAGCGATGCTCGATGCTCTGACCCCAGCTGCAGCCTGACCACCCCCGTGCACAGGACTGCCTCTCGAAGCAGGCACCAACCCCTGCCTCCTCCCACTGTGGCCATGGGGAAGCTTAATGAGTTAATGCTGATTAAGTGCTTTCAGATAATCAGATAAAGGTGTCATAAAAGTGCTTTACAGTGATGATGATGTGTTTTATGGTGAGGAGAAACTGATGATCCCAAATAAAAATCCAAATTAAACCGGGGGGGAAGTACAAAGGTGTCTTCAGATCTGGGGTGAACTTCACATTAAGGGCAAAAAACCATTCAAGCATTTGCAAAGTTCCCATCTCTCCTCAAACAGTGCCTCGTTTTGACCTCCCCCCTCCTCTCCAAGAGCCTTTCTGCTCGAGACCAAGATTAATTACCTCTCTAGCAGCCCTTTGGGCTTCCCCCATCTGATAATGTGTGAATAAGGCTGACAGGACCTGCTAAGGGTCTCACAGTTTTCTCCGCTCCCTGTCTTGCCTCTTGGAGCAACCGAGCACCAGCAGCACGTCTACAGGGTCGTTGCATCCCGGCGCCTCCTCGCTGGTCCCCAGCCTCCTACCTTGGTCAACACTTGACTTGTCACTCAACTTTCAGCATCCCTGGAGGGGGAAATCATAGATATGGTGCTCCTGCCTGCTCTCCATGCTGGGATAAGAGAGAAATCAGCCCCAAACCCTGAATCTGCTCACACCGACTGCACCAGCACGGAGTCCAGAGCACGCCAGCAAGACCCGAAATAAACCAGGTAACAACATTTTCCCCATTTCAAAAGCTGGCTTTGTCCAGGCTGTCAGAGACACCAAAGTTGAGGGACACATGTTAAGATCTACAGCAATTAAAAGGGGCTCCAGCCTTAATGTGCTCAGCTGAAAGCGCAGGTCCCCAGGTTGTGTGCAGGAAATTGGCTGGTAATTTAGCGGCTGGTGCCAACTGGCTGCATCTGTCCAGCCTTGCGATAGCCTTTTCTTTCTTGCTCTTTTCCAACCGCTTCTCCTGGCAAGCGTACAGCCCAGGGAGGAGGCAGAGACATCTCAGACAACCTGCTCGCCTGACACGCTGGCTTGGGTTTATGGCTGTGGCTGGGCAGTCCCCCCGGGGTGGCACAGACAGGGCTGTCACCCCCGTACTTCTCCCTGCACTCCCTTGGGAGCAATGGGACCTGGCACGAGAGGTTCCCAGATCCCATCTCATTTTGGGTGGCTTTTGGGGAAGATGATTTTCATTTTGCTTTTATTCAAATGACTAAACCCATTTTCTCCCCACATCAACAAGGGTTTTTTATTTTTCTCTTGAGCCAACTGAAACATTTGGTTAAAAATAAAATATCTCATACTATTTTTTAAACATATTTTTTCCTCCTTCATCAAAGCAAATGAAAGATCTGAATTTGTTTCACTTCAGTGAAAAACATCAAGATGAAATGTTCCAACTCTTCCAGCGTGGTGTCTCTGTTAGAAACACATTTATTTAGGCAAGCTGGTTTGCCAAATTTGACAGGAATTTGTAGCTTTGAGCAGAATTTCCCAGTCATCCTGAGACAGCCTTTTGAAGAATGATGCATTTGTCTAACAATTTTTTCCACACTGGAGTCCACTGAATCTTCAACCCAAAGGATGGAACAAGGTCCCAGAGGGATTAGCTTTCATCCTACAAGCCAAAGGAGAAGCTGAAGACTTCAGTCAGGCTTGCCTCGGAGAAGTTGAAGGTAGGTGATTCACGGATGTCTCTCCCAGGCTCACGTCCCTAAGAGCTGATGATAAAGTCATTTTCCCATGAGATCAGTTGACTCCACATGGCCAAGCGCAGCACGGTCCTCTGTGACGGTCCAGCAGGTCCGGGTTTCCGGCTGGGTAGGGGTCAGCAAACTTGCTCCAGCCAGGGGCTTTAGCAGCTCTGGTAGGGCTTGCTCTGCTGCCAAGCTGCCCCTGAGACACCTCAGCTTGGTGGAGGTGGCAGGGAGGGACTTCAGGCCTGAGGTAGAGAGGAGGGATGCAGATGATGCAAATAATGGAAGAGCTCTTCACCACTGCCAGCCTTGGGTTTTGCCTGGTGCTTGCAAAGCTCAGCTGCTTTAAGTCCCATCTCTGCTTCAGTGCTAATGCAAATCCATCTGGAATGAGGCACTAGGCAGGATTTGGGATCCTGGCGCTAGCTTTTCATGTCTCTTCATGTCTCTGGTGCTCCCTCGGGACCACCAATGCAGGAGGCAGGAAATTCGGGGTGACTCTGTTGCTCTCATTGGCAGAAAGTGAGAAACTTAGCATGGAGAAACAGTGCTGGGAAGTCACCTGCTTTATAATGCTGTTGAGGTGCTCCAGGGTGCTGGGAGCAGCATGGACAAAAAAGAAGAGACTATTTTCCTCCCTGCTCCCCCCGACCCTAGCTGCTATGCCCTTCAAATGTCCTTGACCCCTTGGCAGAGGAGGTCAGTCCCTCATCTGTACCACTCACGATGAGCACCAAGTGACGGCTCCCCATGCATCACCCCAGCAGTCACGCTGGAGCTCGCGTGTCATTTCAATTCGTCTTTCTCTGAGCGCTCCCTGTCACCAGCAGCACTGCGGGAGACGCGGGGGGAGAAGGGGAGGCAGAGTCAGATGGAGCCAGAGAGAGGCAGGCAGGAGCAGGCAGAGAAAGAGGCTGCTGAAGGGAAGGGGGAGAGAGACAGGGTGAGGGAGGTAGAGCCATCCTGGTTCTGTTTACTGAGGGCTGCTTCTTGCTTTCCTGGGAAGCCCAACCAGCCATGCCCTGATGGCAGCAGCTGGCTGGGGAGGGATGGAGGTGCCCACCCTTCATCCCAAAGTGGGCACTGCGGGGCAGTGAGCAGGCAGAGAACCTTGGGAATGTGTTTTGAGCTCCCTCAAAACACCATGAAGTTCAGGATTTGTTTTACTTTGAGGCAGTGGGGTGGGAAGGCTCATGGCCCCCCTAGGAGTGCAGCCCACCAGCCCTGGCTCTGCTCGGTGGGTTGGGCTGCTGCGGCACAGAGGGGACCCCCAGCTTTGCACCTTCCTATGTTGATTTGAATTGAGAGTTGCAGCTCAATTTCTGTCTCCTGGCATCCAGCCACAGAAAATGGGGTGACAGCGGGGCAGACCCTTGTGAGCCCACGATGGCATCAGACCGACCGTCATCTCCAGGCTGCCTGTTTGATGCCCAGGGAGGGACAGCCACCTTCTGCTTCTCAGCTGCTTTTTTGGGAACAAGCTGGGTGGGAGGATGTGGGGCTGAGCCGTGAGATCCCTACCTCTCAGATAGGGGCCACTTGTGCAACAAATAGACTCACTTGGCGCCAGCTTTGGTCTTCTCCAAGGGAACTTGGCTGGCCTGCTGCCGGGACCGGGCTGCCTTTGTGCCGCGCTGAGCACAGCCCCGCGTTTCATCTCCCGCCTGCCTGGGCTGCCTATGTGGGCTGGGGGAGCGCTCCTCGGGGTCATGTTTGTTATGTTTCCAGGAAGCCCCTCTAGAAAAAAAATCCTTGAAACACAGAGGTTTCCCTTCTGCCAGCATACAAATGAACCCCAAACAGAGCCCACTTCAAAGCGTCCAGCTAATGAGCCGGTCTCTCCCCCCTCCCCGCCCTGGTTTCAGGAGGGCCCTAACGATGCTGCGGTATTACAAAGGCGCCAGCTTTGCGTTTTGAGCCTGCTCAGCGGAAAAAAAATAGGAGAGGGGGCAGGGAGCAGTGGGAAGCAGGCATACACATGCCAGCACAGGCGGCTGTGGGATGCTCCCCAGCATCCTGGAACCCCAGTACCCATGCCAGGCAGTGGGGCTGCATGGCACAGGGGGGCTGAGCACGAAATGGGGCCGATGCTGCCCTTCAGTGCTGCTTCGCAGCCAGGCAGATCCCAGCCCCACACTGGGATCGTGGTGGGAGAGTGTGCAGGGCAAACTGCTGAGGGGTGCCCTGATATTGCTTTTTCCAGGGACAAGGTGGGGCTGATGGGGGTGGGGAAGCAGATTAAATGGAGGGCACACTGCCTGGACCATCCCCTCATATTGCAGTGGGTTTTTATTCTCCTGAGCCAGTCTTTTCAACTTTGCTTGGAGCTGCTGGTGGTGGCTGCAGGGGAATCGAGGCTTTGGCATTAACCCTGAATCTTTAACCCCCAGCCCGGGATTCCCCATCCCTCCCTGTTTCTCCTTTCTCCCTGAGGGGCTCAAATCTCAGTTCAGCCTAAATCCCTCATACAGTCCCTGGGGGGTTTGGCTGTGCTGGACCCAGTGTCACTCCCCAGGATGGCTGTGCCTCCCCCCCAGCAGCACCTCACCCTTGCCATGGGTACCCTGGGGGGCTTGGGAAGCTCACACCCCCAGGAGCTGGGGCTGCAAACGTTGTTGTGAACCATCCAGCCAAAGCCAGTAGCAGGTGTGGGAATCAGCCAAGAGAAAACAAGAACCACACTGACTGTTAGCTTAGCTGCAAAGCCAAAATGAAGCACTGAGTTGGGAAACAGGGTTTGCAGTTTTTCCTCCCAAAGTATTTTGATACGGAAACAAACCCAGAAATTCTCTTTTGCTTTGTTCAAAAGTTTTCTGACTAGTGAAAAGTAGCATTTTTCTGATTTTGCTTGCAAAAAAAAAAAGATGCTTTCATACTTTCATTTGATCAACAATATTATTTTTGTCTGGCTGAGAAAGCATTCTTTTTGTCACAGAAATGTAAAACAAAACTAAAAATAACTCATTCCTGCTCATGAGCCATAAATATTCACTGTACTCTGGAGTTCCTTGTATCAGGTGGAAGGTTTTCCCATCCAGTAAGCAGAGAGGACCTTTTCCAATCCCAGGACTGGTGCATCACCGGAGAAAGGTTTTTGGTTCTATCTCTTGGTCTCAGAGGGTCCCTGCACCCAAGTCAAGACATTTTTCAGGGGAACATCCAGCTCCCTGCTGCAGAGCTGACCTATCCCTAACAACTTTTCTTAGCCAGATGGGAAAAAAAAATAAAATCCTATTTATAAGAACCTTCATGGTTTCACATCTTCCACGCTGGAGCTTTTCCGATACTTCCATAGGAGAGAATTGCATGGATAATTTTGCATCACACCTCTGGTCCCTCTCTCCCAGAGCCTTGCATCTCAGGGGTTTTCCTTGCAAACCTGCCTGTGCATACGGGTACGCTCCTGCAACACAAGCAGTGGCACAAACTGATGGTGTTAAGAGCTTCACCTGCAAATTTTCCTGTCTGTCTCAATGTTTCTGTTCTTCACCCAAAGGACACTCCAAACCCCAGGGCCTCGATCTGCTGTAAATCAGTGCATCGTGCTCAGACAGACCCTGGAGCCCTGGGATGAGCCAGTGTTGAGCAGCAGCGCACACAGAGAGGAGGAAACTCCTGCCTCCACGCCACCAGCATCCCCCATCTCCCCAATATAAATAAATAATCTGCAATCTCAACGTATTTCCACCCCTGAGGGCCGAAACGGTGATGAATATACCCAGCCAGGCTCTTGTTCCACTGCTGGATAATAACAAATCTTCGATTTCTGGCTGGCCGTTAATGCCTTCGCTGATGCTTGGCTGTGTTTAGCTAGGTTGTGGGTGTCCCTCCAGCAGCCCCCCACAGCGGGGGCAGCCCCTGCGGGCGCGATAAATGGGAGCCGTCAGCCCCTTAGCGAAGTTGTCAATACCACTGATCAGCTCTGGCATTGATTTCCACCCCTTCCCTCCTTCCCCCTGCCCTCCCACCCGCTCCTGCTCACCCCCCTCTGTATTTTTCTCTCTTGATCAGGGGATAAATAAATACAAGCAGCTGGTCTCAGGTGCCCAGAAGTGCCTGGGCTTCTGCTGTGTGATGGCTTGGGTGATTGCTGTGGCCCTTGCAGCGTGCCATCAGTTTGGCTGACCAGAGCTCAGCTAAAACCATCACCTTACCTACTGCCTGTGGCCAGGAGCTGAGCATCGCCCAGCCCTGTGCCCCGCATCTCCCCCAGGCAGGCACCCCGATGTGAGGAGGGGTCCTGGAGTGGGACCAGAGGGGCTGGCCTGGGCTGGACCAGGGCAGCGAAGGCTTTTCTCTGGTTGACACATCCAGTCTCCAGTCCCTGGGATGGGACTTAACTTGAAGTGGAGCCCTGGTGCATGTCCAGGCTTGGAGGGCTGCTGGAAAGCGAGTCTGGTGGCCCTGTAGCTGCTGTCTGTGATGGGTGACAAAGAATGAGGAGCCGGGGTTGGGGGCCAGCCCATGTCTCCCATCGCACACCATCCCTGCGGGGAAAGCAGAGGGAAGCAGGGAGCCATCCCCCCTCCGCATGGCAGCATCCCCCCCAAGCCCGCAGCAGATCCAGGACGGATATTCAGCAGCGATGAAGAGGAAAAAACAAACAAACACCCAGACCCCCCCCTCCTCATCCCCACTGCCAACGGAGGAACAAAACCCTGCAGCAAAGGGCCCTCAAGTGAGTAATCTCTCCTTCATATGTGTCCCAGCATCCCTCCGCCATGCGCCGTCCTGGTAGCCACCACTTGAATTAGCACCAAAGGATTATGGGAGCCAGAGTCATTAATCTAGGTGACAAACAGGACTCTGAAGGAATATTTGCACCCCGAAATTGAAAAGATTAGGCCATATTTGTCAAGGATTGGTAGGCTTTATCGCCTCCAGAGCAGATGCTGTTAAATATTCATGAGCTGCATAAGTGGGAGAAGACCTCGCTAGGCCTGATGACTTTCAGAGAGAGGAGGGAAGGGGGGGACGAGGGCGGGGGGACACGGTGGCATCGACACACAGTGGTGGCGCAGGTTGGGAAGGGGGACGCAGGGCTGCTCTGCAGAGCAGGGACATTGCTGGCACCCAGGGAGAGGTGGTTGGGAAGGGGCGAGGGGTGGTGGGACCCTGTCCATCCCTCCAGACATGGGGCGTTGGGTGCAGCTCATCCATGCCAGGAGCCCCCAGCCCCTGCGCAGGCAGATATTGCCTTTCCCGCTCTGCAATGAGGAGCGGAGCTGGGCAGGTGGATTAAAGGCAGCTGCAAGCTCAGGGAGGGTGTCACTGTTGTCCCCCCTGGCCTTGCAGCCAGCCTGGAGGTGGATAACCAGGGTCCCCCAAAGGACCGGGCTATGAAGTGAGCTGGGCTTGGTGCTGCAGGACTTGTGGGCCACTGGGCTGGGCCACTGGGTGTCCCTATACCCATTCCCCAAGACAAAAACCAGCTGTGAGACGGAGATGGAGAGATGTGCAGGGGGTGGGGAGGAGGGACTTCAACAGCAGTTGGAAGACAGAGAAGTGGGGAGAGGAGCTGGATGGGGAAACGGGTGGAAAAATAGGGAGGGGGTAGAGGGAAGCATCTGGGGAAGGGAAACATGAGAGAAAACAAGATGATGAAGAGAGGGTGGAGGGACGGTTAAAACAATAATAAAAAAAAAAGGAGCAGGAGCAGGAAAGAGAGTAAGTAGAAAAAAAAAAAGACTAAATAGAAAAAATGTGCACAGACATGGTCTCCTTCACCTCCTGATCCCTGTTTTCCCTCAAGTTTAAAAATGACCTTCCTGAGAGCTGATGGCTCCTGTTGCAGACCCCAGACCGGCTTACCCTGACTGGGGATGGAGGGCTGGGGTGGGCAGATGTCCCCCTGGAAGGACCCTCGCTGCAGGGCACATTAGAGGTTCCCACAGCCCATCCCTCAACTCCAGCTTGCTGGAGTCAAACCCTCTCACGTTAGCTGGAGTTTTCCAAAATGCAAAATAGCCTCCTGGGAAAAATATGGAGTTTCAGGCTTTCCTGAAGAGGCTGGAGGCACAGGAGCTGCTCTCTGGGTCTTTTCCCCCGGCATTTGGCAAGGAGGTAGGCAGGAATACCAGAGCCACGTGGGAGGGCCGGGGGCTGAGATCTCCCCATCATCCCCAAGTTTCGCTCTGTATCTTTCACACACACATGGTTGGGTTGGATCCAATTTGAACCAAAACTCCAAATCTCCAAAAACCAGGGAGAATTTCAGCAAACCAGAAAGCTTGGTTTTCAGCCAGCTGTTTCCCCTCATGTCAGTCAACTGATAAAGGGAAAAGCCAGGGCTGGCGTTAGGAAAAGCATCGAGTAAGCTGCAAAACCAGCAGAAAAAGACTCTATTGCCAGGCTGGTGGGGCGACAGACACTTAATTTAGTGCAGTCCGGGGATTTTTTTATAATGTTAGTGGAAAATCCTGATTCATCAAAACCCCAGTTCTTTGAAAGAACAGGTCAGTCCCACCGATGTCTTCACTCAATTTAAAGAAAACCCAAACCAATAAAAGTGAATCAGATGAAATTTTGTACCTGACCTCTTCTGTAAGGGAAAATTGTTTGCTGATGGGTGACCATGGATTTAAATTGTTTGTTGCTCAGGAGGTGATGGGTGACCATGGATCGGGTGCATCTGAACCCTCCTATGCATAGATGCTGAGCACCCACCTCAACCCCTTTGCTGTGCAAGGCACCATTTCCCAGGATACTGAGAACGGGCAGGGAAAATAAATGAGAGCACTTGAAGATGCTGCATGATCCACTCCCCCAAATCCTCGTTTCCATCTCAACCTTCAAGAGATCTTCGTCAAGTTCTGACTTCAATCTGCGAGCAGGAGCCGGGCTGCCCAGCTCTCCTCCCTCCTGCTCTTCCCCACACTCCCCAGGCCCCCGCCAGCCTTCGCACAATTTAATGTCTTACAGCTCTGTCCCTATTTGACAAACAGGTGATTTTGCTAATGAGGAATAAATGAGATTCACAGGATGAGAGAAAGGGAACAGCAGCTGTCGTGAGCGCAGGATGTGCTGGCTTTATTAAAATAATATATGGCCACATGCTTAGTATTAGGACTCGCAGTTTGAGAACTCCCATCTCATCCCTCCCAGCTCCCCCCCCAGCCTCAGCTCCCCCCGCTCCTGCCTCTCAGTCCTCAGCCCCTGCCCTGGAACATTTTCCAATCAGTGAATTACTGGCTGGAGAGCCCAGACCATCCCAGGCCATGCATATGAAATACATCCTCCCACACAGCAGCCTGGCTGGGCTGGAAGGGAGCGGCGTGTGTGGTGGGGGTGCGCAGGGGGGTACATGTCTGTGGAGGGAAGGGAAGGGAAGGGAAGGGGAAGGGAAGGGAAAAGGAAAAGGGACGAGGAAGGAGAAGGGAAGGATTTTGGTGCTCTGAAGTGGGCTGTGATGAATTCTGGCAGCTACTCCTGGAAAAGCAGGTGGTGCACAGACCATGATGGGCAGAAGAAGGTGTAAAGGCACATTCAGGCATGGGGATGTGGCTGGTGGCCGCATCCTGGAGGGAGGTGGCGAATGACTCTGGAAGGAGGTGAAGACCTGTTGGACAGGAGGGAGATGCTCCGGGCTAACTCTAGTAGAGGGCATGGGGCAGGATTGCAGCATTCCCGGCATGGGTGACCCTGGGCAGGGCAGGCAAGTGGGATGGTCACTGGGTTGAATTATTTTGGAGGAAAGCTGCAAGGTGGGATTAGATTAATGCAAAGATAAAGCAGCAGCAATCCCTAGAAAGGGAGGGAAGAGTGGGAGAGAGATTAAAGAAGGAAAATAAAATAGATAGAGGGTGAAGGCAAAGAAGTCTCGCAGCAAGATAGGAAAAGTGGGAGAGATGGAGGGAGGAGGGGAAGAAGGTAGGGGAAAGGGATGGGGAGAGGGAGCGTGGGTGCCAGATGGACGGGGAACATGGACCCCACTGCGCTCTTGCGATACCTCCCTGGTAACTGGGGAAGTAACAGGTTTATGGTAGCCCAGATGTTACCCCAAACGTGGCAGAGTAGATGTTATTTTTCTGCAGGTTTTTCGTAGCTGGGGCTGGGTTAATGTCTCTTCACCTAACCTTTTAACAGCTGTGTGGAAAGTGCTTCCTCAGCTATGCAGGAATACCTGGGCAGTTTTAGCTAGAAACCAAAATATGGTCTGCAAGAGACTTCTGCTGCTGGAGTACCGGGGAAAGCTGCAGTTTTAAACCAGGATTTCTATGCTCCCAGAAGGCCAAGAAAAAAACAGAGATGTACCAGCAAAAAACCCCAACCAGGCAAAAAATCCTACAACCCACTACCCCCTCTATTGATAAGTGGTTAAAACGAAAACAGAAACTTTTTTTTTTTTAAATAACGGGTTTACATTTGTTCATTTAAAAAAAAAATCAATTACTTTCAATGATTACCCCACTTCTGGGGCAACATTTCAAGGTGATACGTATGCTCTGTGCTGGGGTCAGTCAGCCGGAGCCCCAGCTGTGATTCCAGCAGGGCCTGAGCTGGGTGCCCAGCGCGGAGGGGCTCAGGGGACACTTCTCCACTGCTGCAGGGCTCCAGCCTGGAGACATCATCCCTTTCTTCCAGGGCAGGCCAGCAGGGACGTGAGGGGTATGGCAATGAGGAGAGGAGGAAAAAAGGAGAAAAAAAGGTGGATGGTAGTAGTTAGTTTTATGAATGTGATGATCTACTGAGGATCTACAGCCCAGAGGATTTTTGTCCTATAATCGCCCAACTGGTCTTCTCTTTCCAGGCTTGAGGGAAGTAAAGGGATTGCTCTGGCAGTACCTCCTCTGCCAGCAAAGCTCAGACCTGTGGACTTCTCTGCCCCAAACAGCCTGTCTCCCCTCCCAGCTCATCACCCACCCACCCTCTCTGCAAGCACAGGGATGCTTTCCTGTCTGCTGCCCCAGAAGTTCATCCCCTGAGTCACTGAAAACCAGTGGCAGCAGCCGACTCAGGACACAGGTGGGTGTAGTGTATAAGTATGGGCACCCTGTGGGCACAGCTGCCAGCTTGCTGCAAGCTCCACCAGCATCCCCCAGCAGCCCCTCACATCAGTGTCTGGGCCACCAGCTCTCCACTACCACGACACACGCCAGAGCTGGCCACGCTTCCCAGCAGCTTTTCCCCATCCCCAGCCCCAATGAAGCACAGACCCCAGCCGGGTTTCAGGGGCTTGGGCAGACACGCACCCCCTTGCCTGTTTGCTCAGGTGCCCTCCTGCTCCTGCCTGCCCGTATGGCAGCGGCTGGGGTGACAGGCAGGGCAGCAGGCAGGGAGCACCGCACCGAGTAAACAAGTGCTCAGTGAATAATTTACTCAATGAGTGACAGAAGAATTGCCGTTTAACAATTTGCTGGGCAAATATTATTTGACCATTTCTAGAGCTGCTTGAAGAGTACAAATATAACCTCCCTATACATTGGGAATAATTCATTCAACAAAAGCAGGCTGCAACTCATCAGATAAATTATTGACAGGGGATAATGCAGCCCTGTTTAGGGGTGTCACAGCAGTCACCAAAGTCCTCTTGCCATGGAGGCACAGGTCAACGATTCGGTCCTTGCTATCCTGCTTGGCCCAGATGGATGCAGAAGGGTCTGGGTGGGACAGGGGCTGCATCACTGCCTTGGCAGCCCCATTGCTTGGAGGAGAGATGGGCCCCATCTCGCCAGGTCTGCTGGTAATCCCCACGTCCCCATGTTTCTGAAGGATTAAGCTCCTGTATGAATGCTTCTGGGACCCCAGGGAATGAGAGGAAGCATCTCAGATTCTGCTTGGGGGGACACAGGGTGGAGGAGGGGACAGGCTCCAGCAGGGAGGTGGAAAGCATTCCCCCCCTCCACGGCTCAGGTTTTGGAACAAAAAGCTGGAGTTACATGAGGAGCATCCCCTGCTGAGGCCCTGGGGCCGGCGCTCCTGCCCCTATTGAGGCGGGCTCTGGCATGCATGGCTCCAGGTGTTCCCGCAGCGCAGATAGCAGCCCAAATCCTCTCCCCTGCATCCTCGCCCGGGGCACCTGAAGCTCAGCAAGGCACCGGGAGCTCTTCATGGTGTGGAAGAGAATCGCCCTCTCCCGCAGTCCCCTTTAGGTTTGGTGGTATGCATAATTTTCAAGAGAAGGAGCCAAGGGCTCTGGGATGCAAAGTGCTGCTCGGGACACCCCTGCAAGTTGGGTGTGTGCGATTCCTCCCCACTGCCTCCCCTTCACTGCCCTGGGCCCTGCCTGAGGGACAGCACCTCTGCTTGGGAAGCCCAGACCTGCTGGTTTCTCCCTGCTGCCCCACAAACAAGGACACTGCAACCCAGCAGTGCACCAGCCCAGGCAGGACAGCTGGCACGGGAAGGAGAGCACCAAGGGGCCCTTGGCTCAAACCTGTGCTCTCTCACTCATCCAGGTTGGACAAAGTGTATTGCAGGGCACGGGGGATGCTCAACCTCATCCCACCACTGTCCCCAGCTGTTGCTTGACATGGGGGTCCCGGGGCTGAGCACCCCTAAGGAGAGGCTGGCAGCCTTGGTGTCCAGCAGTGAGGTCATGCAGCAGCAAGTCTCTGCAGCCCTGGGAGCTGGTCTGCTCTCCTTGGCCCAAATCACCCCACAGCACAGCTGTGCTCCCCAGCTGGTGACACGAGTTGCCTCTCCCTTGGGCTGGCCATAATCAGGGCTGTGGGCTGAAGCTCTGCTTTTGACTAGTCTGTGCCTCAGTTTCTCCAGGCATTTCCCAGTGCCATGCTACTTCTGGTTAACTGCTCCATACATCCCGGCTGCTAGGAATGGGAGGAGAATGGGAGATGACTCAATGATCCAGAAGAAACCTCTCGCTCTTCTGTGGGGATGAAGAAGACAAAATTGTCAGGTACTGTAAAACCAATTCATTTCAGAAACTAGAACAACAGTTTTAAGAGGAATTTTTTAAAGCTAACTTTAAAAAAAAATAAATTCAGAACTTAAGGAAACTTGGTGGCTAGAAGTTTGAACTCTTATGGAATTGAAATTAAAAGCAAGCCTTGCTTTCAATCAGCAGCACCGGGGGGGTCACCGCACCTCTCCCTGCCAGCTCCACACAGACCCCACTCCATTCCATTACCATTCCACTAAGCGATTAAAAGTAGTATTATCTTATTTATTTTGGCTTGCCTCCTTGCCAGTCCCCTGCTGTAAATTAAATGATTGCCGAGTTAGATTAGCAGAAAGCATATGTGGAAATTACCTTTTAATTTCTTAATTACATTGCACTCACCTGCAGCTCAACCTGCCAGTGTAAGGAAAGTGTGAAGTTAATTTCCATTGATATATTATCTGCATTCTTATAAATTAGTATCCTATTTAAGAGGAAGCATATCAAGAATTCATTGTTCCTAATCAGACTGTGGGACAGGGATGGGATATGCTTTCAGGCTCCTGAGATGTCTTACAGAAACTGGGCTGGTTGCAGGTCTGTGGGAAATGATGCCTAAGCCTGAGCTGCTCTGAGATGTCACCACAGCATGCCTGAGCTTTTGTACATTTTGTAAGGCCAGAAAGGATGCAGGAGTAAGAACCCAAAGCCCAGTATTTTCTCAGCCCCAGCTCATTGTTTCTCAGGGATGTTTTAACAGCAAGATCTTATCAGGCTGCTCTAGCCACAGGACTTTGGTCCAGGCTAGAAAAGGCTCTGGAGTGGTTAGGTGACACCTTCCAAACTCTGGAGCAAATCAATCAGAAATGTGGATTTCTCCCAACATTTCCCTTCCTATCAGGCTGGTTATCAAGGCAAGAATGAAGAAGCTTAAACCCGACCTTTTAAAATGACATCCAAGTCTCTTGGTCCCTCACACCAACCAACTAAACTGAGAAGCACCAACAAGTCCCTGTGGTGCCCAGGCATGTGGGACCATGCTGCAAGGTGTCAAGGGCAGAGCTAGTGAAGCTCTTTGAGACATGCCTCACCTTCATGCACACACCACTGGGGCATGTTCAGCTTGTACCAGTCCTGAGGAGCTCTGAGAGTCACTTTTTGGTGATCTGACGTTCTGCACTTCCAGTGTCTGCTTTCTTCTCCCTGTCATGACATACTTGCTTTGCTGTCTCTTCTGGAGGCTTGATTTCTTTCCTTCTTTAATCACATTCTTTAGTCGGTAATGTTATTCATACTCCCTGTACAGACTGTATCAGAGGATGGGGAGACAGCAAACTGATTTCTTATGATAAATCCATTCCTACTGTGAAATAGCTTGGTGAGGGGGCTCGGTCATACACCGCTTGTAGACAGACAGGCATTGAAACTATTTTGGGTTGACTTTGTGTCCCAACCTAAGCAAAGCCAGGGTGGCAGAGTGACCTGGCAAGGTAACAGATCCAGTTGACAGATTTCAACCTGCAGCTGGAGGATAACATAGCAAATCCCACAGTTCTATTTACAAGATAAGTTCCTCCGAATAGGATCAAATGCAGGAGCAAACTAAGCAATTCATTCAAAGGAATGATTGCTAGGGTCAATCCTTTCATTTAATCTTTATCTTATGTTACAAGAAGAGTTATTCCGGGATCTGTCCTGAGACCGCTCCTGTTTCATATGTTCATCCTGTGTGGTATGTGACCTGGAGGATGAGGTGTGATGCTCCTCATCAGGTTTCTGGATGGCTGTGAACTGTGGGGTTCGTCCTGCTGTAGGGCAGGGCGGCTTTTCCAGGCGGATCTGGATGGACTAAAGAAATTGGCTGGCAGGAAAAGTGGAATTTAATAAGGACAAATAAGTGAAAGAAAGATGTAGATACATGGGTGCGATTTCAGCAGAGGGGTGCCAGGATGTTCAGGGGGCTGGAGGGAGGTGAGGCTGAGGAAACTGGGGGTGTTCAGGCTCTTTGTTGAGGTGTATGGTGGGAGAGGAGGTGGGTATAGACTGTAGCAGAGGAGGATCTGATGTAGCATACAGAAATAAATTTCACTAGGAGAGTAAATGAGCAGTGGAACAGGGGCCAAAGGAAATCATGGGATTCCCATCCTTGGAGGTTCAGGAACTGGCTGGACAAATCCCTCGAAAACACAGTCTGAATTCAGGGCTGGGCTTGCTTTGAACAAGAGGTTGAATTAGAGACATCCTGAGGTCCTGTCCCACCCGAAATACTCTACAATTCAGTATTGTTGCTGTGTTGCAAGGGACTGAAATTGCCTCTTGTGCTCTGCTCAGCATGTCAAACATAGACCTGTATTTCTGCTTTAAACCCTGCCAACCACACCTGAAAATCATCAGGAGGTGGCACAGTTCAGTTGCAAAACCAATAAATTTACTTCAGATCCAAAATGTCCAGTAAAATTCAAAGCTAAGACAGAAGATGCCTGATTTTTTTTTTCTCTGCACAGTTCCTTGCCTCACTTGACCACACTGCATTCATTTAAAACTCCTCATTCCCCACCCAGAGGTCACATCACCTATTAATCATGCTGAAGAGCCCCTCAATTATCTGAAACCACGATTACCCCAACCCATTCCACGTCCCCCATGACATTTGGATAACTGAGGTTGTTCTGTATTATTATTATTTTTCAATTGTGGTAATTATTGTACATTAAACCATTAGCATTCATTACTCCTACAGTGTGTAATTAGAACAATGGTGGATGGATTGCTACCGACTCTAATGAAGTTTTTATAATTGTAATTTATGGTCGTCAAATTACCTTTCTTAAAAATGAAGGCTAATATTAGCCTCTTAAGTTATGGGGAGGGGGTGGTAATTACTTCTAATTGATGCTTTTTGTTTGCTCTCGCTCGGAGAGGAGAGCAATGCCAAACCAGCAACGCTCCAGGTCTCCACCTAACCAAGAATGGGAGAAGCATCCTTGCAAAGCAACCGCCCGCCGCGCCCTCTCCGATGGTAGGGATACGGTGCGAAGCATCACGAGGAAATCCCGCAGGATCCGCGCTTGGACTGCTGCTGGCTTGGAGTAGAGCAGGAAGCCGCGGAAGTCCCCGGGCCAGTAGCTCTTGGGCTAGTAGCCCTTGGGCCAGCAGCCCTTGGGCCAGCAGGCCGGGGACCGGGCAGCTCCGCTGGGGGCCGGGAGGGCGTTACGGGCGGGGAGCGCCGCGCCGGACAGCGGAGCGCGGCCCGGGCGCTGGCCAAGGTGCTGAAGGGCGAGACGCCGCCGAGACGCCCCTCTAGCGCCCCTCCCCC
>JAVJGI010000001.1:91475623-91503036 GCA_035590275.1 Ibycter americanus
CGCCCCCCCCTTGCATCGCAAAGGCTCTCCCAGGGAAAAGGGAGGAAAAACCAGCCCAACTCCGCAGCCCCCTGTTTCATTTGTTGCGCTTTTCTTCGACACAATAAAAGTCAAATTAATTGATTCATACCATTAATTACGGTGCTTAGCGTGAAAAGAAACGTTTCCCCTCGATTAGGGCTCTATTGTGCTAATCCCGTGTTCAATCACGGCAGCCGGCTGAGCGGCCCGGCCCCGCTCCGCGCCCCTCCGCGCCCCTCCGCGCCCCTCCGCCGAGAAGCCTGCGGGTGAGGGTGGGCGTTGAAGGGCGGTTCGACCCGTTCAGCCGTTCCGGCTGAAGGGGAGGGGTGTAATCCTGCCCTTTAATTATTATTTTTGTTGTGGTTATGAGTTAAAAATAAGCTGCGCCTTTGCTTCCCAGCGGGGATCTGAGTTTTGCTTTAATTGCCTCTGTTTGAATCAATTTAGGCTCAATTATGCTCCTTCTTAGATGTAATTGAGATGTTTGTGCCTATCTGTCTGAGGTAGATGCAATCATCCCCCGAAGCACTGCAGAAGAGAGAGGCAGAGGGCAGCGACTTGATCACCCTCCTAATGGTTGGCCCTAGGTGAGCTGAGGAGGAGGATTCCCTCAATCCACTCCTTTCCTCCTGGCTGGGGCACACAAGGGCTAAACCTGAGCAGGGAGGCCCCTAGGCAAGTTAGGAAGCTACAGGTGTTGGCACCTTTTTGGATTACAAAGCTCTGCAATTGGGTAGCGCTAACCTGCCCTGAGATGTGCCAGGCCCTGGAGATGAGGAATAGAAGAGCCCTCACCACCCGAAGGCTTGAAGCTTTAAGATCCACACCATACAAACATTATCAGGAATTGGTTTTAAAGCAGGGGATTATGGACAATGCTTCCCGTATGGGTGGGATGGGCAGTGATGTCAGACTTCCAAGCTGGAATGCCCGTCTACCATCAGGATGCCCTCAACGTGTAGGTACAGGTCTCCTGCTCAGTTGCAGTAAGAGAGTTTTGTTCTAACACACGAGGAACAGGTGACTTTTCACTGTTACAGAAAACTCCAACCACAGTTTTAAGGGATTTTTTTTTCTTAGAACCAGCAAAAGAAGAAAAAAATTGAGGTTTTTTTGGTGGTGGTGGTGGTGGTGTAAATTTTGGTTGGGTTTGGGGGTTTTGGTTTTTCTTTTGCCTGCAAGAGGACATTTCACTGTCATTTTCCTGCATTGCTGGGATCTAAGATCAGGCTCATGAGAAAGCAAAAGGCTGATTCTGAGACCTCTGCTTTGGTTACTTGGATCCATGGTCGCAATCAGAGAACTGGTCAGCAGATGGATTCTTCAGAGGTTTAAAAAAACAAATTAAAGCATGTCTCAATTTTTGACTGACCTCCAGGAGGTTCACATTTTCTCCCTTGAATGTAGTACAAGCCCAACACTTATATCTTGGTCTTTTAATAATTCACTAGCTGTTTCTCATCCCCAGCTCTAGCAAAAATGGAAAAACATGGAGTGGAGGAGGATTGCTGTAAAGTGTCACTGGTGAATAGTGGTTCTTTTGTAAAGGATGGTTGAGGTTTTTCTAACAACCTTATTTTCCACTTTAAAAAAAAAATCTTACAAGCTTATGTAGAAGTTTTAAAAACAAGGACTATATTTGCAGGTCTCAGTGTGTAGTTCTTGGCCATGCAACACTACAAGTGCCTTCCTCGTCCAGTAGAAGAGTGCTGCTGATGGGAGCTTGGGCTGGCCTTTCACTCTTTCCTCCCACAAGAATCATTCTCCCATCATCCAGTTCTGAAGTACGTGAAGAAGCAGCGAGGACTGATTAACGTCCCATGAGCAGCAGCGCTGAGGAGAGTCCAAACACTCAGGTTTCCTTAGGCTGCAAGCCTAAGGACCATTTGGACCATTCAGCTCCGCACAGTGCCCAACACAGGGTGGGCCTGGCTCCATCTGGGGGCTCCACCACATCACCCCCAGACACCTCTTGCAGTATCTTTGTAGCATCATGCTGCTGCTGCCCTCTGGCTTCAGCAGACGTGCTACTGGGCCACCAGCAATTAGGACTATCTGGTCCAGGTCTGCACTTGGCCAGAACTTCATAGAATCATAGAATGGTTTGGGTTGGAAAGGACCTTTAAAGGTCACCTAGTCCACCCCTGCTGCAACAAGCAGGAACATCTTCAACTAGACCAGGTTGCTCAGAGCCCTGGCCAACCAGACCTTGGATGTTTCCAGAGATGGGGCAGCTACCACATCTCTGGGCAACCTGTTCCAGTGTTCCACCACCCTCCTCGTAAAAAATTTCTTCCTCGTATCTAGTCTGAATCTACCCTCTTTTAGTTAAAATTGTCACCTCTAGTCCTATTGCAACAGGTCCTGCTAAGAAGTCTGTCCCCATCTTTCTTACAAGCCCCTTTAAGTATTGAAAGGCCACAGTGAGGTCTCTCTGGAGGCATCTTTTCTCCAGACTGAACAACCCCAACTCTCTCAGCCTGTCCTCGCAGGAGAGGTGCTCCAGCCCTCTGATCATCTTCACGACCTCTTCTGGACTCACTCCAACAGGTCCACGTCTTGTTTCTTAAGGAGGGTGGTGGCCCCCATGCATACCAGCAGCAGCCACCATGGTGTCCTCACTGTGCTGATTGAAGAGCCTTCCTTGCCAGTTTAAGCTGGTTGGCCTGTAATAATCCCAGTTGGTTGTTCATGGAGCACCCACCCTATCCCTGATTTAGGGCACGGCTGCAAGCCCCCCTCCCCGCGCTACCCAACCCCTGCACAAAGGCTGTTGCCTTCGAGCTGCTGGCACAGGCCTGGGCGCAGCACTGATTAGATCGCTGTCACCAGGGAACAGGAAGGTTAATTGCCATTCTCTTTGTGTGCCGCTCGGAGAGGAGACCAATTTCAGCTCAGTAGCAACAAAGTGTTGCCTGCTTGCTTTGGATGGGGGCAGGGGGAAAGCAAACCAAAGTGGAAGGCAGGGAGGGAGGGGAGCGGGGGGTGTGGGGGGTGTGGGGGTGTTGGACAAGCGGGCAGGATTGTGCATGGACTTTGAGCATAGCTGTGTCTTGTCTGGTCTAGCAAAAGAGAAGTGCTTAACAAGTATTAAGAGACACAAATAATTCTCCTTTTCTCCTCTGGCCCATTCTTTTCTCTCTTTCTCTTTGCTTGTAAATCCTGCTTATCGCATCTGAATAGCAGAATGGTTTCACACCGGACCTTTAATCTGGCCCAGAGCAGCCCCCAGAGGGGCAAAGTGGCTGAGGATTACCTTTTATTTTATTTGATTTTTTTTAGCTTTCTTCCACTCCTCCCCTCCCTTGTGTTTTTTTTTTTCTTCTTTTTTTTTTTTTTTTCTTTCCCCTTGCTCTGCATTTGTTCTTGGAAGGAGTGAGGAGCAAAGGCTTAAGGGGGGGAAGGGGAAAAAAAAAAAGTGCGTAGGGGGTGTTACAAACTTAAGGGGATCTGGATCTATTCAGAGCAACTTGTCCATAGCCTTGCTGCTTTTGTTCGCCTGCCATTCTTTAGCTGATTTCTTCACTCTAGTAAAAGCGCTTTAATTCCCTTGTAGATACCGAGAATCCCTCCTTCTCCTGCTCTCCCCTCCTTCTCCTCCTGCAGCCCTGCACACCCTCTTTCACTTTCTCATACTCTTTATCCAGTGTCCTCCTAACCACCAACAAAGCCCAGAAATCATCAAGTTTTCTTTCAGAAGAATGAAAGAGAGAGAAGGAGCAGGAGGAACCAAGGAGATGGGGAGCAGTGTGTGTGTGTGTGTATGTGTGCACACGTGCATCTTGATGTGTGTCACACCTGCTCCATGCTGGAGGTTTTTTTGGCTCTCCCTGACTTTTCTGATGTGGTTTTTGATCCCAGGAAGCTTTATTCATGGCCTATTCAGCTCCAGATGTAAGACATATGGCAAAGCCCCTCAGGAGAGAAGGGCTGAGGAGTCAGCCAGCGTTGGAGGATGCAGAAGGATCTCACACCCACACCCTGGCTGAGGGCTGCTGGAGCTGGTGCTAGCAAGTGTCACCAGGGGACAAGCCAGGAGATCAACATGGGCTGGAGACCCCACCACAGACCCAGGGAGGGTGTAACTGGACCAGTACGGAGGTCAGCAGAGCAGCATCCCCTCCAGCCGCTGGACACTGAGGGAGAGGTTAGTCTTCTCCCACATTTAGTGAGGAGAGATTTGCCCACAGCGGGAAAGTCTCAGAGCACCGGGCTGTGAGTCACCCTCTGCAGACGCTCAGGGGAGGTGCTGACAGCTTAGTGGTGGGAATACCTGCCCATGCTCTCAGCTGACATCTCTGTGGGATAAAAATAGCTCCTTTGCCCATGATTTTGACTCTGAAGCTCAGACAGCTGTTCAGCTGCATGGCCTTGTGTAGGACCATGGGATGCCTGACCAGGAGATGCTTGGCTCCAAGCGACGATGCCAATGCTTGATGTGTTGTGAGGACAGTCTCACTGTGTTTCAGGGAGGAAAACGTCATGACTGAACATGCAGAATTTCAAAAGGCAATGGGGATTTTGGAGGCTGCTCTGGCTCTAGCCGAAGGTTCAGCCATGGTGAATGAAGAACAGCAAATAGAATGAATCTGCTGGTGTTCAGTGGTTCACCCCATAGGGGTTTATCCATGTGAAGTCTTCAGGTGTGATCTCCAAGAACTCACAAATGATCAAGGGAACCGGTTATCAGCCTTCGTTAACTGCTAAGAGAAGTTCCCATGCTGAGCTCTCCACGGAAAGAATAATCTCCTACCCTGGCCAAGGCAAGCTGGCGTACAGCTCTGGTGAGGGTTTGTGGATGCTCCTGCTGCCAGCCATAGTCCAGACCCAGCTGGCACTTGTGGAGATAGGAAGCCCACTAAAGGGGAAGGGATTTGCACCATCCACCAGCGAGGGTGAGTTGCTGCCTGTCTCACCATGGGGGAAAAGAGGTTCTGCACTGGTTTCCAGGGACAGTGAATACATGGCATGTGCAACCCACTGCCAGGCTCCCAGTTGGTTTCTCTCCAAGTTGTACTTGCGTCTGACAAAAACCAAAACTGTAAACTGGCACTAGATCTGCAAACAGCAAGCCAGTCAACAAGAAAAACATTTGGCCCAAACCTGGTGTTTGTGAAGCAGCTCTCTGAGCTCCAGCACAGCCTGTGCTGGGATGTCCCTGTTCACCTTTCAGTCACTGCTCCCTGCTTCCAGCTCTGCTTGGGGAGCTGGGACTGTGCGATGGAGCCAACGTATGGCATCAGGAAAGCCTGGAGAAGTCACAAGGAGAGGAAGAACAGCAGATTGACCTGTAAAGATGTTAGATAGGCTACCAGAACATGTGTCTGCTCTGCCCTAGTCCTAGAGGTTATGACTCCGGTACCAGAAAGGGAGATGTGCCTTTACGTCTGATTGTGAACCACAGCTGATGAAGCACAGGGTGGTATTTCCCAGTGCCGGTTCGGTCACAGAAGGTGGTAAATTCCTTCTTCTCCTCCTGTCCCACCTTTTGACTTCAGTGTAAATCAGACCTTTGGTCTTGCCTGCAATGCTAAATACATTGCACAGAATCACAGCTGTCTTCATGATGAGAAGATCCTCGGTGCTGTTTTAGCACTTACCACCATCACGATATTTTGAGTTAAACAGACTGCACCTAGCAAGCTAAAAGCACACATGTGCCTGTTGTCAAAGTCAGCTGAAGAGCTCCTTGGACTGCAGAGGTGGCTCCAACATTGAAAGGAGTCAGGTCATCCCAGGTAATTAGCTCAGCTAGTAAACTCAAATTTCTGTGAGACCCAGGAGTTTGCATAGGTAAACGTGGAAAAGATCACGGCAGTCTGTGAGGTTGGGATCCTGCTAATGCTGATGTTATCCACGCAAGAGACCAGAGGCATCTGTAGAACACGAATTCCACATGTTCACCTCACCAGTGGCTACAAAGCAGTCATTAAACTCCATCTGTAACCCAACACCTCTGCATTCAAAGACCAAAAACCTTACATGTGGTGCACTACAAGAAAAAAGCAGGGGACAAGATCAGGTACCTAAAATTAGAGTATCTTATGGAGGGTCACATCTTTATTGCAGTTCATACTTGATGGAAGAAAACGAAAGCCAACTCATGGGGAGGAAATAGGGATGCAGAGGTGAGCCTTGTCAGGCCCTGATTGCCCTTAATTGCCCTTAATTGTCCCAACCAGCCTCCCATAGGGTCCTACCCACCTCTGCCTATGGCCCAGGAGCTCTATTTAAGGGCAGCCCTGTGCCCTTGCTCCCTCCCTGGGTTATGTTGGTGTGCTTCTCTCTGCCTTCTGGATAGACTTTGGACCTACGCTGTAAGTAGCTTGTCTCCTGCCCCTGACAGTACCCCCTGGATCGACCCTGGACCTGGTTCATCTGTTTGTCTTGTCTGGGACTGTTGTAGAATGGTGTTGTGAGCACCCTGTAATGGGGTCACTTTTGGGTCCCCTTTGCTCAGGGAGCAGCTGGCCACAGCTCTTCCCTTGACAAGCCTTTTCCCATGCCATGAGCAGTGATGGGATGCAAGGAAGAATTCCCCCTTCCTGCATGCTTTTATGTTTTGTTCAGCCTCAGTGTGGGTAGCTGTTACTGATGCTGCCTGGGACAGTCAGTGCATCGCTGGGCATTTTGCAGGCTGATCCTGCTGGGTTTTGGTGGGAGAGCCCGGGTGGATTTTCCAAGTCTTCCAGGAGCTGGGAAGGTTTGGTGTGCCTGGGCACGTGCATCTTTGCAGAGCAAATTATGGGATCAGGACCTGCTTTTACAACAGGGTTTGTTCCCACGTCGGCCAGGATTAACTCCCCCTCCTTCCCCTCCCAAGCAGTGGGGAACAGGAGAAGCGGAGGCATTTCCTGCAATGACTAATTAGATCCAGCTCCGAACAACAACATGCACCAGAGAAAAGCAAAGCATTAGCCCGGACAAGGTAATGAGACTGTTCCCCTCCCCAACAATTTCTTCCACTAATCCCAGACAAAGCTCCCAGTGCTGGACCAAGCTGCCAGGCAGTGTAAATCAGCATTGCTCCACTTCCTTCAGTGAAGCTTTGCTGATTTATAGCAGCTGAAGATTTCCCACCACCAATAATTTACATCTTGAGAAAGTCTAATTTTGGGTATGTTAATTTCTAATCCTTCTCCCCTTGGGTGCCATGGTGGATACCAGGACACGGCTCTTTCTTGGAGGCACGTTAAAGCTGCCACCACCATCACAAAAGGCAGTGCCACTGCTGATGGAGGGAGGCAGGAAGGGTGTTGCAGCTTTTACAGATGGCTGGATTTCTCCTGCAGCCACTGTGGTGGCATTGGATTAAGCCACTGGCCAAGCACACAAGCAGTTTAATAATGAATGATGCACGCGTTGCCAGCGATGAGTAATTCAGGCAGCAGTGTGTATAGCACAGCTGCTGTCTAAGCACCTGGCCTTTAAAGGGTGAATGAACATTAAGATTGGTCCATAAAAAGCAGTCCAGCAATTGTGGGGGGGATGTTTTATGAATGGAGGTGGCAACCTGGACCTAGCATTTTGGCAGCAGTTGTTTCCAGTAGTGGAAGGCTCTTTGTGGTACAGTTCACTGAGGTGTTGGCCAAAGGCTGGAGCAGGTGGGAGCATGGTGAGGAGGCCTGAGGAATATGGGAGGAGGTTTGGGAACACCCAGGAGCGGGGGGAATAGGAAGCATCAACAGGTAATTGGGAGGAAATTCCAGGTGGGAGGGCAGCCCAGTTTTTTGTTCAGAGTTTCTGGAGGAGATGTATCTGGACTTGCTTGGAAGTCAGAAAGGGATGGGCACCACAGGTCTCATCATCTTCTCTCCTCTCCTTTGAGCAAAGCCCATCGGATGTCACAGGTAGCAGGTCAAATGGCTGGCAGAGGTGTGCTACAGGTCATCCTGGGGCACCCAGTACTGCTGCCCACAGATCATCAGAGAGTAGGTTTGGTTCCATGCACAGAAGCAAGAAGATAGTGACGGCCAAACAGGGATGGTCAAAGATCGTACTTGGTGTGCAGTCACTCAAGATCCGATGGAATGACGTACATTTTAAGAGAAAGTGATTTTAGCAGCTCCCTACAAGTTGAATGCTGATCAACCCCTGGCCAACAGGTAAAATCCAGCCTGCTGGATTGTCCTCTTTGGTGCCTTCACCTCTTCCTCCAGAGCCTTGCAGCTCCACCCTTATCTGCCTGTCCCAGTGACAGAGATTACATTTGTCTCATCTTGTAACTGGACATGCACCCAGCACAACATGGGACCTGGCACTTCAGTTGAGCACAGATGCTTCCAGCCAAGGCACAGGGGCTGTGTGTTCTAGTGTGTCCCCACGACATCTCCAGAACAGGCTTGGTAACTCCTTCCAGACCAATTCCCCACTGTGGCATTGCAGCTGGGAGAAGGGTTTGAGATCAGCATCAGAACCAAAAGAGTCAAATCAGGCAACCCTCCACCCCCAACCCCATCTCAACTTGCAGAAAGCAATTCTGTTCCACAGCAGCTGAGCCCCAAGTCTTTAAGAGCACAAGCTTCTCTGTAGTACACCCAAGTCCCTGCAGTGTCTTGTGTTTTGCAGTGTCCTCGTGTCTTCATCCAGAGTGCAGTGTTGTTTGGGATGGAAAATACAGCCCAAAGAAGTAATACTGAAGATGAACATGTTTGGTTTTTTTTAAACACCAAATCCACCCGCTCCCATAAGCTACTGCTATCCTCCTGGCTGCTCTGGTGCAGCCACATTCGTGAAAGAAAAAGCTTCTCCCAGATTTCCTCCCTCCTGTGGGAGTTCCACCCCTCCTCCTCTTGGGAAGCATCATCCAGCCTCTTTGGAGCACAAGCTGGGGAAGGTGCAGGGAGGGAGAGGAGGAGCTGGAGATGTTTGCTAGCAAATAAAGGACTGTGTGCTTAAACACTCTTCCTCTGCCTATCCCTACCTGGCAGCGTTTGCTCAGCAAACATTGCTAATTCACCAGCTTTCCAACGTTTTATTCAGTCTGCAAAAGCAAACCTCGTATCCCACGTCTCCAATGGCCTTCTCTCCCCCCCTCCTTCCCCCCCAAGATGTGCTGCTCAGCACCAGTCCTCTGTTCTTCCCTTCCACTCCCAAAAATGTGGGAGCTGGTTAAAATCAGGTGGAGGTGCACACAGCAGCAGGTGATGCAGCAAAGCTCTCCTGCTGTGCTGCCAGCCCTCATAAACATGTGGGAAAGCATAAGCCTGGACAGTGTTTTCCTGGAATGCCACCCATGCCCAGGCAACAGGCTCAAGGCAGCTGGTAAGGAGTGAGCCCAACCCGCACAGGCTTCATGCAGGTTTGGTCATGAGCCAGGTCAGGTGGTGGTGGAAGAGGGAAAGCTGGTGTGGGACAGGGGCAGTGCTGGTTGTTTTTCCCTTTGGAGAAAGGCAAGAGGTTTTGAAGAGGGACTGGGGAAACGGCAGCCCTGATTGCACAAGGGGGTCAGCACCTCTATTGCTTTTTGAGTGGTTATTTGTAACCAGTAGCTATCCAAAGGACAGGGCTTAGACCCTGTGTCTTCTCTGGCCACAGCAGTGGGGAAACAGTTTTCTTACTTGACTTGAAGATGCCCAGCAAAGCAGTTGCTGGTTTATGTTATCAAACTACGAGACAGAAGAAAACAACCTGAAATCATGTTCATCCAGACATTGTCTTATATAGGAGAGTCATCAGCTACTACAGTATAGTATTGTATGGAGGTACTACAGGATACAATAGTGTGGTTGTGGAGGCAGGAACACATCTACACAGGGAACACTCAGATGCCAAAATGCTTCAACAACTCCAGAATGTTGAGTTTCAGTCAGAGCATAACATCGTTTTCATTTTGGGATAGTGGTGAGAATATTCTCCTGAAATTGTTGTTAATTGTTGTTAATTCTCCTGGAATTGCTCATTTCTGCTTGCAGCTTGGCCAGGAGTTTGGAAGGACTTTCCTATTGGAAACTTGTTTTATCAGTCATGCTGACCAGCAGCGCTGAGGTAAGGAGATAGCAGGACTGCCTGGCTCCAGCTGTGCTTTGACAAGAGACTTGAAGGACCATGGTGGTCTTGCCAGATAGCTGACACCCAGATGCTGTATCTTCACTGTGTTTTTCCTGATCACACTTGAAGCCAGAGTTGGAAAACAGTGCACAGACCTTTCCCTTCTCCCGCTCAGCCTCTGATCTAACGTAGTACAGGGAAACACTGATTCAGAGCCAGGACCAAACCCAGGGGAGGCTTCGCTTGCTTGGTTTGGGTTTGCTTTGCATTGTGGCTTTTGTTGTAGCTGTTGGGAGAGCTGCAGTTCTTGGCCATGCTCTTCTGGCCTTTGTCCTGGCAGGATCTCACGCTATGGGCATCCAGATGTCCATCACCCATGCTCGAGTTGCAAGCACACGGGTGCTAAAGGCCACAGCAGGGACCTGCTGTGCTCCTGGAAAAGGAGATGGGCTTGGGAAAGCAATCCTTCTCGCTTGCCTATCTGCATGGGAAGCATACCCCTGTCACTTAAAACCAGCCCTGGAGCTCAGGCTGTGACATATGCTCCCTTCTCGCCTCCTCTCCTGCCTGCCTTTCATCACAGGTCCTCGCAGGAGGCCCATTAAACACTTAGCTGACCTTGGACCTCTGCCCGCGACAGCTGCCCGTAAGCGCGGGCAGGAGCGTGCTTCCACCGCGCCGTGCCCGCCGGAGCTGTCACCGGTGATTTACCGCGCTGCAGCCGCGACGCTGAGTGCGGGGAGCCGGCATTGCTGGGATGGGGAGGGAGGGAAGCAGAGCTGGGGTGGCACGGTGATGCCACGGGGCAGCAGCCGGCTGCTCCGCATGTCTGCCGGCCAAGCCACCCCTCTTAATGCCCCTCCGGGTTCAACCCTGGGTCTTAATTTTCCAGCTGGCTACACTCGTTTCTAGTGGGAAGGAGAGAGGAGATGCAGATTAAAATGGTCACAGCCTCTGGCGCTATGTCTGTGGCTGAAGGATGGATAACAACTGAGGAGGGCTATTTTTCCCCCTCCTCTTGCTGTCCTGATGGGACCAACCCTACCACTGAGGCAGTTCTGATGAAGGGGTGGCATGTCCCAGCCACAGGCTTTTGAGCAAGGTGTGTGGACACAGCTGGGCTGGTTTTGCATCAGGAGTCAGAGCAGGTGCCCCTCAGCATCCCATGCGTGATGCTGCCAGGGACAGCGGGCTTTGGGCATGGCATTAAGCCCTTGCCATTTTAGTTTTTGATTTTTACACCCTGAATCTAGGCCATCACCACACCAAATCTGCCTAGCCTGTCAGATTACCTGGCCTTAGTTCCAAAAAATAAATTTTCTATGACAACTTGTAAAAGACCTTCCATGGTCTTAGCAGAGCCTGATGACTCCCTCCCAAGCCCCTCCTGCACCACCTCTGGGGTCCTCTCCAGTACTGGACCAGAAAGCCCCAGAGCAGATCCTGTCCCTAGGCTGCCTCCAGCATTCCTCAGGGCTGTCCTGGGATGTTCTTATCTTGAGTTTGCAGTGTGAAATGCTGGGGTTTAGGCTATTCCTCGGGAGGAGAAGCAAGCAAGAGCTGCCTCTGTCAGACTGCCAGCAGCTGGAAGAGAAGCAGCCGTATGAAAGAAGGTAAGAGTGGAATGTCCTACAAGGCACTTCAGCTGCCCCACCAGCAGAGCACGGCAATGGCAAGCTGCAGAGCTGCATCCCTGTTTTCTCACAGCTATTGTGGGGAGAACCTTAGGGGGAAAAGGGCATTAAAGTATTTCTAGCTGTACCACCTGGTTCTTCACACCGCCAGAGTCAGAAAGAGAAGTCCTGCCTTTACCATCCATGCTTCTGTCAGATCATATTTGGCAGCAATGAGGTTTTTCTGGGAGCCTGGTACAATATAGTGAGCTACCAAAAGGAGGAGACATTGCTGCTCTGTGTCCCAGGGGAAATTAGTATGTATATGGGAAAGGTTGGAAGATGTGAATCTCTCTGCCAGGTGCAGGGGGGCTGTGCAGGGAACCTCTTCAAGGGATGGGAACATTTTCCCTACGGACAAGCCGTAGGCACCTGTTAAATTACAGCAGCCTCCCCGGAATGAACCCATTTTCCTTTGCTGAGCAAATGCACATCTGAAGCTTGGGTATCCCCTGTAATGAGTTTGAGCCTTTTTATTCAACCCAGTGTGCAGAAATGCCCCAGGGAGACTTTTATGGTGTTGTCCCCCCACCCCGAGAGGAGAAGTCCCCAAGACTCCAGTTTGCCACCCATCAGACCTCACCTTCCCCTCATGCCTGGAGGTCAGGAATGGGTGCAGGGAAGGGAGTATTTGCAGCCGTGGTGGCTGCAGTCTGGGATTTCTTTGCACCCAGAAGATGGCCAAGCTGTGATTTTTCAGAAATAACCTTTGATTTTGAATGCATTTATGAGTGACACGAGGCAGTTCAAAGGCAGCTCGGCTGCAGCAGGCAGGCTTGCACCACTCCTGTGGTATCTCTGTTGGACACAGCAGAACTTGGGGACATGAAACTGAGGATCTAAAACTCTGTGTGCCTTTGAAAAATCTTCACTTGGAAACTTTGCTTGACATAGTGACGAACAAAAAAGGATTTGGAGCTGTGCAGGGGCATGGAAGGAGCAAGATATGAAGGAGGAATGCTGCTCCTGATGTTCCCAGTGCTATCTTGGTGCCTTGACTCTGAAATAAATGCCCCAACAGGTGCTGGGCTGAGCCCTGCTCCCTTATTTCCCTGCTCAGCCATGAAGCCCTATCACTTTTTTGCTTGGCATGGCAAGGAAAACCCTTCAAGGCTTTGGGGTTTTGTCTTCGTTCCTACTGAACAATTTCTTATTGTGGAAAGCTCTTCAGAACCAGACCTGCCTAAGCTGTTGCTGGGAGGTGCTGGTGGGAGTGGTGGGACAGGTGTGGGAAACTTTCTGTGACTTTATCGCTGCTGTTGGAAGGATGGAGTGCTCTGCTCTTGCTGGCTGGTGCAGGGGGTGCATTGCTGAAGCTGTCCAGAGCCTGGACATCTCCTGGGGGAGGAGGGAGCCTGTGTGTGAGCAGAGAGGGGCTGGGATGGTGCTATGGTATCCACTGTCAGTAGCATCCCGGAGTGGGCTGAGATGACTTTTTGCACTGGCTCCCATATGTGGGTGCTGAGTGTGTCCTGTGTTGGTCACCTCCTTGGCCAGGAGAGGCCGGAGAGAGGTCTCCTGGCCCCAGCTGTGCCTCCAAAGTGTGCTGCCCTGCAGAAGGAGTTCTCCTTCACACACGCACACACACACACCCCTCAGCCTTTGTATTTTTATTTCCCCCCCTCTTTAAATTCATCTCCCTCTGCCATCCGGGGCTGTCCCTGCTGGAAAATTACTCTCACAAAAGCTCCCTCAGCAGTAATTACCTAAATGGGGGGAAGGGAGGGGAGATCCATTTAGAATCCACTTCATTGCGGGATTAGCTAATTAATTAACGGTTTCACTGACAACTCGAAGGGGAAGAGTGTGTTAAATAGGAAGGCTTCCGAGCTTGATTTATGTGATCTGACACCCACGGTCTCTCTGCCAACTTGCCATCCTGTCTTCCCCTGGCCGTGGGGTCCCACTTGCCCCCTCTCCGGGGATGCTGTGGGGATAGTGCCTGCCTGGGGCTGCCAGAAGGCTGGGGCACGTGTGCCTGTGTGTGGGGAGACAATGCGGACGTGGAGGGGAGCACAGGGTTATTAGCTGGCAGATGAAGCTGGGCTTGAAGGAGGCTGTGGCCACTCAGCTGGCAGGGCCACCCATCTGCCTGGCTTCTGGCACAAAGAGCTGGGGAGGAGGAGGATGGTCCTGCCCTGTGTCCTCCCTGCCCCATCCCACCCTCTGTCGCTGGGGGAAGGATGTCATGCAAAGTTGGATCTGAACTGCCTCTGCCTTGCTGCCCTCCACCTCCAAACTCTGCCTGTGGTGCCTGCAGTGGGTCCTTGGGTGGACTGTAGGGTGTGCGTCCCCTGACTATGAACGAAGCTGCTAAGAGGTCTAATGACCCCAACAAGCAGGTTAGTCCTCTCCTCTGCCACAGGCTCCCTGCACAGCCTGGGACATGCCTCTCAGACCCACAGTGCCTCCTTTCCCTGCTCATCAACTGATCTGGTCCCTTTGCTCAGATCCTGCAGACCTGGAAGGACCTTGGGAAGTGTCCTGGGTACCAAACCTGATTGTACATCCCCAGACCTGCTCTTCACAGGGCTGACACCAGTGCTGACCCCAACCCAGCCTGCCTTCGGGGACTGATCCTCATCAGTGGCTGGGGAAGGTCTGCACCAAGGATGGGGTAGGCCAGGATGGCCATGTGGAAAAGAGGACCAGCACAGCCCCATCCACATGTGGCCATGCCCAGCCCAGTGGGGAGCCTGGGGGATACAGGCTTCCTGGAGAAAGCTGGCAGTGCTGTCTGGCCTGGGATACCCCATGCCACGGCCGGAATGAATTTGGTCTCAGATGGGGATAGCTGTGGTGAGCTGAAGTGGGCTCCCAGCAGCAGGATGACAGTGACCTCAACTGCCCCCTCAAACATCCCTTGCTTGGACTGTGCTCTGCCCGCCTTCCCTTTTTTTTTTGTGAAGTTGGGGGTCCTTGGAGCAGATTGGGGTTCAGGGTTTGCTCTGCCCACTACCCAAACTCAGTCCCCACTGCCTGGTGCCTCTCACCCACACTGGCATCTCAGGGGACAACCAGCTGGTATTTGGATGAGAAAAAATAAAACTCAAGAGTTTCCAGCTGGATTTGTTAATTTGAGCCAAAGGTTAAAATATGTATTGAAAAAACATGCTTTTTCAGGTTAATTTGAATTTGTTTGTTTGTTTGCATTCTGCAAAGACTGTAATTCCCCTCGGAGGGAACAAAACTGCCAAGTTTCACACCTTCGCTGGAGGTGAAAATTTCTCACGTTTGTAGCAAACCCAGGGATTGGTTTGGGGAGAGATAGGAGGGGGGAGAGCAGCGGGGCTGGGTTTCCTTCCACTTTCATCTGCTTCTGCAAGGATGAAGGGGAAATATTAACAGTTGCACTGCAGCTGTCCATCCTTCCTGCAAAACTGGAGGTGGCCAGAGGGATGTGGTAGGGGACAAGGTGGGACACCTGGAGTGATGGCCATGGGATGGGCACAGAGAGCCTTGTGGGCAGGTAGTTGGGCTCATCCTGGTCTCTCTGCCTCCCTATGGTGCAGGGCTGGAGGGATGCTCCTTGGTCCCGATCCCCCTGGTACTGCCCAAAACCTCTCGCTGTTGACTTTGAATATTGTTTCAGCTACTTGAATGCTGCAGGCAGGGAGCGGGTTAAATCTAACTAATGTTAAATGCCAAATAAATAAATAAAGGCAGTTCTGGGGTGGGGTGCACCCGTGTCTGGCAGGCCTGCGCTCCCCCCCGTGTGTTCCCCCCAGCACTTTGATTGCTTTTTTTGATGGCGTCTAAATAGAGGCGCCCGATCGCATCTGGGAGGAAAATGAAACAGATTTCATTTTTCACACGCGGCACAATGGCCGCGCTGACAAAAGAGGAAGGCGGCCCATTGTCCTGCTCTGCATCTTCACATCCTACCTCTGTCCCCTGAATTAACCCCTTTCACCTCCGCCTTTGTGGCAACACCACTTCGGAGCTGCTGAACAAAGGCGGCAGAAAGCCCTCGCCATGTACCGGGGGGGCAGGCAGCGGTAGGGGGGCAGTGGGCTGAGGCATGTTGGTGTCCCTCAGCTTGCTCCGCAGGGCTGGCGGCGGCCGTCCCTGTCCCCTTCCCATCAGCCATTTGCAGGCAGGACCTTCTCCATCAGGTCCTACCTGCATTCCTGGCTGTGAGGGGTGAGGAGGGGGCATTTCTTGCCCCTGCACCTCCTCTTCCACCAGGACATGGGGTTTGCAGCAGCAGGATCAGACCCAGAGAGCAGTTTCTCCCAAGGAGCCGTGGAGGAGTGGGATGCCTTCAGCAGCATCACGGCCTTGGCTGTGCCATGTGGTTGTGCGGCACCCAGCTCCCTGTGCTGCCCCTCTTCTCCCTGGGGCTGACACCTGTTAGACCAAGACCCACAGCTTTGGTGACCCCATGAACCATGTCCTCCTCTTGTACATGAAGGGTTCATTGGTCTTTTTTTGTTTCTTCTGTAGCTTTCTGTTACCAGCTCTGTGATGATTTGGCTTATCATGCTTAAATCCCAGCTGTACAAAAATACAAAGAAGCATTTGGAGTTTGCTCAGGATGGTTTTGATCTGAGCCTTGTGCCTTCAAGGAGAGTGCAGAAGGGCTGGCACGGCCACTGAAGCCAGGACCAAGTGACATGTCAGCACAGGGCTGCAGCATGGCTTGGACAGCAGAGTTTTAAGTCCATGGGAAAGGGACTTCAGAGATTTCAGCATTTCTTGGAGCCATGGGAAATCTCAGGATTCCTCTCCCCAGTGTGTCGGTTTATCTCCTCGAGGTCTCATTTCGTGGAGGATGCTGCATTTTGTTTCGCCTGATCATTTTGACTCCCGCGCTCACATCTATCTGACAAGCCATTCTGTTCAAAGATGACACCACTGAGATGAAGCCTGTGATAATTCCCTCCGTCCCTGCAATCATTGCCCTCTCCCGCAAAGGCTGCCTTCAGCTGCAGTGGTATTTTTAGATGGGGGGAAAAAAAAATCACACCCGCAGATTTGTTTTTTTCTTTCCAAGCTCAGACTTTGCAACAGGCCCCTGGCAGGCTGTGGTCAGCTGCTCGTCGTGGGGTCCTGCATCTGTTTGCTGCCTCCTTGGGCTTCCACAGCTGGCACACACACTTGCATCGGCATAGGACAGGGAGGGAAGGATCAGGCCAGGCAGATATTTTGGGGGGGGAGTTTGCTAGCAGTGGGATTTCCTTTCCCCAACCAGAAGGTCACCACTTGCATTGCAGAGAGGACAAGGACCTGGTCAGTACTGACCCTGGTGGTACCCAGGGCTGTGAAGGTCCCTCTCCCTCTCTGTGGCTGCTTCGTGCAGTTCCCGACTGCAGCATCCCTTTAAATAGCAAGGGACTGCACTCCCACCCGGGGCCTGCAGAAGGTTAGATAAGAGAATACAAACCACAATGCTTGCCCTTTTTTTTTTTTTTTTTTTTTTATCTTTCCTTTTTTATTATCTTCTTATGGCTTTAGAATTATCTTCACAGACACTACATGAATTTAGTCAGGGCAGGTAAGGTCACATACAGACACAGTTGCTCATATTTATGTATATTCACCAGGCAAAGGAGATAAATGGGAAAACAGGCACAGAGGGGGACAGGGAGGGGAGGCAGGCGTGGGGAGAGGATGGGATACATTGACCCCAGGGTAGGATGAGGAGGGGCAGCAAGTGGGCATGGGCACTGGGGCCATGACTAAGGTGGGGTTGAGCAGGATACCATGATGGGTGATGGAGGGGCAGCTGGAGAACAGCGAGGAGGAGGAAAAGCAGCTGGGCAATGGCGAGGCTGTGTCTTGTGCTGTGTTGTTAGAGCCTGTGAGGGGAAGGTGGGCAGGATTTCCTGCAAGGCTGGTAGAAAATCACCCCGGAAATCCTTGGGGTTTTGGTCAAGCCTTATCTTCTGCATGTGTTGTGACCATAGGAGTCAAGCCAGCAAGCTCATGGGTGGGTTTATAAAGCAGGTCTCAGCTAGTTGAGGTTTTGATAGCTCAGTTAAGGCACCAAAAATTTAGGTGAGATGATTTTTACTTCTGGTCCTTGGCACAGAAGGCAATGCTGTGTTGGGTGATGTACCCAGGCTGTGTCTTCCAGGTCAGATGACATCATGGAGTGGTGGAGATGACCACATCATGGAGAGACGGAGGTCACTACATCGTGGTGAGGTGGGTACCCTGTGACCTCATGCTGGCTGCGACTGGAAGGTGGGTCACGGCAGAAGGGTGTGAGTGGTGGTGGGCTGCAGCGCTTGGTCCAGGTCTGTCTACAGGGGAGCAGAGTGGGGCCTGATGGTGCCAGTGCTGCTCCATGCTGAATTGTGGTAGACCCCAGGGCATGGGAAGCTGGGGTTTGCCAGGTGAGATGTGGCTGGCCAATCCTCCCCAGAGACACAGGGATGGTATACTGGGGGCTGCTGCAGCCTGGGAGTCGACTGGGATGGAGACAGCACAAAGCCAGTTGGAAGCTCCTTCTTCCTGAACTGCGCCTTGCGTTTCCCAGGGGCATGGAGCAGCACCTTCCCCCACTGCTCTGCGCAGGGCACACTGGGGGAGCTCTGCACAGGGGGGCCTCAGAGGTGACAGAGCTCCTGCAGCAACAGGTCCCCTTCCTTGGGAAGCCCCATTGCTGTTGGGCATGTAGGAGAGCAAGCAACCTCCAGCCCAAGGAATTGCACCTTTGTGTGTGGCAGAAGGGACCTCACACGCATGGGCAGGGTGGCAGATGACATTTGCAGAGCTGCTGAGGTGACCAAAACACTGACTTGAGTTCAAAGCGACCCAGTACCTGCTTAGCTGCTGCTTGTTGGCATTATTTCAGGAGAAGAAAAGCAGACTGAGAGCCAAAGGGCTGCTGAAATCAGGGTCAGCTTGTCTGGTCCTTACTTACACCAGGTGGCACCTACCCACATAAGCCTTTTAATCATGAGCCATGGGCTCACCCACCCCTGGCATCCATGAGCATCCCGAGGGCTGAGCATCATCTGTCTCCTGCAGACAAAACTTCCTATGGGCTCCAAGCTGTGAGCCCACAAACCAGGGGGTGCTGGGCCATCTGTCAAAGAAATACAATGATAAAAGTGTTTTTGCAAAGGTCTCTTTCACCTGCAGAGACCTGGGTAGGAGGAGAGGTATAGGGCAGGGACAGGGGAATGGGGCTGGGCATCAAATGGTTAATGGCAGGAGCCTTTGTGGGAAGCTGGGTACCGGAGCAGAGTGTGATGCTATTTCAAGGAAAATATATAATGCACCTAAAGAAATTGTACAGAAATTGCAAACAAAGCATGCACAGGAGGATATAAAATACCGAGTACAAGGGCACCCACCGATTATAACTTGATTTAAAACCACTTAATTCACTAAATAATAAATGCAGATTTACCAGAGGTGTCAGGACTAAAAGCATGCCTAACAATGCGTTTATTTAATAACTGTTTGCTCTCAATGTCAGGGCACTGTGTCTAGAAAATACAGGCAGCAAACGAAAGACTGTGATTTTTTTTTTTCTTTTTCCCAAGGCCTAGTATATCTAGGGAAAAAAAAATAAAATATCAAGAAAGAGAAGTCAGAAATGGTAATGATGCAGCCAAGATGAAACCTGGCTTCCCTTTACCCAGGGAAATAGGGAACCCCGATGGGAAGTGGGAAGCAGAACAAATCCACTGAGCGCGCTAATTCTGTTCTGCTGTATGAAGACGCAAAGGAAGGAGAAAGAGGTGCTGGTTTAAACAAAGCCTTTCCGAGTGAGCATCAGCCAAGGGAAACAGTCACAGAAACGGCTCCTTGCTTCACAGATTGGAAGATGATTTGTAATACCGGATCTGATGTGGTTTTGCCCAGGAAAACTGAAGGAGCTGGACGTTCTGCGGATGACTTGTAAGCTGCTGTTGGGGTGGTGTGAAGTTAAACAGGTACTGGGTGGGACTGGTTCATCCGCCACGGTGTTTTGAGGAGTAATTTTTACTGGTCTGGGGGACCACAGACTTTTATGGGCTCCGCACTGGCAAGATTTGGACTGCCACCCACCAGGTTTTGGGGAAAACAGGAGAACTGGGGGGTTGATATTGACCTAGCAGGGAATTTCACCAACACACCCAAGATGAAGGAAGGTCTTGGGGTCTTGGGAGGGGTTCAACTCCACCCAGGGAAGGCCCACATTACCAGCAACATCCTGGGCTCTGGATTTTTAGCCATTAACCAAGGGTGTGGATCATTCTATGTGTTGCATGATTTTTCAGCTCAGTGCAATTGGGTGCTGAGCCCAGGTCCCTGGGGAAATGTACGGTCATGATTCCGTCACCTGCCAACCTGCAGTTTAGGCAGTAGAAAATAATCAGAGGCCAAGAAGGCCTTGTTCAGGAAGACCTGTCCTCTGCAAAGCTGGCTGAGAGGCATTTGCTGGAGCTTCACATCAATGTGTCAGTAAAATCAAAGGAAACAACTCCTCACCACGACCAGCACAGAGAGAAGCTCATTTGAACCGTTATTTTCGCTCTAGTTGGAACTGAGCATCTATGAATATTCTGAAGTCTTTGAACCTGACCAGGAGGTGAACCAAAATGTTCATCCCTGCTGATGGCCCCATGTGGGGATGTGCTCAGGAAAGGGGTGGTTTCCCCCCCAAACCCCAACTCCTGGCCTCTCCCCCCTTGCCTTCTGCTCCATGCCCAGCCCTGCTCAGCATGGCATGGGAAATTTAAGCTTATCAACTTCTACATCCTCCTTCTTCGGTCTTTATGTATAAACTCGGTTGCTATTGCCACTGCTGCCGTGCCGGTGAACGTGAGCTGCTCCTTTCCCAGGCCTTCCTCCTCCAGGTCTAGCCTTGTGGCGTTCTGAGGTTCACACAGAGCAACGTTCAACAGCTCCCCAGGTTCCCCAAGCACTTACTGTGCAAGTTGATGTTGACAAGAGTGTCAGGCTTTGCAAAAATAGCCCTGTGGTGATATTAGTAGGTGGTACCCGCTTCTGTGGCCAAAACATGAAGGACCTGGCAGGGCTATGATGGGACCAGCAAGCCTGAGTCAGCAGGTGACCCTTCTTTTCTCATCTGAAGGGGGCTCAGCATCGAGGTCGGCTGTGCTAGGGCAGAAGAGGAATATTAATGAATTTTCTTGTAGCCTTTAAAAAGTCTAAGGCTGGTTTGTTGTTTCCCCCATGAGACAGTCCATGTGCAGGGCATGCATCTCCAAGGCCATCTTTGACCCTTGCTTTGGGAAAAACAGCATGTGCGAAAGCTTTGTTCCCCCTAGCACCTTTCTGCTGAGTGTGGTGTGGACATAAAGCCTCAGGGCTGGATGCAACTCTGTTGTGCAGAAGTTGAAGTGGGGGGACTGGTGCCTCAAGGGACAAATGAGCCAACGTGGTGGGATGCTTTGCTCGGTGACCCTCCGGCTCTGCCGGGCTCTTTCTCCAGTGATGCTGGAGGGATGCAGCATGACGTGATAAGCAGAGATGCCTTGCTTTTAAGTGACTAAAGCCAGGGAATATGAATCTCTAAAGTAAAATCTTAACATGGCAGTGCTCCCTGGCTACATGTGGGTTTCTCCAAGCCCATCCTTTTCCTTCCCATGGAAACACTGCTCCCATGGGGCTGGCAGCATTCTCGCCACTCAGCATGCCCAGGCATTGCAGATTTGAGCTGAGGGGCATGGGGGGTCTGGCACATCTGTCTCCTGTGCCCCCCCCAGGGTGTCTGTCACCCCAGGGAGCTGCCACTTTTCCAATGAGGACAGCCCCTGCCCTCTGCGATGGTACCAGCCCTCTCCAGCCACAGCGGTGGGGTTTGGGGAGGTGAAAGGGAAGCCCATGTTTCTTTCTGCTCTTTCTTAGTCATGCATGTCCCTGAAAAGCTGGTTATCTTCTCCAAATCCTGCGCCTGTCAGGGCAGCGATGCAGAAAGAGCCCCCAACCCCTTCCAGCGCTGCGTCGAACCCACGGCGGAGGTCTCTGCTGGGCTCCTCTTCCTTATTCCCCCCCTGCCTCCCCCACCACTGTCTCCCAGCCTTATCTTCTGTTGTCTTCTCGTGGAAGAAGAGATAAAAGTAATTCTTATGGATGCTTCTCCAGCAAAGGCTTGCCTCCTTCCCCCCTCGCCTCCCCCAGCATCTCCCTGCTCCGTCCAGATAAAGGGTGAGGACCAAGCACATGTCATTTTCTTTGTGCAAAATCAATATTCAGCAAAGTTTATCTGTCCGACATAGCAGGAAGCGCTAATTTCATCCACGTCAATTACTTTGATGAACGCTTATACTGTTCAGGGTGCGAGAACAAGATAAAAGAATTACTGAAATAAAAAGCATACACCCGCAAATGCGCATCCCCCACCCCAAATCACCCCTCCTGGGGTCGTGCTGCAGAGCGGAGCTGGTGGCAGCCACCGAAGCCAAGAAGTGAGGGTCTGGGATGCCAATGGAGATGCCCAGGCAGCATGTGCAGCTTGCCTCTACAAGAACAAGCTCAATTTAGGTGAAAAAAGCCATGGTTTGGGTCAGGTGAGAAGTCAGAGCCCCCCAGCGCTGGGTACATGGGCATTGCTCAGGGGCAGGCACAACCTGCGGGGACTTGAATGTTTGTATGTGGGTTTTTTTGATGCACAGAGAGAAGGTCATGGGCAGGTCCAAGGTTTTCTAACACGCTGCTTTCCCCTGGTGATGATCTCAAAGCAGAGAGCAGCAAGGTGCATGCATGCCTCATCACGGCCAGCTGGACCTGAGAGCGGGGACAGAAATGCCAGCGCAAGTCGCAGGGCAGAGCACAGGTAGGATGGATGGATGGATGGAGGGCAGCCCGAATCAAGGCTTGGAGATCTACCTGGAGAGGGTGAAAGCTGTTGATGAGATTACCCAGGACAAACCCTGACTCTGTGCTGCTGCACATGAGAAATGACACCAGGGGAATAAGATAAGCCCCTTCCACCCAAAGCCACCAGCTCCTCTAGCCACAGCCTCAGCCTCTGTGCATGAAATGGTGCCTAACAATTTTATAGTATGGTACTGTGTAACTGAATAAGCAGATCTCAGGGCCCAAGTTTTAATTAATGAGCAGGGTTTGATTTTTCCAGCAGGACTGAATGCGCACCCACGCTGTCACGCTGACAGTGCAGCCCAGACCTTGGAGCCATCAGCTCTCCCTCTCCTCTGCAAAACCTGCCTGCTCGTGACTGCAGCTCCAGCCCAGCCCCCCCACTCGCGTCCCCAAACCCGGGCTGGCAGGAGAGGTTGAGCCCCAGTACCCCGCAAGCTCAGGGCTCAGTCCATGGAGGATGACGTGACGGTTTTTTCTTAGTTTCTAGAAACTCATCCCATTAGAGCTGGACTTTGTTGGACCTCTGTGGCAAGCCCTCTTCTCATTCCATCCCAAGCTCAGTGGGAGTGGTTCCCAGCTGAGCCAACCATGATCCCCCCATCCCACATGCTCAGCAGCCCTGGCAGGTAGGTGTACAAATGGCTCTTTCAAGTATCTCTGATGCTGTCCATCCCAGGCAATTTGTCAGCCTTGAGTTCCCCTCCCAGCCTTTGGGTGTGTGGGGGCACAAAGCAACATGAGCTGTCCTGCTGGGGTCCTGGGAGGGATGGGGTTTTTCCATGTGGATGTCTCAGCTTCTTTTATCAGGAGACAAAAGCTGGCACAGCTCTGGGTAAAGGCTCATCCTCAGTTAAGGCTGCCTGATTTTGCCCCCTTTTCTTTCGGGAGGCATCACCCTCCTTGCCAGGAGCAGCTGTCCCAGGCAGGCAGACCTTGGCCACCGGGCAATCTGGCAGCAATGCCTCCCCCTGCGAAGCACCCCACAAGCCTATAGCCTAAAGTCAGGATGGTGGGGGGGGTTCTGCTCCAAAATCACTGTGCTCTACAAAGCCTTGATATATATAAAGTCACGTGAGGCATAAAGAGATCCTAGAAAATCCCAAAGGCCCAAGGTCAGATGAGGTTGGCCCCACAAGGGACAGGCTGGACCCAGCTGGCTGCGTGCTGCAAGGGTATGGGGAGATGCTGGTGGTGGGGGCCCTGTGGGGGTGCAGATGAAGCTCACCCCAAGGTTGGGGGGGTACCCAGAGGTGCAGGGCCATGCCCCCACTTCCATGCCCCAGCTCTGGAGGGAATTGGGGTTCGCCAGGGGATTGCTGGTCACCAGCCCCTGCAGCCAGGTGACCCTTTGGACGCGTTGCAAGCAGCGGAGAAAAATGTGGCTTAAGCAAAAATGCTGCCTGCACATGTGCAGGGGGCTGGGAACGTGCACTGGAGCGATTTCCACAGCTCAGCTCAGCAGCGGGAATTTGTTAAGTCACGGCAATTTGCCAGCTTGTGGTGGTGTGATCAAGAGGCTGTCCCCATTTCCTAGCCAGCTGCGCGCATCCCCGCCATGCCAAGGCTCCCTGAGCATCGCGCTGGCACCTGCAGCGGCAGGATTGCCCCTCGCCCGCGCTGTGGGGCATTGCTAGCCCGGCTCGGTGTTAAAGTAGATCTGTTTGGTCCTATATGATGAGCACAAATATGCCCCCAGCCCATGTGTCGGTGCGGCCGTGGTCCCCCTCCACTGGCACCCCGAGCCCAGGTGGGCACAGCTCTGCCGGGTACCACCCGAGGGAGGATGCTTTGTGCTGGGGCAGGTGGGGGATGCCCCTAAATGAGGCTTTTGGGGAGAAATCTGAACTGGTGGCATCTCAGAAGCAGGGGGACAGAACCTGGGCTGGCAAGGGATGGGGAAGCCCTGGCTCACCTGGCTGGCGGCCGGGCACCCCTTTGCTCGGGGCGGGGGGGCGGGGGTGCCTCTCTCTCCACTGGCTACAGGGGGAGCCAAGACATCGAGCTAAGCTGAGATGCGCATTTTATCCATGGCTGAAGGTAGGCAAGGCAGATGGTGATGATGTGCTCCCACGGGGACCTGCTGACGGGTTTGGGGACAGCTGGGGCGAAGCTACCAAATCCACAAGATTTTTTTGGGGTGAAGCTGGAAGTGCAGCATCTCAGCACCCTGGGGGTTGTCTCCATCACAGCAGACATCTCCATCCATCACAGCAGACATCTCCATCCCTTTACCCTTGCTGGAGTGGGTAACCCGGCCAGGTGCTCGCCCGTCCCACTCCAGCCCACCTTTCACCCCCATGTCCTGCAGGGAGGGCTTCCCCACCACGGCAGGAGGATATCTCCATCCCTGACTCTTGCTGCGTGGGGGTATTCAGCATGGGAGCAGCACTGCTGGTGACAGTGATGGGTCCCAAAGTCACCTGTGGGGTGGCCAGAGGAAATATAACCCAGATGCAGGGCAGGATCCTGACCTCCAACCCCCCAGACCCTCTCCTCCTCCTCCAGCCTGACCCAAGGGGACCTCCTGATGTGGGTACTGAGCGCCTGCACATTTTGTGTGGCAAAAAGAGACCCAAAAGAGATGAACTGAACTAAGAATGAGCTGCAGGGATGACAAAGTCCTTACAACCGACACAATTACTGCAGGATGCTGTCCTCCCCAAAAAGCAACCCAACCAACAACCAGAGGCAAACACACAAGCTGCAGCCCTAAAAAGTCCCTAGTGAAGAATGATTTAATTTTGGAGATAATTCCAAATCATGTAATTATTTGCTTGTGGGGTGGGGTTTTTTCTTTCTTTCTTAAATTAGATGTTAACGGCACTTCAAGGGTTTTACCGCAAGTGCCAAATAAAAAAGTCTCTCTGATTAGTAATACTTTGTTTGGGAAGAATAATCCTTCTTTGTTATTATTTGGAACAAGCACACTTGGGTGGTGTGTGTATGTGTGTGTAAGTGTGTGCGAGAGGGAGAGACCAAACTGCCAGCAGAATTATGCAACTAAATACTTCAAGGGGGATGTCAGGGCAGGAGGCTCCGATTTAAACGTGTGCATGAAGTCGGGATGAGCTTTGACTAGGGCTGTCCAAGCACTGGGATCTGTGTGAGCGTGGTGCCAACGTGTCCCCCACAAGTCTTCATCACCCCACTGGGATGAGGAGGGATGCGGCTGTGCTGACTTGGGATGAAGCCCTGCTGAGGAGGGAGGTGTCAGGGCAGGATACGTCCCCTGGCTACGAGCCTGCCCCATCCCCCCGGTCCCCCGCTCCCTCCCCGCTCTCTCCTGGAGAACACAAAGCTGAGACTTGGATTATCTTCATTTCCATATGGAGAGCGATGTAAGCCCGTTCAATGCATGGCCGGTCATTTTGTTCACAACTTTACAGCAAGCGGGAGCAAAACCCACTGGGGAAATCAACTATTCAGCTCCTCTCACCTTGTGTGCACACGCATGGATCAGGCAATGCAGGAGCACGGTTGAAATAAAGCCGCTTCCCTGGGCTGGCTCTGACCACCCTGGATCTCTCGGTGCTTCTCGGGGTTGAACTCTACCCTGGAGAAGCCACCTGGGTCCCAGTGGGGGACAGATCAGTGCCGGGACCATTGTTTCCCAGCGAGGGGTGGCATCCCCATCCCTGCATCCCAGGATGCTGCTGCCCTCTGTGCCCCTTGGCTGCATCCCAGCCCAGGGCAGACCCAGGCCCCTGCCGCCCCCTCCACGGCCTGGCAGCCCCGAGCTGCTCCACGCCTGTCTCCACCGGTGTCCCCTGCGATGTCCCTGCCATGTCCCCGCTCCTCCTGACCTGTAGCCCCCTCTGCCGTTCGCCGCTCCCGCCTGGCCCAAGCCGCATCCCGCAGGATGCATCCCGCAGAAGCACGCCCTGCACCGCACCTCTCCGGCAGCCCCGGGTGCTCCTGGGTGCTGTGTCCCCTCTGTCCCCACTGTGTCCCCTCCAGCTCTGCTGTGCCCCCGCTTTTTCGCAGGGGATGGAGCCCCACTGCTTCCCCTCAGCAGCCAGCATCCCTCGCAGAGCCGGCGGCGCTGGCACGCCCAGCGTGGAGCAGCATCTTCCTTGGGCCCAGGCTGTGGGGAGAGGGACCAAAAGAGCCAAACTCCAAGGAATTCAACCCAAACCCACCGCTTCCCTCTCCCTCATGTCCTCTTTGCGGAAAGGAGGTGAGCTCAGGCAGCGGGAACCAGCTGGGTGGTGGGCAGCCCCTGCCTGGCTGTGGGGATGCTGGGGGCACAAATGGGGCTCTGTGGGGGGGACACACTTGCTCTCCTTGCCCCCCACCACCTCCGGGGCAGACCCCAGCCTGGCTCAGGGGATCGTCCCTGGTCCCCAGCATGACGCCCCTGGGCGGCTTGGCCACAGAAGGGTTGTGGTTCCAGCCCCAAGGCCAGCCCCTGCGGACACTGGCAAGGGCGTTTGCTGGCTTGATGAGGATCCTTGACATTTCTCTGCCACAAATTTTTATATCAGGCACTAAGGCCTCATTAATAGCTGTGGGATAATTGCATGTGCCGTGCCGGGCAGCACAGGGCCATCCCCAGGACCACTCCGTATCCCCCTTGCCAGCCTGGAAATCACGCTCCCCTCCCTGGATATTCAGTTGCCTTAGCCACCAAGGTGCGCCCAGGCCGGCGCCTCAGCACCCTCCCGGCTGGGTGCTGGGTGGTGGGCCAGGCTGTGGAAGGGGTGAAGCTGGTGGTGGGTGCGTCACCCCTTCCAGCCCCATTTGCCAAGGAGGTGGGGGGCTCAGAAGATGCCCCTAGAATGCTGGCAGACGCTGGGAGCCAGGCAGAGAGCCGGTAGAAGTGTGGCGCAACACCATACGAACCACCAGAGAAGCCACAACAGCAGCAGCAACCTGGAGACCCCCCCAGCAGCCTGGCCCGGCTCCCGCGTACCGCAGCCACTTTTGCAGGGAGAAAAGCCC
>JAVJGI010000001.1:91503136-91516666 GCA_035590275.1 Ibycter americanus
TTTGTTTTCCTTCTTTTTTCCTTCTTCCTTTCCTCCTTTCTTTTTCTTCTTTTCCCTTCTTCTTCCCCTCCCCCTTTTTCCTTCTTCTTCCCCTTCTTTTTTTCTTTTTTCTTCTTTTCCCCGTCTTTTTTTCTTCTTTTTTCTTCTCCCCTTTTTTCTTTTTTCTTCTTCTTTTCCCCTTTTTTCTTTTTTCTTATTCTTCTCCACTTTTCCTTCTTCTTCCTCCCTTTCTTTTTCTTCTTTCCTTCTTCTTTTTCCCTTCTTTCTTTTCTTCTCTTTTCTTCTTCTTCTTCTCCCCTTTCTTCTTCTTTCCTTCTTCTTTTTCTCCTTCTTTCTTTTTTCTTCTCTTTTCTTCTTCTTCTTCTAGTTTTCCTTCTTCCTTTCTCCTTTTTCTTCTTTTTTCTTCTTTTTTCTTCTCCTACCCTTTTTTCTTCTTCTTTTTTCTTCTTCTGCCTCCTTTTTCTTTCTTTTTACTTATCTTTTCTTCTTTCCACCCCCACTTTTTTCCTTCTTTTCCTCTTATTTTTCCTTCTTCTTCCCCCCTTTTTTCCTTCTACTTTTCCCTTCTTTTTCTTCTTCCTTCTTCTTCACCCCTTTTTTCCTTCTTTTCTCATTTTTCCTTCTTCTTTTCCCTTATTTCCTCCTTTTTTCTTCTTTCCCCCTTTTCTTCTTTTTTCCTTCTTTATTTCTTCCTTTTCCTTCTTCTTTTTTTCTTCTTCTTGCCCCTTCTTTTTTCCTTTTACCCCTCTTCCTTTTTCCTTTTTCCCCTCTTCTTTTTTCCCTTCTTTTTCTCCCTTCTCTTTTCTTCTTCTTCCCCCCTTTTTCTTCTTCTTGCCCTTCTTTTTCCTTTTTTCTTCTTTCTGCCTTTCCCCCTTTTTTTCCTTATTTTTTCATCTATTCTCTTTTCTTCTTCTTCTTCTCCTCCTCCTTCTTTATTTCTTCTTTTTCCTTCTTTTTTCCTTCTTTTCCCCTTCTTTTCTTCTTTTCCCCTTCTTTTTTCTTCTTCTTCTTCTCCCCTTTTTCCTTTTTTCTTCTTCTTCTCCCCTTTTCCTTTTTTCCCTTCTTTTTTCTTCCCTTTTCTTTTTCTTATTTTCTTCTACTTTTTCCTTCTCTTTTCTCCTTCTTGTCCCCTTCTCTTTTCTTCTTCTTTCCTTCTTTTTTCTTCTTTTTTCTCTTCTTTTCTTCTTCTTTCCTCTTCCCCTTCTCCCCATTTTTTCTTCTTTTGCCCCTTCTTTTTTCTTCTTCTTCTTCCCCCCTTTCTCCTTCTTTTTCCTTTCTTTTTTCTTCCCTTTTCTTTTTCTTTTTATTTTTCTTTTCTTCTACTTTTTCCTTCTTTTCTCCTTCTTGTCCCTTCTTTTCTTCTTTCCTTCTTCTTTCTTCTTCTTTTTTCCCTTCTTTTCTTCTTCTTCTTTATTCTTCTCCTTCTCCCCTTTTTTTCTTCTTCTTTCCCTCCTTCATCTTTTCTCTTCTTCTTTCCCCCTTTTTTCCTTCTTTTTCCCTTTTTTATTTCTACTTTTTTCTTATTTTCCTTCTTTATTTCTACTTTTTTCCCTTCTTTTTCTTTCCCCCCCCTTTTCTTCTTCTTTTTTCCCTTTTCTATTTCTCCCCTTTTTCTTTTTTCCTTCTTTTTCATTCTTTTTTCTTCTTCTTTCCTTCTTTTTAATTCTTCTTTTCACTTCTTTGTTTCTTCTTCTTTCCTTCTTTTTTCCCTTTTCTTCTTCTTTCTTCTTCTCTTTCTCCTCCCCTTTTTCTTTTTTTCCCCTTTTCTTTCTTCTTCCACTTCCCCCTTTTTTCCCTTCTTCTTTTCCCCTGTCTTTATTTCTTCTCTTTTCTACTTTTCCTTCTGGTTCTTTTCCTTCTTTATTTCTTTTTCCTTCTTTTTTCTTCTTTTCCCTCCTTTTTTCCTTTTTTCCCTTCTTTTTTCCTTTTTCCTTCTTTTTCCTTCTTTTTTCCTTTTTTCCTTCTTTTTCCCCTTCTTTTCTTCTTCTTTTCCTTCTTTATTTCTACTTTTTCCTTCTTCTTTTTCCTTCTATTTTCTTCTTCTTTTCCCTTCTTTTTTCCCTTTTTCCTTCTTTTGTCCCTTCTTTTCTGCTTCTTTTCCTTATTTCTACTTTTTCCTTCTTCTTTCCTCCTTCTTCTTTTTCCTTCTTTTTTCTTCTCTTCCCCTCTTTTTTCCCTTTTTCCTTCTTTTTCCCTTCTTTTTTCCTTTTTTCCTTATTTTGCCCCTTCTTTTCCTCTTCTTCTTTATTTCTACTTTTTCCTTCTTCTTTTCTCCTTCTTTTTCCTCCTTTTTTCTTCTTCTTTTCCCTTCTTTTTTCCTTTTTTCCCTTCTTTTTTCCTTTTTCCTTCTTTTTTCCTTCTTTTTCCCCTTCTTTTCTTCTTCTTTTCCTTCTTTATTTCTGCTTTGTCCTTTTTTTCTCCTTCTTATTTCCTTCTTTTTTCTTCTTCTTTTCCCTTCTTTTTTCCCTTTTTCCTTCTTTTTCCCTTCTTTTTTCCTGTTTTCCTTCTTTTCCCCCTTCTTTTCTTCTTCTTTTCCTTCTTTATTTTTTTACCTTCTTTTTTATTTTCTTCTTCGTCGTTCCCCTTCTATTTTTCCGTGGCCCCCCTCTTCGGTTTGACCTTCTTCTTCTTCTTCTTCTTTTTCTTCTTCCTCCTCCTCCTCCTCCTCCTCCTCCCGTCTTTCGCCTCCTCTCCCTCTCCCGCCCCCCGTGCCAGGCTGCTCTCCCCCGGTGTCAGTGCAGCAGGGGTGACAGGACACGGTGATAGATCTGCCTGGGCCACACTGTACAATAGCTCTCAGACAGTCTATTAGTCAGCAATTGTCTGCCCGGCCGCCTGGCCCGGCCCGTGTGCCGCAGCTGATAATGGCAAAGAACAAAGATGGCAGCTGCTTTGTAGAGGAACAGATTTGTGGCATATCGAGATAAAATAAAGAGGAAGGAGAAAGGAGTGTAAAGGAAAAAAATACATATAAAAAGGGGAAAGGAGGGAAGAGGAGAAAGCGGCAGGGGCCGGGGAGGGAGGAGGAAGGATGCTGCGTGCGAGCTGTCAGGCGGCGGGAGCATCGCTGTGCTCTGAGCTGGTGCGGTTTTACGGGGAGGGGAGGAAAGAAAAACACCACGGAGGAAATAGAAAGGCTGGCGTACATGAAAAAAAAATAATTTTCAGACTTCTGGTGTCAGAAGTGCAGATAAGCACAGACACAGAGGCTATCAGGCGGCGGGGCTGGGGGATAATGTCTCTGGCTGTGTATCGCTGCCTGTATCTTGGTGTGTGTGTGCATGTCCCCAGGAGGAGCGGGGCGATGCCTGGGCAGCAAGGACCATGGCATGGGGCTCGCCAGCGCAGCCTTTGCTTCCCCATGTCCGTGCAGCTGCCAGGCAATGGGGCAGCACTTGGCCCCTTTTGGGTACAGTGAGTGGGGGCTTAGCCCAGCTCGGGGGTCACCATCCCACCGAGCATCCCTCCTGCGGGATGGGATGTAGGAGGGTAACCCAGCGCTGAAACAGGGGCAAAGGGAGCAGGGAATTCCTAGGGACTGCTTTACACCGCTTCACCCCAGTGAATGTAGAGATGGGGCTGAGAGATCTTCACGTGGCTCCTATGGGTTTGCACGCAGGGGTGTGCGCGCAAGGGCTTGCATGCAGGAATTTGCACGCGAAGGTTTGCATGCACCAAAGTGCGTGTAAAGGTTTCCATGCAGGAGTTTGCATGCCCCAGCTTGCATGCACGCAGAGTTTGCACACAGGCATCTTGCCAACCCACCTTTGCTGAGGCCCTTGAGCACCTTGCAGCCATCGCAATGGGGCTGAGCTCCTCCAGGAGCTGGCAGCCACCGCGCTCCCTCTCACAGGTGGCCCGTGGGTGCAGGACTAAGGGAAACACAGTGGCCGGTGGAGGTGATGGCCGGTGGCTTGAGGCTGGCCTGGCTGTGCCACCGGTGAGGGGTGTCTGACCCCGGTGACCACAGTCACAGCCGCCATGCTCAAGAGCAGTTGCTTATCATTCTAAGCAAAGGGTGGATCAAAATCAATTACAAAAAAAGAAATTCCAAGGTGGACGTTGTAATTAAAATCCGATCTTTTGCTGAAGCTGGAGTTTTTAATTTAAATGAATTACATTTTGCCTTAAAAAGTTAATCGAATTAAAATTAAAGTTAACATTATGGTCAAGCTATGTTAAAGCCTAAATTCAGTATAATCTATTCACATTTAAATTAAATATATATATATACAATTTCATATACATACATAAAAAGATAACTGTACATATTTGCTGTTGAAGTTTAAAGACAGTTACATTACTGAACCACCAAAAGTCAGCTGCTAAGTACTTCAACCCTGAATTGCCAGAGTGGTTCTTGCTAATAGCATCCCATGTGCAAAGATAGTTTTTATTGCATTTTGGTTTTCCCAAGCGGCACAGCTCAAAGACTGGTTTGTCCAAGTTGGGAGAGTAATTGTAAGGTTGAAGGCAGGAAAACGTGGTTCTGTCTTCCCACTTCTGCAGGATAAACCCATGTGAGAGGTGAAGTTTGCTGGGTAGCAGTTGGTTCAGGTCCCTCACTGCAGGCAACACCTCCAGTTTTCCAAGAGTCTCTTTGAAAAGGAAAACTAATATTTAGGAAATGCAAGACCTTTTTTCTTACATATTGAACTTATTTAAGGTCTTATTAACATTTCAACAAGAAATTGTAATGTCCTATTTTCATACATGTTTAATTGAATTCTAGTTCCCATCTAACTAGTGCTTGATATGATGGAAAAATTACTAATCACCCATGTGATCCCTGCTGCTGTCCGTGTTTGGGGAGGAGATCCTGGGGCTCCCCCAGTCACCTGGCACCATGGGTGGCCAGAGCCAGGCACAGCCATCACGGTGCCGGTGGGACCAGGGGAGCAATGCCCTGTGTGGGGTGGACCCAGTGGGGCGATGCAGGGGTGTGCATGGACAGGTAACTGTGCTGGCCCATCCCAGTGCCAACGGATGCTGAATTTTCCCATCCTGCTGGCTTTCACAGCATCCCAGCCATCAGTGCATCCCAGCTCCCTCTATGCCTTAGACGTTGCCTCTGGAGCATCCTGAGCTGCTGTTTTGGATGGAGCCCGGTCATTTCCACGTTAGCTGGAGGGAATAGCCAGGTCTCTGCTGCTGGGGATGCCGACACCGGGCATGGACCGGGTGATGTGAATGGCCCTGGCTAATGGCAGCACCGTACTTGCCCATCATCTCCCAGTCCCTGGCTAATGGCAGCATCACTCCCGCACATCTCCCTCCCTCCCGCCTCGTCCCTGCTTTGTCCCGGGAGCATCCCCCAGGGCCCGGCTCCGGGTTAGTTCAAGTCTAGCCTATTTAGATAACCTTCTGGTGGGTCTATAGAGAGCCGAATATCCCTGCTGGAGGATCTCACTACAAATGAGCCAATCCGCCTAATCTCCTTATCGTTGTAGGCCTCAGCCTCGGGGCCTGGTTATCTATATGGATAAAAGAAAAGGGACACTGCACAGCACCTATCCCAGCAGAGACCCCTCCCCTTTAATCCTGCCAGGGTTGTTTCTCCCTTTATCCCCCTATTGCAAATCCCCAGCGAGAAGCCCCCGGCCCCCCCACACCCCACTCCCCTCCCTTCACGCCTGAGCAGGGAGGCAGAAAAGATGCGAGGGCTGAGCAGCGCCGGGATGCTCTTATCACCAACACCTGGAGTGGGAAAGCGGGGCTGGGGGGCACAAATCCCCCTGGCCCCGGCCGGGAGGGAGGCTTAGAGGGGCTGGGGGCTGCTCCCGCGCCCCTCCGGAGCTCCCCACCTGATAAGTACCTTAATCATTCAGGGCCAGGAGTCCCCCAGGGTGCAGGCTAAGCCCTGCACATTCCTGCCGCACACAATTAGGGCTCTTTCTCCCTCCCTCTTTACATTTTTCCCTCGCTTTCATTCCTGCCCTCCACCCTTTCACCTTTGCATTAGTCCTCTCTCCCCTGCTTGGCCCCCAGCACATCCCCCCCATCCCCATTTCTTTCCAAGCCCTCTTTCCCCCCCTCCTTAGATCTCCATCTTTATCCTTTTTTTTGTCCCCCTTCACCACTTCCCCTCTCCTTCCCTCATCCCATTTTCTCCCCTACCCTGTTCCCATCCCTCCTCCCTCCAGCCCTTGCTCTGCTTTCCCCTTTTCCCTCTCCGTTTGCTCTTTGTCAGACTGTTCTCCATCCCTCAGTCTGCCTCTAATTTCTGATTAATATGTTCTTAGCCGAGGAAAAGGGAGAGCGAGAGAGAGAAAGAGAGCGGGAGAGAAAAGAAGGAATCTTCTAAATAAATCATTTAGTCATGTGAGGAGCTAATCTCCAAGTGACGGCCTGTGTTTATCTAGTTTTTAGCAGTGCATGTTAAATAGTGATATGGGACTAATTTTTTTTTCCGCTGGAGCTGCTGTGAAGGGATTTTTAACTTCATTTCCCAGAAAGAAAAATGGTGAAAGCAGAGATAAGGCCCCCGAGCAGCTCTTCCCCTGAACCGTTAGCCAGTGCAATTAAACAAGACGCCGCAGAAAGGGCAGCCGAGCCCAGGCTGCCAATTACTGACACCTTCTCCCTGTGCCAGGCACCGGCATGCTGGGCTCAGCGTCCCTGGGACACCCCTGGACCACCTCTCCCTCCCCCAGCATCCCCCTTGCCCAGAGGTCCTGATGCTCCATGCCACCTACCTGCTGTCTGGCCTTGGTCTTGTCACTTAGTACGTGCTTCTGCTCCTCTGGGGCTTCTGCAGGACCTGGTGGCATCTCCAACAGGTTTTGGGGCTGGCTGGGGCCACACACAAAAGGCACTGGGTCAGTGCCTTTTAAGGCCAGTTTTGTAAAGGAAACCTCTTGTTTTGCAAAGAAGCTGGCAAATATTTCCCTTGGTAAATGGCCAAACCCAAATGTTTTCACTTTTCTGCGGAAAAATATATTTTTCCCTCTGCACTGGACCCTTTGACAAAGCTGACCTGAATTTTGGCTCTTTCTGGATCCTCCCCCTCCAGAGATGAGCATACATAGTGTTTTTTAACCTATGTTTTATTCCCTGAATATTTTTTCACCTTTTCTCATTACTTTACCTCCTGGCTCGCTGAACAGTTACACCTTCCCAGGGTCACAACACCTTGCTGCAATCACTTGCAAATCCTCATCTTCTGGCTCATTTTCCAGAAAGGCAAAATTGTTCCAGTTTGGTCCCATCTCCCTCCTTCCAGCAAGCGGTCCCACTCCCACCCTCACCTCGGTGCTTCACAAACCCTTCTCATTTTCAGAAAAAGATGGGGATGCTCAGGTGACTCTTTCTCCTGGAGATAATGGAGGGAGATGGCAGTGAACCCCCTAGGGCAGCGAGTGGGGGCATGGATAGGAAAATCAGTGGTGGGGAAAAGAGGGTGGAAGCCATTGCCATAGCCCGACTTCTTGAAGAAGACCTCTCCTCCTTGCAACAGCTTCTCCAGATGTCCTCTAGCCCTGAACCCAGCTGCTCCTCAGGCAGCTGGAGGGAAGTATTAAAAAAAAACCCCAGCATTTGTAATGCTCCAGGCAGCTCCCATCATAAGGGGCTTTTCCCTAGAGCCCAGAAAAACCCCTGGAGACACCTGGACCTTCTCCCTGGACCACGTCAGAGCCTCCCAGGTTGGGTAGATAATGAGTGGGCAGGAGAGGCAGCTAATTTCCACCGAGAGCTTGGAGGGGGAGCCTGCAAGTGATTGCAATTAAGCCCTGAGCATTAAAAACACGGTAATAAGGGGCTACGTTGAGGGGAGGCAGAGTGGTAATTTAAATGATAGCCAGCTCAAATATGGAACGTCTAAATGTTCTCTCAGAGAGATTTATATGTGCATGGGCCTACCTCGCTCATTTATTTCGTTAACTAGCTCCTTATTGGTATATCTGCCCGTTCTGCCTGTGGGAAGATGGGCACAAGGAGGGATGTTCGTGCAGGGTGTATGGTGGGCTGGGGGCTTCCACCCGGGAAGGATCCCTGCGTGTGCAGCCTGCTGAGCCCTGAAAACTCAGTGCACCCCACTAAGGGCTGGGCAATGCTTTCCATCTACTTCCCACGTGGGGAAACTGAGCAAGGGGAATGCTGAGCAATGTGCCCCTGATGGGTCTGCAGCTCATTGATGCAGCTGGAGGCTGAAATACGTGAGTGGTGGTGGAGAGGCTGGGGTCTGGGAGGGTCCCAGCGCAGAGAGGGTCAGTGGGTAGCTGCCCACAGACACAGCCTCGCAGGTGAGATGGGCTGCTCTGCCTTTGTCTGCAGCCAACAGCTTCCCATCCTGGGCAGGGGGAATCAATTGGAAAAAAAAAGCCATATTTGTCCAAAAGGTAGGAAAATGGGAAAGGTTTGTGATGCATCAGAATAAGGGTGGGAGTGGGACCACTTGCTGGCAGGAGGGAGGCGGGACCAAAATGGAACAATTTTGCCTCTCTGAAAAATGAGCCAGAGGATGAGGGGTTTCTAAGTTATTGCAGTGAGGTGTTGTGACCCTGTTCAGCGAGCCAGGAGGTAAAGTAATAAGAAAAGGTGAAAATCCTTGGAGCAGCAAACGGTCCTCATCCTCTTGTGGCAGGGATGGAGGCTAGCAGGAACGATGGACCCCCAAAATGCTGGAATGGGAATATTTTTCAGGGAAAGAAAAGTGCTGGTGCCAAAATCCTCCATCCCCTCACTGGCTCATCTACCCTTCAGGAGGGTGGCAGCATGGGGACCCCTTCCCTCCTGGCCCCTCGCCACCCCCGGCTGCTCCCCCTCCGGAGCATCCCTCGGGCGGGCGGCTGGGAACAGCTGTCGGAGAGCTGAGATCTAATGGCTGCCTGGAGAGCAGTTAGTGGATAATTAATATTTGCAGCACAGAGCTGTGATTGCTCTACATCTTCCTCCTGACAGCAGTGCGGGGAGGGAGCCTGCTCCGGCCGGGCTGGGATTGATCCCAAGCCCAGGGCTCGGTGCCCAGCAAGCAAGCAGGGAGGTCAGTGGGTCCTGTCACCCAAAATACTTGGAGATCCTTAGCTGTGCATGGGAGAGGGATCACAATAAACCCCTGGATGCCGAAAAAGGGTGTCAAGACATAGGTGTGTTGGTGAGGTCACCCAGGGCTCAGTCCTTCCACCCCTTGACAGCACCAGCACCCAAGCAGCCCTGAGCCCTGCCCTGGAGAACGCCCTCCGTGAGCTTCATGGGTGTGAAAAGGCTTATCCTCATCACTCATTTATTTTTTGTCTTTGGAGAAAGGGCAAAAAATATAAGTAGAAAATTGCCTCTGAGCTCCCTTGCAAAAAAAATCAGCTAGTTGTCTTCCCTGCCCTGTGGGTAGGCAGGACAGGGATGCTCTGTGCACCCAAAAGCCTTGGGGCAGGTGGTGAATAGGAGAAATGGGGATCCCCCCTCCACCACCCAGGCCTCTGCACAGTGCTCCTGTTGCAATGCCATGCCAGAGGCTGGCTGAGCAGCAGTTAGAGAAGATGAAAAAAACCCTCAGAGCAGCTCCTAGCTTTTATACTGGCACTGAGCAAGCCCCTGGGGAGGGGGCAGGACTGCTTGCTTCCTGGGAGAGCACCGCAAGAACAGCAAATCCCCATCACCCAGCTAAGCCATGGTGGGAAGCAGAGGCTGGTGGTGCTGGGGGCTCTGCTGGGCTCTCCTGCTTGGTACAGGGAAGGGCAATGGGAGACCGAGGTCAACAAACTCAGGAGTGATGAGGGAGGAGGTCCCTGGCCCTGAGCCGGGAGATGGGCAGGCGTTGCATGAAGCCACCAGGGAGATGCTCCAAAGCAACGGGGCACATTTGGGAAGGACACCCCCCCCCTCGAGCGCTTGGCCATGCTGAGCTGAGCTCTGCCTGCCTTTGGGCAGACCCAGCCGGGCTTTGACCTTGGGCCGAGCTCATGGCTGAGCCCAGAGCGCTCCTGCTTGCCAGCCGGCTGGCAAATCCCCCCCAGGCTCCGAGGAGCAGGGAGGCACCAGCCCGTGGCCCAGCCAAGCTGTGGCTCTGGGCAGCCCCATCTCAGCCACCAGACCCCCTGAGGGAGCAGCATCCTGACCACAGAGCCCTCAAGCCTGGAAAAAAACACGGAAAAAAGGCAAAATAGGAATCAAAAGCCTCCATGCAGCAGGCAGGGATTTTGTTATCCTTCTTTATTAGTGTTGTTTTCCTAGGTTTTTTTGGCGAGGAGCAAATCCAGCCATCTCTGGCTGCGAGTGGGTTTGCTGCAGCTCGTGGCATGCAGTTAATTCCCTGAACTGTTTAATTTAACAGCCTCTGAGCGTGCAGACATAACACTGTCACTTGGCTCTTCGGAGAGCGGCCTCGGGACCCAGCCAATAAAGGAAAAGCACAAACCCTGTACTTGGGAGAGGCTCAGATCCCACTCAATTCCCACTCCCTCTGCCGGCAGTGGCTCCCCGGGGGCTGCAACACCCCATTGGGGGCGGCGAGGCAAGATGAAGCGTGCTAGGAGTGAGCCAGAGCGAGACCACCACCCTTGGTGGGTGCTTGGTGAGGAGCATCCCCCTTGGCCAGGCCTTTTGCCAGCAGTTTTCAGGGGCTGGGCAGTAAAGTCAGCCAGTGCAGCATGCTCCATCCCCATCCCGTGCCTGCATCCCTACTGAAATCATAGAATCATAGAATCTCTCAAGTTGGAAGGGATCCATAAAGATCATAAAATACCAGTGGAGGGTCTGCTCTGAGCATTATCATCAGCAGCTTTGCATGGGTGTCTCCATGCCTCAGTTTCCCCACTGGCATGATAGCATTGCTTCTCAGCCACACTGTGAGACAGATAAAACTATTAATATTCAGCCACTTCAGGGATGAACATCAAGGAAAAGCCCGTCACTGCGGTTTCCTCCTGGGATACAGGTTGCCTTTTCCATAGGGGCGGTGCTGCTGCCGAGGGACTGCCCAAGGTGTGGCACAGTGGTAATTAATGGTGGCTGATTGCAGACTCATGGGCTCTCTGCAGCATCAGTGGAGGGAAGCAAACCCACCAAGGCAGAGGGTGCGATGTGCTGAGGAAGAGGAGCTGAAGAGCTCGGAAAGAGAAGCCTTATTCTTTGCTCTGCCACCACCTGCACACATGGCCTTGGCCATGTCCCTTCATCCAGCCCCTCTTGGTTTCCAGCCCAGACGCCTCGGTGCTGGGATGGGCCAGGCTGGAGGTTACAGGCACCGCTCTGTGTATCATGGCCACTTTGGGGGCTCATATGAAGAATTACCACCCCAAAAAAGCACTTTGTAACTACCTCTTGGACTCTCTGTGTCAAGATAACCAAATTAAACCATCGGCGCTTAACACCACCCCCACCAGTATTACCACTTGGGGAAAAACGGACTGTTTTGAGGATGATTATTTCCCAGCAAAATCCCCAAAGTCTAGAAAATTCCTGCCAACATTTTCTATTCATTAAAAAACAAACAAACAAAAACCCAGGAATTTGGTCGCCAAGAATAATCCCTGGGTTTAGTGTAAGCACTGGAATGCCCCCTCCGGAGCCAGCACAGGCACACAGGGGCTGTCGCCAAGGACATGTGGGGCTGTCCCCTAGGAGACACGTCAGTGACCTCAGAGGATGCTCCATGTCTGATTTCTTGGCTGGGGGGGCATTGCTGGGGGTGCCCAGCAGAGGGAAGCTGCTCTCCCTGTGCCCCCTCTGCCCACCAGCTTTTGGGGCTTGGGACTGCAGAGCTGTCACGAGTTGGGCAGGTCTCAGCACCGCCCAGAGCTGCTGCACCATTAGGCGGGAGAATGAATTAAAACAAGCGGAGGAGGATGAACTTGGAGGGGCCAGAAGGGAGAGCACAGCAGCCCCTCAACTGAGCAAACCTACTCCTTGCACGAGGATTTAGGGGTTGTCTATTCATTGGCAGTGGGAGACACAGGGCACAAAGAACCACATCGGGCTCCCACGTCTGGAAAGATGCAGGAGGATGCGGGAAGCCTTTCAAACCTGGTCCCAGCCCTGGGAGAGGGGAAAGGGAGAGAAAACCCTGGCTCTGGGGCTCTGGGGTGGGGGTAGCACTCTGCATTACACTAACACCCTTCTGACATAGCCACTGGGATGCAGCAGGACAGTGTGATGCTTCAGGACAACATCCGACCTGGCTCACCTCCGGACCCATCCCCAGCCTTTCCTTTTGCTCACCGAGGAGGCAGTATGGGAGCAGGGGGCTCTGGGTGCCCCCCACCCCAGCACCCAGCCCCACACCCAGGGACCCCTGACCCCATGCCTTCCCATGGCCAGCGTTGGGGCCGAACAAGTGGAAAATCAGGCTGCTTGTGCCATCGCTCCCTGGATTAAAAAATCCTATAAATAGCGGGGCGGCTGCGAGCGGCACCACCCCACCCCACCGCCTGCGAGGGGGCTGTTTCAGCTCCGGCTTGATCCCCCCGCCTCTGGTATTATCCTTCCAATTTCTGCTGCAAACCCCGGAGTGTCTGGGCTTGCACACGCGGGAGTTCACACCTAGAGAACAGAGCCTTATCTCGGCGCTGTGTGCAGGACAAGGCTGTTTTACTCCTCCCTCCATAACCCTCTTAGACTTAATCCCGTCTTTAATGCCGCTTGGAAGGGGGCTTTGAACGGCTGTGCAGCCTAACTGGCTCTGACCTCTCCGGCTGCTCTCTCATGCCCATTTGGAGAACTCCGACTTTCAAAGAGATAACAGAAGCCCGGTAAATCCTCGCTGGGAAGCTAAAGCGATTGTCACACTTAGGGGAAGTTTACTCGGAAAGCAAACTTAGAGCAGCTTCCCGGCCCCAGCAGAGTGGTGGTGGGGGGGTCCTTGCGGTGGGAGGGTGCGGGTGGACGCGGCGAGTGGCTGGCGGTGATGACGGTCCCTGTTTTAGTTTTGTTAATAAGGACTTGGGACAAAGCGGTTAAGGGATGTTATCTGGTGGCCTTCATCCACCTCGGCGGGGAGCTGTTGGGTGGATGCTGGGTGGGATGCAGGATGGGTGCTCGCGTCTCTCTGAACCTATCTGTGATGCTCTCCCCTCCGCAAAGCAGCACCTCGCAGCTTCCCCCCGCCCTGGCCCCAAAACAAGGTGGCTGTGGGCACTGAAACACCCCGCTGTCATCCACCCCGCTAACTGCACCCCATCCTTGGCTGCTCTCCTCCATACTGCCATGCAGGAGCAGCCATCCTGGTGCCCATCCCGGGGTGAACCCCCTCCCTGCGCAGCCCCATGAGGTCCCCGGCAGCCCTGGGAATCGACACCTTTCTGTTCCGCTTTAAATTAATCAAACCCAGAGTCCCTATATTAATACTGTGGTGGGAATTAAAATCATGCAACGCATTAAAGATGTAATTTAAAATTAATAACTCATAATTATTTATCATGGCGTATCAGCGGGGCTATGAATTTTCTCTTCTCACCCGGCATTCATTTCCTTCCCTTCCCTTCTTCTTGCGCCTCTAATAGCTGCCGGACCATTATGAGTATCTGCAAGTGATTTTTTGGAGATGCTGAGCTTAAGATATAACATGCTTAATTTTTTTTTTATTTATCCCCCCCC
>JAVJGI010000001.1:91516766-91530214 GCA_035590275.1 Ibycter americanus
TAATTTTTTTTTTATTTCTCCCCCCCCCCCCCCCCCTCCTAGTATTTCTTGGGGTGGATGAGAGGAGAAAGGCTTCACCATGCTGAAGGGAAGGTGGATGCTGAGCCTGGGGGTGCTGCTAAATGCCTAAATGAAGGTGCAGGTTTTGTCACGTGCTGATGGCTTTGGAGGAGCTGGCCAGTCCCTCCCTTTGCACCCAGCTGTTCTTGGCCACAACAGCTGTGGAAAGCCTGGGAAAGGCCTTGGGAATGGTGAGAGTTTTTCCATCTCCACCCTGCTATGGACAAGCATGAGACCACCGGGATCTTCCCACTGCCCTTCCCCACCAGTGCTTCGGGGGAAACATCACCATGAAGTGTGAGATCGGTGCATCCCCGATGGCTGTCCTCCACCATGCTCTTGTTCCCTCAGCAGTCAAGGCTCTGGAAACTCGGCCATTCTACAGGGAAAACACAGAGAAAGCAGCGGTGAAATTGAGGTGGGAGGAAGAGAGCATCCCTCCCAACACCATGCAGGTCCTGCACTCTCCGGCCTCCGTCAGCGAGCTGTGCCGACCGGGGAATCAGATCCCAAATAGTGGCTGGTGAAAGCTCACAGGAAGGAAAAAAAGAGGCAAGAGCAGCTCTGTCTCTTTCAAAATAAATAAATAGATAAAGACTAAAAAAATGCAATAAGTATATGCAAATGTGTTGAGCCGAACATCGCTGTCTGTGAAACAGATGAGGGAGAAAGTGCTTGAAGCTAGAGAGGAATGAGGCAGCCAGTGCTGACCTCGGGGTTAATAATTTTTACTTCTCCATCTCATTCCCTCCATAAAAAAAATACGAGGGGGGAGGGAGGGAAGAGGCATCGTGGGAGGGAAGGGCTGGAGCTGGGGAGCTGTGCCGGCAAGGGGAGCCAACAGTGCCCAGGGCTGGTCCCACCCGTGGGACCAGCTGGCAGCACCCATGGGTGGGGTCAGGGGGACTGGGGAAAGGAGCTGATGTGGTGTGGGGCTGAGGCCCAGTGCTGAGCGAGTGGTTTGCAAGAGACATCTCATGAGGAGGCACAAAAAGCATTGGAGATCCAGGCTCCAGCTCGCCTCCAGGTGAGGGTGGCCATCAGGAATGAAACATCCCATTAAGTCCTCCAAATACTGTGACTTTAGCAAAGCTGCTGTGCCCTCGTGGGTTACTTCAGCCTTGCAAAGATGACAGCGGACGGTGGGCAACAACGCAGGGGAAATGTCGCAGCATCACCCAACAACACTTTAACAAGCTGGCAAAACCCCTCTGCTGGGAAATGTTTCTTTTCCCTCAAATCAACAATTCTTGATGGAAAATCCATCTGGTGTCAAATTTCCACCAGCTTCAGCATCCTGCATCCTGTGGTGCCTGCTGGACTTTCACACGCTGCACCCAAAAGTGGCTTCAAAAGTGGATGCACCAACAAGGACAACACCTCAACATATTTATGGATATAAATATTTCTCAGACCCCTTGGTATTCCCAATACAATTGATCAGCCTTAAATTTTGCTGTGATACCTGGGCAGACGAGGCCGCAGCACCCGAGATGGCACTGCCACATTTGCTGACCTACAAGCAGCTGACTGCATTAACCAACCCAACATTTCTGGTTTCTTTCCAACCCAGGCTGGTTTTTAGCTACAAAACCCCTAAAATTCCTCCCTGGGTGCGGGTGGATTCCCCATATTATTATTTCTAAGCTCGGCAGTATGCAGGGATGCCTGGCAATCATCATGTCTCCAGGTTTTTGGAAGTATGCGCTCTTTTTTGCTTTTCCGCATTAAATACAACCCTACTCCTCAAATACTGAATGAAAGGAAAGGCCCTTTCATACCCTGAATAACCTCAAAACCTCACCTGCTGCTGCAGATGGGAGTGGGAGACCTGGCACCGGAGCAAACCTCGCTGCCCTCCACCCGCAGCCCCCCAAACACATCTCCCCCTTCGCACCTCGGGGCAGACCCTGCGGAAAGGCTGAGCCCCACGGGGCTGGGGGGTGCCCAGGGTCTCGCTGGCTTTTGTGGGTCCTCCCACAGCTCAAGTCATTGGGATGGTGAAACCCAGACCTTCTTCTCTGCAGTGTTCCCCACACCCTGTGTCCCCCTTAATTCCCCCCAGGATGGGATAATGGGAATAAGGGGAGGCCCCACAATGTGCCAGTGGCTGGGACAGCCTTCACCCACCCCCATCCCTGCAGGAACTGGTGCTGCCTGGGAACAATTGCAGGTCTTGAGGAACTGCAGAGAGGAAACCCAGCTTTGCTCAGCCCTCCCTCCAGCCAGTCCCATGGGCAAGCCCCAGCAGCTGCCTTTTGCCAGGGGAGCATCCCGGTGGAAGGATGGAGCCCAAACCCTCCTGAGCTGGGCTGCCTGCCTGGTCAAAATCAGCAGCCGTGGCAGGAAAGATGATGCTTGGCTCTCACTTGGCTGTCCCCTGCCTCTGTAGCCCTCTCACCAGCCTTGCTCGCCTGCCTGCCAAGGGCAGCATCCTCGCTGCAACCTGGCAGCCTGTGCAAGCCTGCAACCCACCCTGCATCCTTCATACACAAGCCTGCATCTCTCCCTGCATCCCTCCCCATGCAAGCCTGCATCCTACCCTATGCAAACCTGATCCTCACCTCCCCAGGCACCACCATGCCCCACCATTTTACATCCTCCCAAACCTCAGTCTGATCCAGACCAACACCCTCACAGCCCACTCCCCCCCCATCCCACCATCCCCATCCCACTCTACTGAGCCTGTGACCCTGCGACCATCACCGAGGCGTCGCGCCAGTGATGCTTGGGGCCACGCCGAGGAAGCGCCTCCTCCACCCCCATGCTCGGGCGCTAAATGGAAGCGGCAGATCGATCCCGAGTGTGCCAAACTGACACGGAGGCTCATTAGGGGTTAGTTTTCATCCTCCTGCTCCCTGGCAGCCTTCACATTATCCCATAAAATTTATTTACTATTTCATGAATACATAAGCAGCAGGCAAACGCCGGCTTTTTATATATTTACACTGTATATATTTCACGGGAGAGTTATGTATGTCTCTGAGGCAGAGTGGAGGGAGCGAGAGGGGAGCAGGAGCAGAAGGAGAAAGCAGCTGTGAGGGAAGGAGGAAAGAAAGCCGTGGGGGAGGACAGGGATGGAGCATGCTCAGCCACCGCCGGCGCAGGGCGGGAGAGGTGGCACGAGGCAGGGAGCAGCTCGGAGCATCCTTCACCCCAGTCCACGTACCTGTCTGGAAGCCCCCCTGCAGCCAGGGAGCCCCAGGATTTGGGATGTGGGGGACAAGGACTGCACTCTGCGGTTGCATGATGCCAGGGCACCTTTGGGGATGCTCCCCCCAGCCCCCAAACTCCATTTACCCCAGCAACGGAGCGGGACGTTTACTTGTGCCTGCTGTGCAACTGGCCTGGAGCATCACCCTGAAGTGATTCCCAAACCAACCCTGAGGCCATGGTGAGGGGCTCACACCCATGCTGGGCTCCATCACACAAAAGCCCTGCAGCTGACAGAGGGCCTGGGGGGCAGTTGCCCCCTCAGGTACGATGCCCCAGCCCACCAGCGCCAGACACAGCTTCTGCCCTGTGCTCTGAGCTGCAGTGAGGCAGCGCTGGATTAATGGGCTGGAGTTTACTTCAACAGCTGGCTCCCACCTACCGCTGTCTCCTAAACACGCTCCATACTCAGGAATCACTTAATTTTGAGTGTTTTAAAGTCTTGTGGCTGTGGAGCCGCACAATTTGTGTTTGGGGGCAAGGGGGAGAAGGGAGAAATGGCAGGGAGGGGACTTAATTCATAAATCTTTGGCTTGGCAATGCTATGTATTTCTTTACAATCCAGCTGTGATGTTTCTATTAACCCCACAGATTACAAAAGGATTGATTGCAATCTCATTTGTTTTTCCCTCATTTGCTCCATGTTCAGCCTGGCCAGAGGAGGAAGATCCGTCACGTTCCCACATGGTTTGGGGCAGGCTGGCTCCACGGTGCTCTGCTGTTGGGATGCTTGGGTTGCCAGCGCTGCAGAAAAATAGTTCAGGAAGGGGGAAATAACCTTTTTTTTTTTTTTTTGCCTGAAGTTTGTCAATTTAACTTCTGAGGAATAAACTCGGAGGAACCCAGCTGCATTAATTAATTCCTAAGCCAGCTGTAATGTGTGGGTATGGATTTATATGGTGCAGGGAAAGCTCAGGGCCACAGCAACGTGTGTCAGCACCCATCACACCCCAGGGATGGTTTCAAGCTGCAGACCCCATCCTGTCTCCCCTGAAGCACTGGATCACCTCTGCAAGCCCAGCCAGGAGCCACGTTTCAGGGCCACCCTGTGCTCCCAGGACCAGTACAGATCTTGCCCTGGTTCCCATCACAAGTCCAGCAGAACACAGCCTCCTGCAGAAGGTGGGAGCAGAACTCAGCCACCTCCATCCCAGCAGGAGGGGATGTGGGGGATTTAGAGCCAAAGCAAGGAAAGCACTAGAAGCACAACACAATAAGTGGGATCTACATAGATCCCTTCCTGGTGCCTCAATATTTGATTTCCCCTTTCCGCACGAGCAGAACAGCCAGGTTCTCTAGCCGCAGGAGTGGTGGCCACCCATCCCCAGCACTGCTCCCCCAGCAGAAGTGATCGCTTAGCTTCTCCTACAGTTTTATTTGGTGAAGACATGAAAGGATCTTCTCCCTCCATGCACCTGCTTGCCACCCCCAAAGGTAGGGCAACATCACATTTTAAGGCCTCTCCACATTCACTGAATTTGGTTAATGTTTGGTCAATGGGCTCAGCAGGGGACAGAGGGAAGGGAACAAACCCCAAGCTCTGGGAACCCAGTTAGAGAAGAGCAAAGATCCCTATTTCCAGACTGAATGTAAGGGGGGGGAAGAAAAAAAAAAAAAAAAAGGAAAAAAAAAAGCTTGATGGTGTTCATTTTAACTGTTCAGCCACTTGTAGCTTGATGCCATTAGAGAAAATAAATAGACAAGAGCCACTCGAATGGTACGTGCAAAGAGGAGATGGGAACAGAGACAAAACAAGTGCTGGAAGACAGAAGGAGGCACTATGGCTTTGAAGAAAAGCAAAGAGCTGGAGCGATGCTGCTGCCGCCTCAGCTGCCTGCCCCGCTCCCGTGGGGCTCTGCAAAGTTGGCAGCAGCTGCCGTAAAACTCCCTTTAAAAGGCTGTGTGCGATGAAGCCCCTCGCTACGCTGCCCAACTTCCATCCACCTGTGTCCTGCGTGGACACGTCACCCTTGTCACTTTCTGGCTGCTGTGGCAGGGGGGGAGGCAGGCAGAGCTCGGGGCCAGATCCTGCCACTATCAAAGCATCCCTGAGCTCTTCACACTTGATGCCGGTGCCGTCCCCAGCTGGGTGATGGACGAGGGGGGGCTGACACAGCCGGCACCGGCTCTGCAAATGCCGCTCGATACCTCCTAGAGCACGGCCATTTATACAGGGTGATAGATGCGGCTATCAAGGGGGAGCGGCTGCGGCTCCTGCCACCCCCTCCCATCGCTGGGAACGGGTATAAATTTGGCAAAACAGCTTCACTAACCTTTGGTTGTTTATTATCACCAGGCTTCCCGGATCCTCTGCAGCCCTGCGCCGGGCACGCTGGCTCTGGCATGACCTCAGCCCCCATGCTCAGGGAAAACTGGGTGGGAGATGCTGAGGGGTGTTCCTCACCTGGAAGAGAGCTGGGAAGCATACAGCAGTAGCAAAGCATGTCTGTCCAAACACAGTTTGGCATGGGTGAGTGGTTTTTTGTTTGTGGGTTTTTTGGTTTTTTTTTTTGAGATCTTCTGTTCCCCCCGGCAAAAGCGAGCAGCCAGAACCCCTCTGTGCCACCCCTCCAGGTCCCCATCACCCACAGCAGAGGGGCAGCAGGATCAGTGCCTGGCAGATAGCTGGGCTCCAGGTTACCTTCCTGCAGACCCTGCCGAAGAAATCCGTGTTTGGTCCCACCTGCTTATGCCCCTACCAGCTGTGGGGCCTCACACACCCCGAGCCCCCCAGTCTCACACCTCCTCACACACACAGCTCTCAGCAGGACCCAACAGCTCTGCTGCTGAGGCAGCAGCAACATGGAGCCATCTTCTGGCTTCCCACAGAGAAATGAAGGCATTTCTCCTCTCCAGCTGAAAGACAATTGCATAAGTGTGTTTTCTTGGCAAGACACCTACTTACTTCCTCCTCTCCACCCTGTCCCACCTTTCACCCCAGCCCACTGCATCCCTAGGTCAATCACCGCTATGCTCTGCTATTGTATGATGCTCTTCAAGCACCAGCTATAGCCCAAACCTGGACTCCCATGCTAAATATTCAAGAGCAAAGGGGAGATGGAGCAAAAGGCACAGAGCTGAGCCAGCAAACAGCCCAGCCAGGGCTGCAGCTGTGCGCAGAGGGGAGATGCTACAGAAGAAAAGGGGAAAATGGAGAGGAATTGCAGGAAGGATGCAGTGCTGGAAGGTCAGAGCAAGCAGCACAAGGCGAGGGTGGGGAAAGCCCCGTCTGGACTGAGAGGCACTGACCGGCTGAGGCTGTTGCTGGCAAGGGGTGATAGAAGAGGACTGGCCCCATCTGCTCCCCATGTCACACTGTCCCTCCTCCCAGTGCTCTCTGGCAGGCATGTGCTCCTGACAGGCTGCAGAGCTATTGATGCCATTTGCCTCTGCCCTGAAGGCTTTTTGGTGATGGAAGATGCCTCCATTAATACAAGAGAAAGCAGCAAATGTCTGGAGATAAAAAAAAAAAATATTCAGGAGGGTTCAGGAGATAGATTTGACAGCCGCTGTCACTTTGCTGCTGAGGGTGTGGAAAGGGTTAACCAGAGGTTCGCTCTGGGAAAAGGGCATCGGATGATACTGGGAGCAGAAGAGCTTCAGTTCAGCAGCCGGTGAGAGGAGCGAAGCCGTGAAGCCCATCCACTTGGTCCCTGACTGTTCCGGGCATCCTGGTGTCCGGCATCGCCTCCCTCCCTGCCATCAGTCATTTCTGCGCCACCGCTCGCCGGAGCCACAGCTGCGAGGAGCCAAACAAAGGGGGAAGATGGCTGTTCCTCCTCCTGGAGACGTCATGGGCAAGAAGGATCAAAGTCTTGGCAGGAGGTCACGGTCTCTGGCACTTTGTAAACCCAAGCTGAGAAGGTCCAAGGAGATGCAGAGGCTGCCAGCCGCTGGCTCCAGCAGCAGCTCCTGGCTCTCTGTGCTGTGATCGAAGCCTTCCTGGAAGCAGAGCTGGGACCTTTCCTCTCTGCAAAGGTGGTTTGCAGATTTGAGGAGCACAGAGCCACTTCCCCAGCTGCAATAGGACCATGTGCTATAATCAAGCAAACCCTCTCCCATGGCATCCCCATCAGCCTGCAACGTGCTTCCTCCACCAATGCCAGCTCCCCCCACAAGCCAAGTCGGGGGCTACCCCTTTGCTAGCCCTCCAGGTCCCCTCCCCAGCACTCGTGCTGGATTTGGCCCCGCTGCGTCCAAGCAGAGGCAGTTCCCCAAGATAAAAAATTTCTTTGAAGTCATGATGCCAGGAAAACCGTGGTGTAACACAGTTACACCAGTGCAACAGCATCATCTCTCAGCACCTGTGACAGTTGCCAAGGATCAAGTTTTTCTAAGGCCAGACCACTACAGCCAGCAGCCCTCCTTCCCAAAGTCAAGAGGTTTGCATTAAAAACCAAGCTGCTGACCTCTCTGGTTCCCTGCATGGCTATTTTCCCCTTGGGAAAGCCCTCTCCACAGCCAGCCCAGCCTTAGACACTTCAAACATTAGCTGGGGTGCAAATGCAGCTCTTCCCCCGCTGTGCCCACGTGTCCGGCAAGGAAAGAGGGGAGCAGCTCGTGTTATGGGGCAGAGGGAGGTGACAAGGGCTGCCTCTCCCTGTCCTCATCCCCAGCCCCAGGCAGCCTCTCCCATGGAGGGATGACCAGACATGGGTGGGTATTTTAAATATCAAACTGAAGATCTAAAAGGAAAAAAAAAAATTTTCAATGAGTGCTAAAGTGGCTCCTGTGACAGTCTTGCTGGAACATTAATATTTGCCAAAAATAATTAGATTTAATCAGATGCAGCAATATATTTAGTTTTATGTCCATTCTGTATCTATCTTTATTACCTTGGGCCACTTCAGCTCAGGAAGCTGCTACTTGATGCTCTGCCAGGGACCAGCACTCCAGGAGGATACAGGGGCTGGGGAGGTGGTACCTCCGGGAAGCATCCCCAGGGACCCTGTGCTGCAGGGACGGGATGAGCTGAAAGCAAGGTGCTGCAAGCTAGCAACAGGAAAAAAGCCACAAACACCACAACCCAAACAAAAAAAAAAAAAAGAAGTTTTGCATTTTTGTCAAGTGACTTAAAGCTTGGTGGAGGTTTCATTGGAAATGATGTTTAGTTCATTTCTAATCTGAACCAAAACCAGTTACTTTTTCCTCCTGGCCCCATCTAAAAGCAACTGTTTTGGTAAGAGAAGTTCCCAGGGAAAGCTGGTGGCTTGCAAGGCCAACATCAGGGACCAGAAGGGACACGTTTCCTGGAGGATTTCTTCATGCCTTCCCATAGAAAGATTGTTGCATTTTGGGCAATACACAACCAAGAGCTTTATCAAAGCTACCAAAGCCACTTCTGACACATTTGCCATGCTGTCCCTCGGGGACACAGGTTGAAGTCTTCCTCATCAGCACATAGACCTGCCCTATGGCAGGGGGGCTGCAAATTTCAGAGGGTCCTGGGCTCCACCAGCATATGAGAGCATCAATGAACAGAGACATACCTCTCCCCACTGAGGGGTCTCACATCCCGCGGGGAGGGCAGGAAGGGTCTCTCCTGGCCCAGAGCTCCCAACCATCACGTACTCACCATCAGGCAGGCTGAGGGATGGGGCAAACCCTGGGCATGCTGCTTGTGATGTGCCACTGCGGCTCAAGACAAGGCTTCCAAGGGAAATGAGGCAGGAGCCAGGCTAGAAATCTTGCATTTCAATTATTTGCATGAAGCAGGCTGAATGCTGTAGGAGGAGCCACCTAAAGCAGCCTGGAGATGCTGTACTAGGGCAGAGCGTGGCCTGAGACCATGTGCAGTCATTGACTCTCTCCTGTCTCTCCCCTTCCCTCCCACACTCCCACCCAGCAGGTTTCACAGCCCTCTGCACAGGATGGAGAGCACGAGATGTGCAGGAAAACAGGGAGGCATCATGGCTTGTGTCCTTTGGCTGGGGGCACAGCCCTGCTCCAGCAAACCACCCCATGGTTTGGTCACACAAGGCAGGAGGAATTCCAGGAGATGGAGGGTGCAGAAGAGCAACCCTGTGTTGCAGAGCATCCCTGGTCTGTGCCAGCCACCACATCCACTGCAGGACCTGTGGCACCAGGGCAGGAGCCTGCCTGTCCCCCAGCACAGGGCTGGGGCTCGTCCTCCTACCCAGCCTGGCTCCAGGGGGAAGGCAAAGCCAAATGCCTCCTGTCATATTCCAGGAGTGCTGGGGGTGGGAAGCAACCTGCACCAGCCCTAACAAAAGGGGCAGGAGAAATTACCATAACGAGTAGCTCCGGTGGCATGATTGGATTGAAATACCACAATTAACTGAGTCCCATCCAGCTGCAGGGCAAGCTGCCTGTGATTAACCCTTATTCACTGCCCAGCCAAGCGGTTTGATTTGGAGGGAGGGAGGTGTTTCCAAACACTGTCAAAGGGAATCTCAAGATTTAAGTGTCAGGCTGTTTTTCTGGGAGGACCGATGGGTGACTCTTGCCCTTGCTCAGAGGAGGGAACAGCTCTCCCTGCAGCAGCACATCCACAGCCAGCTGAGCAGACCTGCCCAGGACATGGTGCCAGAGGACTTCAGGGTACAGTACATTTAAGACTGCCATGCCACCACTCCAGCTGAGCACTAACAGCTCAGGACACAGGTAGGAGGCAGCAGGGTAAGCATATCAGTGTCAAAAGGGGCTTCATCCAAAGGTGGAGAGGTGACCTGGGAACTGCAGCTGTAGGTGAGCACCCAGAGGGGCCTTGCAATGGGAACCTGCAGTGGTTTGTGTTGTCTCCACACCCTTCACCAAGCTGAAAGTCTGCTGAGAAGGGTCATCTCCTCTCCTGGGTCCCTCATGCCTGATGCTCCTGCTCTGGATGGAGGCACTGACTGCTAAGTCAGCCTCAGGATCCCCATTTTACAGCCAGTCCCTATTAAAACACACCCACCCCACACATCCCCAGGCTCCACAAGCCTCCAAGGGCTTGACATCAACAAAGCTCATTCCAGACCCCTGCACGTCTCCACCTGGGAAATGCAAAAGGGCAGCCAGCCTGCCGGGTGCTGGTTGCCATTCAGAGCTACCCTATTGCAAACCCAATCAATCCAGCGCTAATTTAAAAAGCAACACATTTGTCCAGCCTCCACCCTCAGCATGCTCACATCAGCCCGCCGGAGCCAGCAATGCCCCAGCAAGCGAAGGGCAGGCGCTGGGCTCCTGCGCACCACAACACTGACTTTTCTGCTGACCACCTCCACCATCGGGTTTGGAGACCTGCAGCAGCTCTAACACGGTGTGCACAGGGTGACACAGGCATGCAGAGCTGCAGGACACCTTCCCACCCAGCACAGCAGGCACAGACCTGCCGATGACAAGCCCATTCCTGTAACGGGTATGCACTTGCAGCATATGTGCCAGTTACAGGGGTCTCACTGCCAGCGCCGCAGCTGGGGCCCAGAGCTGGCCCTGCACAGCATCTCCTGCTCACATGCCTCCCAGCACCGTGCGTCACCTGCTTGCAAAGCCAAGCCAGCCCCTCTCCCCGAGCAGGGGGTGCACAAATTCCAGAGGATGGGCTGGAGAAGGAAAATCCAGCCCCAAGAGCCCCTTGGTGCCAGCCCTCTGGACCCTGCCAGAGCCTCAGCAGGTACCTGGGCGGCTGTGCTGCCACCCACCCAGGCATCCTCCCAGGAGAGATGCTCCAAAGCTGAGCAAAGCACCTATTAATTAAAATAATGCTCCCACCCAGTGAGGGGCAGCACCACTCTGCCCCCTGGGCACCCGGGGAAGCAAGCAGGGGCCTTGCCCAGGGAGACCCTGGCTTCCAAAGCCCATTCCATCTGCAGAGGCAGAGCTATGAGGGGGAGGACCCCAGCTGACTGGGTTTCTTGTGGTCCTGGTCTGTCCCACCTGACCCCCCGCGGCTACGCTGGCTCCGTAGCTGTGCACAAGCACAGGACCAGCGATTTTGCTGCTGGGCAAAGCTCCCAGCTTGCTCGTGTAATTTGGGGAGCAGCCCAAACACCACGCTGCCTGGATGAGAGCTGTGGTGCTCGTTTAAGGGATACCTCAACACCACTGTGACTGGAATATTTACCAACTAAGCCAGCAAACCCAACAGCTCAGTACAATGCCACAGACTTCGCTGGAGACATCGCAGATGCTCATCAGTGATTTTATAATTGCAGTGAGGCTCACCAAAACCACCCAGAGGTGTCAAGGAGCATCTTCCAGCCACCAAGCTGAGCCCTGCGCATCCCTCACCCTGGCTATTGCAAAGAAACCTGCAGATCTGAAACCTGATTCACTCTGCAACGTTTTTCCTCCTACGCAGCTCATCCTGCAGACATTCAGAGAGTCCATCCAAGATGAAAGACCATCAGAAAATGGAAAGCTCACACCAAAGCTCAGAGCTTGCATGCAAGACCCATGCTCCCCTTGGCTGAATTCTTTGCCAAAACCAATGGGCAACTGTAGTTCAGTTGTAGGGTGATCACAACCAAGAAACAAAACTTGGAGTTAGAATATTCATGACCAAGCTGTGCAATTAGAGCGGTCAGGAAAGGTTTGTTGAATACATTCAAATAATTAATACATATGAGAACATTGCAATTCCCTCTTTGCTGGTCCACAAACAGAAAGAAGTTAAATTCATTAGATTAATATTTGTTGAGACTTATTAGTTTAGCTCTAATTTCATGATCAGATGGCATTTTCGGGAAGTTGAAAAGCAAGCTCTAAAGATTCATTGAACCTAAACCATGGCATTAAAGAGCAAGCTATTTCAAAATTTTCTGAGAAGAAAGTCTCTGCCCGGTTGCTGGTTTGCTTTTAACACCATTCTCCCACCCACTGGGAAATCAGCCACTTTTCTTCCTTCCTCAGTCTCAGGCCAGGGCTCAGTCTTGTTTATATTAAAGCAAGTACATGGCTTCTCCAGCTGCTTGACAGCAGGATGCTCGGTGGAAGGAGTTAGTACTGGGTTCCTCCCTGAGGACGGCTGGCAAAGCACCTTGGTCAGGCTCAGAGTGATGGAGCTCCCACGCCCAGCTAACGGAGCGTTTCCCAGCCTCCATCAGCCTACAATACTTGAACCAGCAACTGTCATTCAAGAAGCCCCCACCCAATGCAACCAAGGCATCTCCTGTGGGTCGGTAATGAGAGCACGGCAGCACAGGAGCCTTCTCCCAGGAGTCAGCCTTCCTGAAATGGGGTTGCCTCCTAGCTTTGATGATGGCCATCCCTGCACACCACTCGCCTCAGAAGAAGGTCCAGATGCTTTTAAGTCATCTTCTAACGGAACTGGATGAGCAAGACTGGTTTAATCTGAGTGGTGTCCTCGGTAGCTGAGAACCAGAGCAAACCACAATCCCTTTGCACCAGGAGGCTGCAGCAAAGCAAAGACCTTGCACCCGAGTTGACATCCCTGCATTTCATTACCACCACCTGGAGACCTCCTTCAATAAACCCAGTTACTGCAGTTTTGGCATGACAGGAACATAAACCACGGCTGCTGACCCAGTCTCAATCTCCGTTGCTCCATGCGTGAAGTCCTCCAAGCCACTGGAGCCAGAAAAAAATACTTCATCACAAGGGAGACTTTGTACAGCAGAAAGGACTTCGCTACATGCATCAGGGAGCTGGAAAGAGCAAGAAATGCCTAGTGTACAGTTGTCCAGCCAGATTCCTGCCTCAAACAGCTCCTCTAAACAGGGCTGGATGCTGGAGAGCTTACCTGGGCCATGGTCTGCGGGTGGTGGGGAGAACCTGGACCCACCCCTGAAGGCAACTTGGGGCCTCCTGGGGTGGGCACTCCACTTGGATGTAATAACATGCTTCATTCCTTGCTCCTTAAGGAAAATTTCAGGGAGGCAGGATTGATTCTGAAGTGTTTTTATCTTAATTAGAGCACTGAAAAAGCCAAGGGCCAGGTTCTCAGCTGGTAGAAGCCATGGGAGGACCTTGGTGGCTTTGCACCAGCTGGGGAAAAAAGCAAAACTCAGGTGATGCTGTTGAGATGCCAGCTCACTTCCCAGGGCTCGGATGCAGCATCTTCCTCCCCCGCCATGTTTAGTTTGGCCTCAAGCTCCCTTTTCTCCTGGCTGGAAAGGTCAGCACCCCCCCGGCAGAGGGAAGGGCAGGAGTAATCGCCCCCCCCGCCCCGCCCAGGGCGACCCCTCACCCCAGTCCCCACGCCGCCCGGGGCT
>JAVJGI010000001.1:91530314-91606541 GCA_035590275.1 Ibycter americanus
CCCCCCCCCCGCCCCGCCCAGGGCGACCCCTCGCCCCAGTCCCCACGCCGCCCGGGGCTGACGCGCGCCCAGCCAGCTGCTGGGTGGCTGACCCCCGCGGGTCCCCGCGCTGACAAAAGGCCTATCTTCTCTCCGCCTAAATGATTTAAATTCTAATCAAACATCATTTATAGCACATCTCGGAGCCGTCTCCCGGGAGCTGGTCCCACGTGAGCCGTTGCCAGGGCAACCGGGGGGTCTCATTTCAGAAATGTCAGATTGCATTATTGTCTTCACACTTCTCTGATAACCCGGTGTCTCTCCCTCTCCTGCCATCCCACCCACCCCCCCCCGGGGGCCGCCCCAGCCCCCCCCGCCCCCCCCCCCCCCCCCCCCCGCCGCCCCACTCCCCGGAGGAAATCGCCAGCTCAGTTTCATGCCTTGCCCTGCTAGCACCACCCTCCCAACTCAGGGTACCCTTTGGGCTCTGCTGCCTGGCTGCTGTCATGTTATTTTTGATGGTGAGGAAGAGGAGAGCTTGGTTTGTGTTGACTGTGCTGCAGTGGAGGGGGAGATGCTCCCATTGTTGTGTCCACCACCCCCCCCCGCTGCATCCCCTGCCTTGGCATGGTGGTACCCAGCATGCCAGGGTGCCATGGGGCTGTACAGGGCTACTGGGTGTCTTCCAAAAAAATAAGGGGACAAGGGTGGACAGAGTTCAGAGTAAGCTTTTGTGTCTGCTCAGGTGAGCCCGACTCTTCTGTAGCCTTCATAGGGGACCTTCCCTCCACAGGGCATCTCCTAGCACATCTAAAGCAGGATGTCCTGCAGGATCCTGCACTGCAGGAGGACATAGCAGCTTCTCCTGCCAGGGCTTCACAGCCTGCCCCATGGCAGGGCTGAGCACTGGGTTCCACGGACACTTTCGGGAGTGTGGCTGCTCCTCTACCCCACGGTGTTCCCCTTGGGGAGGCTCACCTTGATGGTGGGAGCTCAAAGCCATCGCCCTGTGCTGCAAAAGCTGCCCATGGGTCCACAGGAGGAAAACAAGCAGCACATGGAGGAAGGGCACGTTTGCACAGAGAAACTTCTGACCTAAGGTACCTTCCATCTTCCCCCTGCAGTCAGGCTGGCCCACAAGTGGAGCTCCTGAGCCAGCTCCAGATCCACAGCTACATGATGAGCCTGGCCAGCTTCTCCCAACCAGCCCTGCTTCCAGCAAAGCTACAGAGCTCAGGTCAGCTCTGTTACTTCCCTACAGCCTTGTAAAATGACATACAAGAGCCACATGATAATGATCTACCAACTACCCAACCAAGGCAGGCTCCCCCATCCCTTGCCCAGTACCAAGTGGGAGCAGATGAAGCAGTTAGACATCACCAAGTCATAGACAATATTCAGTAAGGCCACAACCACGTTGAGCCAAGCGCCCATCTGACACAGCCAGGTGAAACAACCACCAGCAGGCAAGGAGAACAGCCACCGGAGAAAGAGCACTGACACCTCACACAGCATGAGCTGGACCACAGCCACCATCTACACACAAAGCCTTCAGGCCCATCTCAGCACCTTCTCCGTGACACGGTGGTCACTCCACTTACTCTTGTTGCTGCCATTGTGACCAGGACATGCTGCTTCTCCTTGGAGCACCAACAACCCAGCTCAAGCCCAGGAGCCACATCTCACCCCTTCCCCTGGAAAGGAGCCTTTGTAAGCCTCGGGTTCCACTCATTCCCACATCTTCTGAAAGCATCACAGGCTCATTGCAGCCAGCTGTGCTGCTCTGGCCCTCCTCCAAGCTGTGTCTACCAGTAAGGTCCACCTCCCCAGAGGTCCTTGCCTCCGGCTCCTAAAGACCAGGCTGGTGCATCAACACCACGGTTGGCTGATGAACCTTCAGTGAGGTCTTGCACAACTCCGAGCTGCCAAAACACAGCCGAGCCGCATCCAGCACAGCTGTGGTTCTCACATGCCAGCAAGGATTGCCCACTGAGCTGCTGGGAATAACATCCTGGGGGAAAACAGTCCTGTTTCCACAGCCCTGGGGAGGGTTTGGCCAGGAGCCACTGATGGTCTTATGACGCCGGGGGCAAAACTGGGGTGTTTTTATGATTATTCTGCCACAATTTAGGGGCAATAATCTGTGCCCAGCAATTGGATTTCAAGCTGTTTCCTACAGGAGCCGATGTGATGGCATGCACTGTGCCTGCCCGTCTCTCACACTATCCCAACAGTTCCAAATCACCTATTTTTAACCCCATTTCCCTGCATCCCGCCGGAAAGTGATGGAGGGTGACTCCAACGAGCTGGGGCGGTGGCAGTGCCATCCCTGTGGTCTCCGGGCACTGACATGAGCCCACGTGTGCTGTCCTGCATCCCTCCCTCCCTCCCTCCCTCCATCCATCTGCCGGGTGCCTCGGCTGCCTGATAAACCCCTAATGAACCTCCCAACACTGCCTCTTCCCAAAGAATAAACCAGCCCTGGCCCAGGCGGTTAATATTTAACTGAATAAGGGCCATAAATATGGAAAATGGGACTTTTAATTAAATAAGCAGCTTTTAAAAGGGCCCTTGGGCCGAAGAGGCTTTTGTTTAAATATGATTGATTTGACATGTCCTTTCCTTCCCGCTTTCTCTCGCTCTCTCCCTCTCCTGCTTGGCGGAGGGACGGGAAGCAGGCTGGTGCATCGCCGTCCTGCCGTGGGACCTACCGCCCTGCCTGCACCCAGCCAAGCTGCCTGCTCCTCTGCCTGCTCCTCGAAAACCTGGCTGTAGCCTCAGGCACACAGGTTTGGGAGTGTGGGAGCACTCGGGTGAGTGCCCCGGCAGGGAGAGCCGTTCTGCTCATTACAGCTCATCTGCTTTTTAAGATCTAAATTGGAGCAAAAGGCTTCCCCTGGCTGCTGAGCCACTCTGATGCGCCCCAGCCAGTGATACCCTGCCTTGCACCCCCTGGGCCAGGATCTGGCCTCTCCCATCTACACAACTGTGTGGTTTTCCCCACGTAGGGCACAGCAGATATCTTACAGAGCTGATGGAGGGGAAACTGAGGCAGGGAGCAGGCAATGACTTGACAGGTCAGCAGCACAGCCAGGGAAGGGCCTCAGCCCAATGCTTTGGGGCCGGATTCATCCCCCCAAATTTCAGTGCGCACACACAGACTTCAGCAGCAAATGTGCAGTAAAAACAGGTCTTAATAGCTTTGCTGTTCTTTGACATTTGGGTATTACTTGCTGTAGCAAGCGGCACTAATTACTTCTTAGTTACCCAGGCGTCGCAGTGCGACGCGAGCAGGGGTTTTATGGAGTGCCACGGGTTGCCGGTGGGCACCGGGATGTTTCCAGGCTTGGGAAGACCCTGGGCAGGTGTCAAGGTGCGGGTGGCCCTGCCTGGACTGGCAGCATCACCCCATGAAGCAGGTGGCTGCCCTGGGCTGAACCGCCGGTGGGTAACCCACCAGTTTCCCCCCAGACCGCCAGGAGCATCTCCAAGCTGTCAGACTTGGCCCTGTAAGAAACAGGAGTGGGGTGAAGTAATGGAAGGCTGAAGGTCAGAAATTACTGGGAAAAGCTGGGAAGACTGGGGAAAGAACCAAGCAGGATCATCGCTATGTCACGGTATAAAGCAGAGCTGCGTCCACATCTGCAGGAGAGGATGCAGTGTCTGTCCCCAGCTCGAACGGGGCACAGAGAAGCTGGAAAAGGCACTGACAGCAGAAAAAGATGTCCCCAAAACTGAGCAGCCTTGGGCTGAGGGATAATTACAGACCAGGAGAAGCAGCAGCCTGGGCTGGTGGCTGGTCCCAACCTGGGCAAATGCTGCAGCGATGGTCATTCTCAGCTGGCTCCTGAGCATTTTCCACCGTGGTTCTCCTCCATCCATCCCCCATCAATGCTGCAGGCCTCAGGCTCCCTTCACTCCGTGCAGCCCTGGCAGGTTTCAGCTGAGAGAGCACACAGTTAATTATCTCCACAAACAACTCGAGGGGAGCAAGTATTCCCTGGACCTGGACCTGTTGTTTCAATGGGATTTCATGAGTGAAGATGTGGAGGTGGGGAAAGAGAGCACTAACCTGGAGCAGAGCAGGTTAGGCTTCACATCACTTCTGGGTGTCCTCGGGCATGAAAATGCCCAACCCACAAGGTGCCCAGAAGGATGGTGTCCTCAGTCTGTAGTCAGACTGTGCTGCTGGTGAGACCTTCTCCCCCAGAAATGGCAGGGAAAACCCCTCTGATCAGGTGGATCTGGTGGGATCACCAACACTTGAGATAACCACAGCTTCCCCCTGGGTCTAAGCATCCCCAGTGGTGACACAACTCATGGACGGTGCCCAGCTCCAAAGTCTGCTCAATGCTGGGGTCACCAGCAGCCTTTGGAAGCAGGCAGGACTAGCGTCCATCGGCGGTGGCAGAGGGAGAGCTGCTTGCACTGCGGGGCCCTTCCAGCCACCCTGGTGTGACCCCGTGTCCTCTGGGACACACGAAACCCAATGCAAAAGGACAGGCTTCTGCTTTCAGTTTGCTTGGAGGCAAATCAAACCCTGAGTCTTAATCTCATGTGGTCAGCAGGTCACACTTCCCCGTGGCATCTAGTCTGGGTTCCCATCCTAGATGTCATTCCCCAGCCAACATTCCCCCTGGAGGACAGCTTTCTCCTGAGCTGCCTTCCATCTATGGTGACGTACCCCAATTCTTCATACAGCTCGCTAAACATCTTCTATTGTCCTTTAAAGCCCGCAAGGCACTGCCCAGATTAGTTAGTGAGGAGCACACAGGCTGCACCCCTCCCATGGCATGGGTGCATAGTATCTCCTCTCCTCCAAAGCACCCTCCAGCTCTGGCTGCCCTCTCTAAGACTGCACAGAGTCCTGATTTTTCTCCCTCTGAAATCTGGGCACATCTTAGCCCTGGTACATACCTTTTGAACAGTGCAATGTCACTGAATCCTGGTGTTTCCTTGATTCTTGATGCCTAAAAATCACCTTCTCTGAGACCTTCCCCTCTGGGTGCCAGTGCTGCCTTCCTGCTGCTTGGAGGACAAGGGACATTTCAGGAAGGGGCAGCCCAGGAGATGAAGCCAGGGAACAGACCCCCTTCCTGGGCAGGGGTTTCCTGGCTCTGCCTCTCTCCCACTAGAGCCAGCTGAGGCTTTTAAGGTTTTCCTTTTAACACCTGAACAACCTGCTTGAAAAGCAGAGCCCCCACCTTTCCCAGCTGGCTCCATTAGAGGAGAAGGCAGAAATCTATGGCCCATGTTTGGATTGGAAAGGGGTGTCCTGGATGTCCCCAAGCCACCAAGTCCATCACACAGTCCCCTGCTGCAGCTGCCAGCATGAACCTTGGCTCTTGGTCCTCAGCAGCACAAGGGCATCGCTCCTCTGAGTCCTGATCTCCATGGATGCTGCGGATGCTGATACTGAGGGGTCCCAAAAATTCCACCCCAGACCACAGCCAAAACGCCAGGCCAGACCAGCTGAAGTGCTCAGCCCTGACAGAATCAGCAGCATTTTTGCAGGTTCAGGCTCAAATTAAGTTCACGTGAGAAAAACAATCTGGACACACAACCCAGAGGGAGGCATCATCCCGGGAGGTCTGATGCCACAAGCAGATCTGAACACAGGGCTGTTCCTGGGGACACAAGGCAAAAGGCAGAGCTCGCCACGGCAGTGCAGAGATAGAGATTTTTTTTTTTTTAAGGTATGCCATTCTCAAAAAGAAAAAAAAAGGGAAAAAAAAGGCCCTGTGTTTGCAGCCAACACGTGTAATCTGTTGCAGCCCTTGTCAGACAAAACAGTTTTGCCGTAAGACAGCGATTCCCAGAGGGGAAAGGGGCGAAGTGAAAATACTTTATCAGCTGCGTACATATGTAAAGCGGTACCCTGGTTGAAAAGCAAAGCCTCTTTCCCTTTGAAAGCTGGGAAGGGAGAGACGGGAGGCGCTTGCCTGAGAGTGGGGACAGAAATGACACAGGCACAAAGCCGAACGCAGCAAACCCCAGGCCTCCCTCCTAAAATATGCTTATCTCCCTATCAGACCAAAATAACTACCTAGCTGGGGTGAATATGTGTTAAACAAACAAATTCAGACAAACGTGAGATGTGACTCAGTTTGGAAAACTCTTAAAATATATGTGTGGCTTTTAATGTACAGAAATTATCATTTAATTCAGGCATTAAAAGCAGGTTCTGCTGGAGTCCCTGGGGTCAGCAGGGGAAGTGTCCATCTCCCCAGGTTTCTGTGGCACCAGGTTGGGCAGTTTCCGAGATGAGGGGAATTGCATCCTTGCCTGGATTTAAGAAGCGATCCTCGGGCAGGAGCTGCTGGCAAACAAGGGCTCTTCCTCCTGCTCCAAATTCAAGGTCTGTTTAAAAGGCTGGGAATACCGAGACCTGGACACATGGCATAAATCAGCCGTCGGGTTCACAGGATGAGTGGACTCCGCTGGCAACAAGTGTGCTGGCTGCCGAGTCCCCAGCGGAGGCTTCTCCCTCTCCATCCAGCAGCGAGAGACCTGAGAAGATGGGAAAAAAATATTAATGCCACGTAGCAGCTCCCTGCCACCGCCAGTGAGACAGCAAGGGGGACTCGAGCACGCTGCTGCTGGGCTGGGGGGACAGAAGTGCCCAGCTCCATCCCAGGCACAGCCAGCTACTCCAGCAGGATGGAGAGCCCGGACAGGGGATGAGATGCCAGGGCACTTCCCATGAATACAGAGGCACACAGGCAGGAGGGAGGTAAGAAATGGGATGGGGGGAGAAACCGGAGAAAAGAAAGGAGAGAAGGAGGAGAAGAAAGGGAAGGAGAAGAGGCAGCGGGGGGAGAGGGAAGGAGCACGCACGCGTGCCCATCTGGGCAATGCATCACATTGAAATTGTCCCGCATTAAAAATTCACCAGCCAGTGAATTTTCAAGGGATTTGTAGTAATTAGATGACAAAATGCTGGCAAATCTCAGGCTTGCCAAAGATGTTACTCAGGGGTCAAAGACTCGACACTTTTGGCTGGGTAATTTGTAAGTGTCAATCACACTCAGCCATCAGAGAGAAAGGAGAGATCTAACGGCTGAATCCTAACGAAGTCCAAGGGCCCTGCCTGCCGTCGCCCTGCCTGCCATTGCCCCCGCTGCCCCCCTCCTGCCTCACGCAGCCGCACTCGCTGCCGGGGCTCCAGGCACACCGGCTGGAACACACACTGGGTTTCTTTTTTTTTTTTTAAATAAAAAAACCCGACTTTTATCCTGCTGGGGGTAGGGGGGCAGGCGGATGGGATGGTGAGCTACCAGCCCTCCACAGCCCTGCATCACTTCTTCTGACATGTAGTTAAAATTGCTCCCGGGACAGTCCATCCTCCTGTTTCTCGGGGCTCGCTTATCCCAGGTTGACACACTGGGCTGGGTTCAGCTGAAAATGAAATTGAAACAGTCCCTGCCTGCAGTCTGCCCATTTCTGCCTCCCCATCAGGTGTTATGGAGCCTTTGGAGCCACCAGCACCACCACATGTGTTGTCTCTGCCTGCCTCAGCTCTGTTGACACAACCTGGGTTGGTTTAGACACCGGCAGGATGCTCCCGGTCGCGGGCAGCAGCAGCTGAGTGGCCGGAGCGGGGTCCCACTTCGGGCTGAGCTGACGGCGGCAGCTTGTGCCACACACCCACCCGGAGCCTGGGGGAGAAAAGAATTGAAAAGGTTTTCTACTTCATCAGCTCAGAAATCAGACCACAAAGTGCAAAATTAAAGCTTCACCCCAAATGCCATGAGGGATCTCTGCCCCGGCCATACACTAGGTGTCCGGCATGGGGCTCAGGCAGGGCTCAGCTTTGCTGAGGCTCGGCAGGAGGGATGAGGCTGAGGTTAAACCTGGCCTTTGCTGCCGGGTTTCTTGAGACAGGGTGGACTCCCCAAAGGCAGGGTATGGCCCCACGGGGATGGCTGCCTGGAAACTTAAGTGTATGGCCAGGACAGAGATCTCTCATAGCGCTTTGGGTAAAGCTTTATTTTGCATTTTGTGGTCAGATTTCTAAGCTGATGAAACAGAAAATCTCTGGACTGATCCGAGGGCAGCACCCAAGCACTTCTCCAGCCCCATCAGCATCAGCAGGATGGTTGCTAACATGGGCTACACTTAACTCCGAAAAGATTTCAGGTCACCAAACGCAGGAGAGGCAGGAGCACAATTTCCTATGCATCTCTGGTGGCTTATAAAGCTGTCCTCATTACACCTGCTAAATCCCACCTCCAGTTTTGGGCCGCGAGGGATGGTTTAAGCTGTAGGGAAGGGACGGAGGGATGTAGGGGGTGGGTCCAGACACCAGCTCTGTGCTGCTGCAGCTGCTGGGGCATTGAAAGCATCCATCATACCCCAAGGAAAAACACTCTGCACACCCCAAAACTGCTCTCTGATGCACTTAAATAAGCCAAGTCACAGGGCACAAAAGAAAAAAAGGTTTGTTTGCTCCACGCCACGCGGTGTGCTAAATTTTGTGAGCGTCCTCAATCCAGCGGCACAGGGAGGGGAGAGGTGGGGAAGGGGAGCGGAAGGGTGGGAGGAAAATCGCCTTTGGACAGAGTTGCTGCGGTTTATTTCGAATCCATTGCAATTCCTTGCTGTAGGACAGCGGGACTGTAATATCTGGTAACTCAGCCAAGCGGCAGCGTGGTGCTCTCCAGCCACTGCGCTGCCCTATATAAGGGAGCTAAGGGGACTGTAAAAGTGGCTGTAGGTTTCTCCTCAATTTAAAAAGTCATTTAGCAGCTGCAAAACACCGCCTGGCAACAGCTGGCCCTCAGAGGGGCATCCTTCCTTCAGCTACTCATCAGCTGCATTTTGAGCTTCTATTCTGTGTATTTAAATAGCCTGGATCACAGGCTGAGATCTGCAGAGGTGCTCTTCCATTTTTTTCTTTATCTTAACTTTATCTAATGTCATCTTAAGATGCTGCTAGGAGAACATTTCTTGGGAAGCAGCAGCTGATCTGCTGTGGGGAAGGACTCTGTGACCTCCTGAGCACCCACCGCTGCTGCTCTGTTGGGTGTCCGGCAGTCAGGAGCTGTCTCCCGTGAGCAGGGGGTGCCCATGGGGCAGCGCCTCCTCCCCATCGGAGCCTACTGCCAGCAGATGAAGACCGATGGCCCACCTCACTGTGCCTGAGCACAACTCCTACCAATGCCTCGCTCGCTCTTGCAGGAGAAAATTAACCACTAAACAAAGCAAAACCTGAATTTTAGCTGGGTGAACAACAAAGAAAATTTTTTTTTCCCCCCAGATCACCTCTCCTGACACATGCTACAGACCTCCCTCTTACCCTCCTACTCTTATTCCCCATGACAGGTAGCACTGCGTGCAACTGCTGTCCCAGCAGCTTTGCTAAGCCCTGAGCTGGGGATGTCACATGCGGGGATGTGATGACACCGATGCTGGACCACCCGGTCCATGCGGGCTGCAGGGCAGAAGCACTGGCGGGATGCACAGGCTGGGCACACTGAGGCCTGTCAGCCCAGCACGGTCCTGCGGCTGGAAGAGAGAGCTGAGCCTAATTATGTGGCACTAATTACAGACTGCGGAACGCAGGGATCGTGCTCCTGCAGGTCCGAGCCTGGCTGCGCTGCCCTGCGGCAGGGGAGGCTGGACACCGTCCCTTCTCTGGGGACCTCCCCTGTTGCTGCTCTCCCCTCTCCCCCCTCTCGCGCTGGCATCGCTTTCTGCATTTCACTGATTCACATCACACCGTGCGCACACCCGCCTCAGCCAACGTCTGTTCATATTCTCTCTGCCTCTCTTCCTAGCTCCAGTTTGGGGTGAAAGCCTCCCTTATTAGCCAATTTGGATACCTATTTACTGTGAATTACTGAGCCTGATTATTATTCATGAATGGCTAAGTCTGAAATCTCAAGCCCTGCCATGCGATTTCTCTCCCTCTCCAATGCATATATTTAGGGAAAACAGGAGGCAGCGTGTCTCAGTCACACGCAGCCACACTCCGGAGAAAGGAAAGCTGCATGCTGCCTCCTCGCTCTCCTGTTTTATTTCCCATCAAGGAAGGCACTGGTGGAAGCTGGAAGGCAGTGGTGCCGAACACTGGTCATGGTGTGACCCAGGGTAAGGTCCAGGCGTGCTGTAATATTACAGGGAAGCTTGTGCTCCCCAAATCTCCAGCCAGCATCCCAGTCCACCATCCCCGTGGGTGGCTGCAGCCTGGGGTGATGCCAGTTTGCTGCTGTCTCCTTCCATAATGGGGTCCAGGTACTGGGAGTCACCTTGGCTGTGGCTGAGCCCAGCTGATCCGTGGCAATCAGTTACCCAGTGGCGACTTGCCCGATCTCTTAGACACATTCAGAATATTTTAATGCTGGCTGCAGGGAAGGTAAAGGAGGTTTCTGTGCGAGGTGGGGAAAGATGGGGCAGCATCAGCAGCATCCCTTGGCTAATCCTTCACCAAGGGAGAAGCAAATGGGGTTTGCAATTGCAAAAGGCAGAAGGGAGACAATTAGGAGCTGAAGAACAAGTCCTGACTGCCAGTTAAAGCAGGAGTTTGCAGCAAACCTGCACGCCTGGCAGGGAGCAGGGCTGCTCCCGGCAGGGATGCAGCAATCGGCACAGCACACAGCTGCTTCCACCTGTAGACCTGTACCGTGCTTTGCAAATGGGGAAACCAAGGCAGCGAGGGAAGGTCTCCGTGGGAGAGCATCGCTCCACCAGCAGCACGCCCGCCTTCATACTACTTCTTCCATCTCAAAGGAGCAGCAACCAAAGCACTGTTTTTTTTCAAGCCCAAACCCTTTCTGTGTGTTTCCTGCCACATCTTGCTCAGGAAGACAACTCCGAGCATGCACAGACACCTCACTTACTGCCTCTGCGAGCAGACAAGCAAAGCTGGTAGAGTTGCTGGGGAGAAGGGGATGGCTGCCAACACCAACAAGCAGTCAGAAAGGCTTGAGATCCCAGAGCTCCTGCCTGGAGCCGGCAGCAGGGCTGGAAAGCAGCAGGCACGATGCCGCAGGACGCAAGCTCTTCCTGCAGCTCTGGCAAAGGGCTGGTGAATGGCATCTACGGTGCTTGCTGCGACGAGACAGGCTTGCTCGGCCCTTCAGCGCTTCCCAGAGCCCCGCTCCGTGGGGCACACTTGGGAGGAAGACTTTGCAAAGGCAAGATGGGATTAAAGGGATGAGAAGAGCTGAAATCTGTGATCCAATGCTGTAGGCAGGACCAGTGCAATGGTGATGAAAAGAAACCACCTGTGGCAGGGGGCAAAGGGATGGGGGCATGTTGTAAGCAGCAGCAATTCAAGCCCACAGCTCGGGAAAACAGCTCACACAGCGAGATGCTACCTGCCTGTCCATGCTGACACTGAGTCCCCTGCCTCATTCCAAGGGACAGTGGGAAAAACAACGCAGATTGTGGTCAAGAGTTTTCCAAAGGCACTGAGTCACTCTGAGCAATGAAAGAGGGCACAGCAGCACAGCTTGGCTCTGAGAGCAGCGGGAAGCATCGCTCAGCGGAGACACCCAGCCCTGGAAGCAGAGGAGCTCACAGCGCCCAGCCAAACCAGGACCCGGCGGAGATCCTCTCCGCATTGCCTTGCCTGCTGTCCCCTTAAGTAGATAACAGCCCACACAGGCCTCTGGCAACAGGCAGCAATAAAGTAAAGCTAGTTTTACATTAAAACCCGTTAACCCTCTAATTCAGTAAAAAGGCTGCATTTGAATAATATCCTAATCCAATTCCGGAGCCGGCCCTGGGGAGGGGGATACGGAGGGTGCCCGGGGAACAGCCACAGCTGTCACAGCTCCTGCTGCCATCCAGCTCGCCGGGGTCTCGCCCTGGACAAAGCCATCACAACCTGGCAAAAGCCCACCTGGCAGGGCAGTGGGCTTCAACCTGGGGTCTGCAGACCCCACAGGGACCCTGTACCATATCCTGGGGCTTGCAGAAGACAGGACTGAGTGTAAACTACCGGTTTCAGTTCTCGGACGGGGAGAGCACGTGCCAAACACGAGCTCAGAGAAACTCCCCCAGGCCCCTCTGCCGGAGCCTGAAATAACCCCTGCAGCCCCAAGATGGCCACATCTCCAGCTCCTGCCCAGGGCAATGGGTGATGGCTTGGCCAGGAGCAGGGGCTTGCAGTGGGCTGCTCCTCCTCTCTGCCACCAGCACAACCTGGATGCAATGCACCCACCTCCAAAAGGACACCCAGAGCAGACGGGCATCACACCCTCAACGTGCTCAGGTCTCCCCAGGGAGCACAGGGCAGCTGAGGGGTGACCAGCGCACACGGTGACACCGGCCCTGCAGTGTCAAGAGCCAGCAAAACAAGGGGACCAGGGCCACTGCTCATCATAGCCCAATGACAACAATTAGTGTGAAATCATTTGTTATAGATACAACCTTTCTGAATAACAGTTACTGCTAAAAGAAACTATTATCACTGTTGAACAAAATAAGCATATTGTGATGGTGTTCAGCTAGCGAAGTACCGCCAAGGTTAAGGACCAGTGGGAGGCTATTTCCCAGGTTTAACTACATGGACCGTTAAGAGAGTTTGCATTATTTTATCATTAGGATTGTTTCACATCAGAGAAAAAAAAAACAGGCAGCAGGGAGTGATGAATTTCCTGCAGACCTACTTAGGCATTCATTTTAATTCAGGGTAATTAGCAGGTATATGCTCGTTTTCAGAAAAGTCCCGTTAAACCCACTATAATTTTAGGGGTGCAATGTGTGGGATTCTCAATACGTAACAAAGAAGTCAAGTCTTTGCTTGTGGAGTAGAAATTAACTCAAACTGTTCTCCAGAGCTGCAATCAGCACTTTCATAATTAATGTACGGGCATACGTATCTGTATACACATACACAGCCCCCCCCCGCACACATCAAACAGATTTCCTTGATACCAAATTGCCTGAAAAATTAACCAATGTCAAACTGCTCAACAAGATAAGTATCATTAAGGGAAAAAGAAAATCTTCATTATGTTTGAAGGTACGGAAAAAAAAAAAGCCCTCATGAATGTTTTCTAGCCTGCTTCCAGACTGGGAAATAACATGTTTTAAAACATATCAAAGGGTTAAATTAATTTTCATTAAAATTTAAATTTGAGAAGGCTCCCTCTCTTCTTTCCTCCCTCCTCCCCCTTTGAACGTTTGACTGGCAACCATTTCATATTTCAATCTCGGCAGAACAAATTGAATTAGATGTTGAAACCAAACTCTGCTCTGTTCTCTAAAGCCTACATGCTCTGCTTGCGCTAATCCTTTTCGTTGCCGCTGCAGACCTCAGAGACACTCAGCAAGAAACCTGCCCCACCACAAAAGACAATGAAGGGAGAGAGGGAAAAAAAAAACACAACAGGAAAAAAACCCCCTAGGAAAATCCAGGAAAATCCAACCCCAACCTGCAACGCTGCAAAGCTTCACTTAAATCATGTGCTGGGTGATACATGTGCCTGGAAGGGAGCCTGCCCAGCTCCTCTGTCCTCTGTGCAGGTTGGTCCTTCACCCCCCCGGATGCTAATGCCCCATTTCCCTGTGGTGACCCCCTGGTGCGGGGCTGCCTCAGCACCACTGAGGGGTCCTGCTGCTGCTGCCCCCCGCACCAGCACAGATGGCAAAGGCAGTGGGGAGTCACGGAGGGAGTGGGGATGGGAATGCCACTCATCAACGCTGAGCAAAAAAAGGAAAAAACCAAAAACCTTGTCACCATTTGGCTGATGCAGTGACACCCCCTTTGACAGTGTGGCTCCCACACCCGTGCCTCAGTTTACCCACCTGTCCACTGAGCATGAACGCCTGCCTGCTGCAGGGCAGGGCAGATGTGCTGGAGCTGCTGTAAGGGATCAGTGTTTTACACCGCAGCTCTGAGGAGGGGGGCACCACTGAATTTTGGGGGTCTGTCCCCTGAGCCAGAAGCCCCAGGTTCTGACAGCAGGGAAGCCAGTGCTGGGGGCTGGGAAGCTGCTCGGAAGCAGCAGCAGGGCTCCTGAGCTGCAGCATGGTTTAGGGGACTGGCATGGGGTGTTACAGGTCTGGGTGCTGAGCAGCAGCACTCAGCCTCCTCCCTGGGGACTGCACGAAGCGCCAGGGAGCCTCCAGCCCGCTGGTCTGTAAGCACAGGGCTTGCCTGGGCTCTGAGCAACACTGCATGTCCTGCCCCTCCTGCGCTGCTCCATCCCTCCCCACTTCCATCGTTCCCCAGCTCCATCTCTCCCCAGCTCAGTCTTCAGGCTGGCTGTTGGAGAAGGTGTTAACAGCACGTACACCTGGAGGCATCCTTAAATCAGAGCTGCTCCAAGGGAACAAATGTTATCTCGAAGCCCCGGCACTTACTGCAGACGCACTGCATGAAGCAGGCAGTTATTTAACCCAACTCGGATTACTCCTGCGGTCACGTAAGCACCTTCCCTTTCATCAGGAGGGCCCCGGCGCTGTGCTCCTGCCCGGCACTTGCTGCAGCCCAGGAAGGCAGATGTATTAGCAGGGTTATTGGTCGGCTCCAGGCCCAGATGCGCTCGCTATTCAGGCGGCTAGCGGTGTTGTGGGTTGAACAAAAGTCTGGTAATAAGTAAGGTTATGAGCATCCCACTGCTAGGTGTATTGGGTACCGCCTCGCAGCAATAGGCAGATATTGCTGAGAGGAAAACAGCCTCTCCGGCAGTAATGTGTAACACACACACAAACACACGCCAGCAAGCGTGGGGAGGCTTCCCAGGGCTGATAAGCAGAGGACAGTCCCAGGTTCACCTCAGCATGGTGGGCTCAGCACCGCTTCAGACATGTGCAGCACGCAGCCCCAGCAGCACCCCGAAAACCAGGGCGGCCCTGGGCCACTTGGATGAGATTTAGGAACTGGTGTCACTTCTTTGGTTGTATAAATGGGAGCCAGAACATGTCAAAATCATTCCCTTGGTTGTGTTGAGTGAACACAGCACTGCTGGAGAACACCCTGCAGGGAATTTCTCCCCAGCATGAAGGATTCGTTAACCCAGTACCCAGAGCCACCTCCCTACGGGCAGCACACCAGTGCGATGCACTTAATCTCTCTTGGCCCTGCATGAGTTTCTCAGCACAGGATGGGGTTTCATCACCATGGAGGTACGCGGTGAGTTCCTAAGTGGATGGAAAAAGGGGGGCAGAGTGCAGTTCAAAGGGACCTAGGAGCCTCCCTGGGGATTTTATTGCACCTCTCCGGATGCTGTGGCTGGTGAACAGGCTTCCTACCAGCAATCCAGTTTCCACCACGGCCACAAACACACAGAAAGGAGATCCATGAGCCTGTCTCACCTCTCTTGAACCCACAGAGGGTTTGCTAGGTGGTCTCAAAAGGAGGTGGGGAGCTGGCTGAACTGCACATTGTCTGACCACAGGGAGCTATTTAATCCTGGCTCCCTCTGGCAAACCTCTGCCATCCCACACTCTCCAGCCTCGAGATGTTACTCCAAGAAGACACATGCCAAGAAGGAGCAAGGCCAGCCAGGACTCAAGACAGCGTGAACTAGACTGTGGGGTGTGTGGTGCCCTTGGAGCTAGTGAAGCCACAGAGGCTGCGGGTGCTAGCAGGGAAAAGTCCTTTGCCAAACTATCCGTTTCATGGTGGCAGCTGCAGGTTGGTCTCCAAACAGGCAGGTTTTTTTGGCAGCCCATCTGTTCTCCCCCAGCCACAGCAAGGGCCAATTCACAACTCAACAGTGATTTCTGCTGCAGCAGCAGTTCTGCTGGCTTCCCTTGTAGGAAAGCAAACACACTGGGGAGCATGCAGAAACACAAACAGTGCATGCACTCACTTCAATGCAGAGCCTAAACCGAGCTCAAATCTGGGCTGTGCCTTCTGAGACCGTGGCTACAAGCCTACGGGGTGACAGGGAGGAGAGGCAGAGGACGGGATCCCGACTCGGAGGCTGCTGAGCCTTTGCAATGTCACCTTCTCCTCCTCCTGGCACTGCCGACACTGTGGCAACCCAAGGCATTTTGACCTTTAGGGCCAGCTGTGCCCACCACAGCCCCACTGCCCTGGTACCCACCTCACCAGATGCCAGGCAGCTGTTAGATGGCCTCGTCTTTGTTGCTCTCCTCCTCTTCCAGATGCTCCAGGATTTCATTCAAAACCTCTGATCGTTTTCTCTTGTTTGGGGAGTCTGTCCAGGCCCAAGTGGCAGTGAAGAAGATGCAAAAGAAGAAAAGCAAAAATTATAACCCTGGGCCCATGCACAACTGCCTCCACCTCATGCTACTTCCAGCGCCCCTGATCCTCCTCAGTTGTTACTGCAGTTGAGGTAAAGCCTCTCAACTATCATTTACTTTTCCTCACCAGCCAGGCCCTGGCAGGGCACCACAGCTGCAGGTGTGACCCCACACCTATCCCCATGCTTTAGTTCACAGGCTTTGTTGGAAGCAAACAGCCCCTGCATCCAAACAGGCTCACTGGTGATGCTGACCCTTCCCATGGACCTCAGTTCACCCATTCCCTGTCCCAGAATGGTCGCACTACCAACTTAGACACCAGCTTTGTTCAACAAGGCTCATGGCAGGACACAGACTCACCAACATCCTTGCTGAGACATACAATTGCTGCCTGGCCCCGCAGCCCAGCCCGCATCTCCCACATCGGCTGGCAACGGGTAAAGGCTGGAGGCTGGCTCTTCCCTGACAGCTGGGGCAGTGATGTCCCTGCTTTGCTTTACCTGCCCCACACCGACAGCACTTTCCCGTGACCTACAAGGCATCATCATGCTCCCAAAACTGCTGTGGGGTGCAGCACCATGCAAGCATCCCTCCTCATGGATGCCAGAGCCTGCAGGAGGGTGAGAAACCCCTGGGGGCTGCCAGGACTCCGCAGCAGCACCCAGGTGACAAAGCCATTTGGTCCCTGTGCTGAGGCCGATGTCAGCACTGCCTCCTCTCTGCCGGGCAAGAAATGCCCTCTCGGCAGGAGCTGTGGTGCAGCCCCCTCTCCCCCCGCTCACTCCCCAGCCAGTGGCTCTCACTTGCGAGCAGCACATGGAGAACAGCTGTTTAAATCCTGCTTTCAGACATCAAAAGCCTCGCTGGGTTTCTCAAACAAACAAACATACCATAGGACTAAAGAAAAGGTGTAAAATAAATAAATGGAACAAGCTGTGCATTTTCTTTTAGTATTACAGCTGCTGTGGGAGATAAACAACAAGTAAATGTCACAAAACATCAATACAGAAGAAATTAACCTCACAAAAGCTCACATCCCCCCCTCCGCCTCCCCCCCAACTCCCAACAATTTTGCATTTCTGGAGTTCCCATCTAATGATTTTATTTTTCAATTAATTCCTTGACAGAGCGCCAGAACCTGCCTCCTTCCCCGCTGGTGGCTGCGGGGACGGGCAGGGGGACAGGGATGCCAGTGGCCCCCACTCCCCTCCTGGCACCCATGCCGCCGAGCTCAGGGGAGTCGAGGGGGCTGCAAGGTGCCACCCCAAGACCCTGGAGTGGCTCTTTCCAGTTCAATCATCCAAAAGCACAAGGCACAATCCACCTGGGAGGAAGGTGCCAGCTCAGTGGATCTCCCTCCCCTTTACTCTGCCCTCCCAGCTCCTGTGGCCTGGGAGCTTGGGGCTCAGAAACGGCATCAAATGTGGTCTCAGCTCCCAAATCCATAGCAAGGAAGAGTGTGTCCCCCACCTGCCACCCCTTCCCCACCAGCCCCTGACATGCCCCATGAGGAGACCCTGCACAGAGGCGATGATGGGGGTTGCACGGCAGAGGAGATGCTGGATGTGGGATGCTGGGTGCTAAGGGAGTATCCCTAAGCAGTGCAGTGCAGCCAGGGGATCTGCTGTGGTGCGGGCAGGGGGCTGGCAGGGCAAATGACCCCCACTGTGTGCTCCAGATTCACCAGCTCCCCAGCCACAGCACTGCTGGGGAGCACCAGAGCATCCCCCCACCCACCTAACAAAGAGGAAAAGGGGGAGAAAAACCCCAGGAGGGTGGGGAAGTGAATTGGTTCAACTTCCGTTCAGCCACTCCAAGCTGGTTAAGGTTTGCCCGCTAACGATCCCATTTGCTTCCTTTAAACAATAGCCAAAGCCGGCGGGGGTGGGCCGAGAGGGGGATTACCACGGGATTAGAACGTGGCAGGGTTGCGAATGCCACGCTAATCCTGCAGGGTTTTACTCTCTGGCTACGGCATGTGTTTGCATTAGTTACAGATGCTCTCTCTAAAAAAAAAAAAAATAAAAAAAAAACCACCCCTTAAAAAAAAAAGAAGAAAGGAGAAAAAAGGAAGCCCAAAAGGCTGGGAGGTGAGGGCAAGCGTGGTGGGTCTGTAATGCAGCCGAGAGGTAAAAGGAGCAGCTTGGGGGTCTGCAGCCAAAGGAGGAGCAACCTGGGAAAGATGAAAGGGATGGGGAAGAATCATCCCACCCTGCTGGGGAGGGCAGGGGGATCAGGTCCTCAGTGGAGCATGCCTTCCTCTGCAAACACTCTACTTCCAGCAAACAACTGTAAATAATCAAGGGCAAGCCACACTGGAGCTCCACTGCTTTACACGCACCCACAACCCTCTGCTGAGACTGGGGACCTTGCTGAAAATGCTCTCACAACTGCAATACAAGCCAGACCCCCTCCTCACACACCTCTCTCATTCGCCTGCCTTGCAGCCTCCACATCCCTTCTTTCCACCTCAACCTTCCTATAAACCCCGCCCTGCACAAGTCATCCCTTCCCCTTCCTGCATCTTACACAAAATTCCCCATCTGTCAATTTAATTCTTTGATCGATGGGAAAGAGCAGGAAAAAACGGCCCGGCACAGCTGGCTTCCCAAGTTAGCCCTGGCAGGATACCGCCAGCCCCGCTGGTGACGGCTGAGTGCAATGTTTGTGAAGCGCAGAGAACACAAGTCAATAGTAATTTAACTGGATTGGGAGCAAGTACCTTCCCTGCACGGACTGCGAGCTCCCGGGAGAGAGGGAGCGTGCACACGCTGAGGGTATCGCCGCCTTGCTCACAAATCTTCCCCCAGTGAGGCTTCCCAGGATGTAGCTGTGCCGGCAACCGTGGTCCTGTGCCAGGCAAGCAAGGGAAGAAGGATCGAGCTGTTCACAGACCCTTTCTGGGCTGCAGCTATATGATTGCGGGGATGCAGGAGATGCGCAGATCTGCAGTGGGGCTCTGGATGCGGCCCCGGACCGCTCCCTTCTGCGCAGGGCACACATCCAGATCTGCCTCTCACCCCAGGGCTGGCAAATTCAGCTGCAGGGCTTTGGGATCCCTTCGTCATTGTTTCAGCAAAGCCAAAATATTCTCCCTGCTGGTTTCAAAGGCATCAGTGACTCTTGTTTGCCAAAGGGAGGATCCACCTCCCGAAACGAGGGCCAAGATGCTGCTGGTGGCAGGGTCTGTGCATCCCTCACTGCTCTGATGTAGCACTTGCCACGACCCTGCTCCACGTTATGGGCTGGATTTAGAGGCCCCAAGGCCAACGGCTGGCCAACCTTCCCATGGCTTCTCCTTACGACATTACACTAGATAAGTCTCTTTATCCACAGCAGCATCAAATCCTCCCCTGTAGCTGGCCAAGCTCTCAGGCTCTCCAGCCACCTTGCAGCAGCGGGTCCCACGGATTAACAATTCATGGTGGGGTGCAATTAAAACTCAAAGAAAGCTGCTTTTTTGTTCCTAACATAAGACACTCCTGCCTCAGGATGAAGAGAAGGTGCACTCAGAAATCAGCAAAAAGACTTAAACCTCTTACAGACTGCTCAGAGGCAGGGGAGCAAGCGCAGGGTGTAGTGCTGCAGTCCCAGCTGTCAGGGCTGGGCTGTGGCTTCACTCCTGATAGCATTACAGAAACCATCTCTGGCAGCTGGTGACCACTTCTGGGCTCCTCACTTTCTCCTGGAACATCACAAAGACTTAGAACAAGCCATAAAGAATAACCTGAAAACTACACAAAATGGGAAGGAAGCCTATTTCATTTTATTGCATCTATTAGACCTATTGAAAAGATGGCTCAGAAGTGGCTTGATTGCCACGACAAATGCTTGCATAGAGAAAAGACTTAGGAGACCAGACCTCTCTTTAACCTAACAAATAACAGCAGAGTGAGACCTGGGAACTGGAAGCCAAATCTCTATAAACGGTGTCTAGAAATATGGTGCATAATTGTAGCACAGAGAAGTCAGTGGTAGGATGTCTGTCTCGCAGCCCAGGTCTAGACTTCTGTCTTTCCTTGCTAAGACAAAAATGACAGGGCTGACACTGGCGCTGCTGGGTGAGGGGTCTTGGCTGCTGCTACTCAAGACACCAGCCTGAAAGATCAAGGTTGCTCTTTCGAAGTTGGAGATGCAGAAATCTGCTGTGATGGCAGCGAGATGGAGCGCGATGAGCTCATGGCTCAAGCCAAACTCGCCACCAGACCCAGGGGAGTGCAGGTCACTGTGTTGTCCCACTGGACGTGGGTGAGAGCAACCCCCCAGGCCTTATGGCAATCTTCTCACCCACCCTCTGTTAGCACTCTGCAGCCTCTTCTACACACAGATACACCACGGGCTAACTGTGGAAACATCTGTGCATCACTGTTGTGCCCATAGCAAATCAGAAACTGCATAGAAAAGAGGAAATAAAAGAAGAAAAAGAAGGAGCTTTTCAAAATACTTGAATTCCAATTGCATAAAGCTTGGGAGAAATGTGTCTGAAAGCCCTGTGAGATGGACAGGCTCAGTCCCTTGTTCTGCTTTAACACTTTCACCTCTTCTGGTATGTGCAAAGTCCCTGGCATGCTCCCTGGTTGCTTTTATTTCTGTGGAATAACCAGGAAAAGGGCCATGAGCAGTAGAGGCCATGTGTCACCCTGTACTGATGGCACAGCACTGCCAACATGGCTTGATACAAACACGCAACACTGCTACAGCAAGACCAGCCTCTCAGAGCAGCGTGGATGGCTTGTGGTGTTGGAGGCCTCCAGGTCCAAAAGGATCACAAAAGGCTTTCAGAGAAAGAAAGAAAAGAAAAAGACTCTCCCACGGGATGACAATGCCCAACCCTGCAAAGAAATTTAGGGCAGGAAACAAGGAATAAGCTGAGTTAGATGGTGGGATAAGACCCACTCCATCCACCACTGTGCCTTTTGAAAGCATCTGCCTCCATGCCCTGCTTCTCAGATGCTGCTGGCTGGGCTTGGCTCGGGGAGCAACACAAGGACTGCAGCAGCAGCGGCTTTTGGTGGTAAAAAGCAGCTGAAGACACCAAGGACCTCAGGGTCTCGACTCCTTCCTGAGCCTTGAAGACTCAGAATTATCTTTTCTCTCCCATTCCCAGCTTGGTCCCTTCCTACCTGGAGATAAGGGACCAGAGGCGCCTGACCACTGCAGCCTGCAAAGCTGTGGGAAGACCCTCACACGACATCCACACTGAGGAGGGAGAAGAAAACTCACGGGGACATCCATGAACAGCGCAGGGATGTCTGAACTGCTCCTGTGCCTTGTGGGGAGAGGAGGAAAGTGGGGGGGGAAATGGGTATTGGTAGGAAAATTGAGCTTGGTTTCTGGCTAACAGAATCCAGTCTGCAGCACCAGTGCAATGAGATGTGCGGCCTCAGCCCAGCTGTTCAGCAGGCTGTAGGGATGAGGAGGATTCAAGCCAGGGCAGCAGTGCTGTGTGTGCTCTGTATCCTCTCTGCCCTGGCTCCATGTGGGAAAATCAGCCTCCAGCTATGCTGGGGAAGAAATACGAAGGAGCGGGGGCCAAAGTCTAGTAGCTGCAGCTTTTCCCTCTTTATCACTATTGCTTTCTGCACACCCACAGCAAAAAGGACAGAGCCTGGCTCCCTCCCCTCCTCAGGGCCACTGGGCGTCACTGCCAGAAACCCTGCGGCAAGCCTGTCTTGAAACCAGGAGAGGGCACTTCCCAAAGAAATAAAATCCCACCCATGAAACTCCAGCCTGCCAGTGCGGTGCAGAGAGAATGAGACCCGGTCCCAGGCACCAGCCAGCTCCCAGTGCCCGCTAGATGCCCCAGATGGGCTTTGTTATTGAGAAACGCTTCTGGCAGATCCCGCTCTGCCGCAGGATTAGCTACCAGCAGTTTTGCAGTGGAGGACGCGCGTGTGCACCAGGCAGGGCTGAAGTCATTGGATGTTATTTCTCTCCCCTCGAGATGGGCTGAAGCACAGCGATGACTGCCGCCTTCAATCACATTTTCAGTCCCTAAAGATGGGGAGTGATAACCTTGCTCCTGTTTTTCAGCCAAGCTCCTGGAGCCACTGCAGCTCCAAGGCTGCATCTCTCCTGGGATGTGAAAACACTCTTCCTGCCGCTCTCCCAGAGTCCCCACCTCCATGAGGAAGACCCCAGAGAAGGGGGCTGGAGCAAACACAGACAGAAGTCAGGAGGCAAGCTGAGCCTGGAGGAGACGGGAGGTGACAGAGCTCGCAGGCAGCAGCCAGCATCTGCTGCCAGTCTGAACTACTGTAAAGCCGAGACTATTTCCACCCCCTTTCAGATACAGCAGAGTAGAAAGGGAGAAAGGAGATCCCAAATATAAAATGGGGTGCATGAACCATCACATCTGCTGCCTTCTCCACCCAGGTAGAGACTCACAACACTGTGATAAAGTACGATGTGTCCCCCTTCCAGTGGTGGGTTCTGGGTGGGCACATGCACCCCTCAGCTGTGCCCATCCTCCCTGCTGCCTCACACGTGCCCCCAGCAGCACAGCTCCGTGCCCAGGCTATTACACATGCCTGGACACTGCCGTGCTCCTTTTGGTTACCTTTTTGCCATCATGTTGGAGATCAGTCTGTGGATCCCAGCACACCCCACTTTGCTCCCCTCAGCCCTTCACCACCAAACTGCAGCTTCCCCAGCCTGTAACAACCAGCACTGCACACACTACTTCACGAACGCGAGGCCGGGTCCCGCTGGAGTCAGGCTTGCTAAATAAGAAGGCTTGCTGCTCTTCCATCGCTGGGGATTGCAACATGCAGCCCCACAATTGCTTATGCCAACACCCCAGGCGATGGGCATGTGTGTGATGGAGAGGGGAGGCTGGGAGGGGATGCAGGAGGAAGAGCATTGATCTTCAGCTTAGCCCTCCAGCCCAGGGGAGCCCTTCCTACATAAATATTTGCCAAGCAATGCATTTGTGCCTGTCGATGGCTGTCAATAGGAGCCTGCAGTGCTGTTATCTGCGGAGCTGTCATTCTCGGGAACCTGGTCCAAACAACCCTCTCCGCATCTCAACCAATGGCCAAATTATTTGTCCTTTTTAATCTGTGTGCTGTGTGCACAGAGCTTGTCCCTAAATACTGAGCACCCTGGGGTGCAGGCGGACAGAGCAAAACCATTGCAGCTGGCAGGTGCCACTGAGGCGCCTCGGCAGTGCCAGCACATGGAGAGTTAACCGGCTCACATGCACACAGAGCTGTCAGACAAAGCTGTGGCCTGGATGCCTCCTGCTTCCCGCCTGTGCTTGCCTTGTCAGGCTCCAGCATCTACCTGCCAGCTCCAGCAAGCCGGCAGCAGTGGGGAAAGGGCTGGCGTGGACAGGCAGCATGTGCCAGATGGGACGGTGCCAGCCAGGGCTGTATCAACAGGCCAGAAGGATGCTGCTACGTTACCGTGGAAATGGTCTGCTGTTTTCCGTCTCAGGGCCTCCACCGTCTCCTCTGTGTCTGCCCACTCCAAGACCAGCCTCCGACCGTACAAATGTGTGCTGTGGCACAGGGCGTTGAATGCTTTCTGCAGAATTAAGAGAAAAAAATAATTAATAAGGGAAAAAATAAAATCAGGCTCACATGAGGAAAAGCAAAGATGTCCCTCCCTCTGCCCTGAATCTAAAAGGTCACCAGAGAACATCCTACTTTGAGCACTTTGCTCTGATGGGGCAGGATTCATCTCCATCAGTAGCTCTGACTTGATCATTTATCTTCTACATACTTGCAGCAGAGCGAATACCCATCACCATCCCTGCAGGCTGCTGCTGCTCGCTAGGGAGCAGGCTGAAATCCAGCACAGCAAGCAGCTCAAGGCTGGCTGCAGCCTTGCATCACCCTGGGACCACACCTGAGCCAGGAAAGCTGCCGCCTGGGAAGGCAGCCGAGAACTGGGGCAGTGCTGGGGGGGTTGGCTGCAAACCAGGACCCTCACAGGCAGTGCAGCACCAGTGGGTTAGCACAGGCAGAGCAACCTCACAGCTCTCCACCTAACCTGTTCTCTGCTGGCACACAGTAAAGCACAGCTCAGACATGAGTAGGGAGGTTGCTTTCTGCTCAGGGGCAACAAGTTTGAAGAAGTACAAACCCACCAGGGAAAGCTGCTTTCCTCTCACCAACCGTGTTGGTGATGTCAGCCATGGTGGCAGCAAATATAGCAAAGCCCGAAACCAATGCAGAAGTCCTCTTCTCTTTTTGCCTATGGTGGTTTGCTACGTTACAGAAATCCACAGGTTTCCTCATTGTTAGGTTCTGCTTAATAACATCCATACAGCTATAATCTCTCGCTGATGTTTAATACAAGAATGCCAGCCAGCACAGTAGCTCAGACTGCTTTCTGCGCCTGTAGGCAACCAGCTGAGGCATTCAGGAAATAGTGACTTGATCCAGGGAAAGTTGATTTTGTCTTTATCTCCCACAGACTTTCAAGGAAATTTAGGACTGAGCAGGGCTGGGTCTATAATGCAAATACATAAACACACTGGTCCAATATTTTCATCCCCAACAGGGCTAGAGAAAAGGAGCCCAAAATGTTCTTTTAAAAGTCCCAGCTAAGGCTGGGATTAAGTCAGGTTATAAACTCTGCAAACTTGCATCCCTGGAACAAATATGGCACCTATAGGATCGCAGAATCACATCCCACTGTCCAACAGGGATGTATTCTCCCACCTGGAGGCCCCCAGATCAGCACCAAAGTTGTCCTAGAGAATATCAGACCTCTCCACTGAATTGTTTACTCAATGGCAATTTTGAACCACTGTGGCTGTGCCCAAATATCATGCCTCTGGGCAGAGGGGCTCCTCATGCAAGAGGCTTTGGCTGCCCACGACCACTCCGCAGCAGCCAGGACCCTGCCTGAGCTGCTGGTTACGAAACTCAAAAACCTCATCCATTTCCAGTAATCAGCACTCAGTAACCTGGGTCTTCCCCTCCTTCTGACTCCCTTTCACTCATATAATTCTCATTCATTAGAAAAAAGAGAAAGGAGGAGCACCAGCTCCACCTGCTCCGTAGCATTGCTGAGTTTCCCCACCTTCGCTGGCTCCCCAGGGCTGGCCCTGGCAGGGCAGCCTGCCTCCTTTTCGGGGAATCCATTCCTTTCTGAAGGGCTGCAAGCCTGGCTGGTGCTTTTGCAGCTATAGCTGGTTTTATTTGCTGCTGCTGCTGTTTTAAAAGCCTATCTTCCAATTAGCAAAGCAATGTGTTGGCTTAAATAAACACTCGGGGGGAGGTGGCAGTAGGGAGTTGTGATGGCTGTTTACGTTGGCACAAAGAACCATTTCCAAAGCCTGGCAAACAACTGCAGCTCTAATCACTGGGTCTCATTTGTTAATTTATACTTTCTAATTTCTCACTTCTTGCAGCACAAGGAAGAGGAAGGTGGGAAGACAGCAGACAGCCTCAGCAACCTCGCTGCACTCTGCAGCAGGTCACGGAGGAGGGCAGATCATGCCGAAACGTGTCCACAATCATGGTGCAACATGCAGTGCTTGGTGGGCTCTCATCCTCCGAGCCACTTGCTCTGCCACGTCCTCCTTGTTGCAGGATTGCTTCCACGCCCTGCCAGGCACACGCATCCGTTCAGCCCACTCTGGGATGAGGCATCCTCTAGTTTTGCAGGCAGCACTGGGAAAAGGTCATGGAGCAAGAGGGAAGGCAGATGCTGCCATCGAGTTGCGTTGCATGAAAGAAACCCGCTGGGACAGATGAATCTGCCAGCAGTCTGATGACACTGGCCCTTCCCAGCCAAACGCACTCCCAAAATGAGCTGTTTTGCACCCAGGATGAAGCAAAGCTCAGCCCACCACTGCTCCAGCCCATGCAGGAAAGGGTGTGCTGGGACCCCTGATCCCCATGGCCCCGTCTTCCAGATGGGGTCCCAGAGATGGGGCTGCAGAAGAGAAGCCATGCATTTCAGGTGAAAAACATGTGAGTGTCACTTCCTTTGGAAATGAGCTGAAAAATAAAACTTAGCTCTTCATTGCTGAGAGGAATGAAGACTTTTTCAGGGTAGAAAAAAGAGAAACCACTGATGATTTAAAAGACAAAGGGATGAAGAGGACAAATGCCATCCCCATACATCCATATTGCTGGAAATCTTCCAACGGGAGGAAGAAATTTGCCACTGCTGCTATTCCAAATGAAAAGATAGGTAGGGAAAAAATATATTCTAATTACATGAGAAATATGAAATGAGGACAAGCAGGCTGACTTTCAAAGAAAGTGGGGCTGGAGGCAGGAGCTATCCTTGGGGTGCAGCTCCTCCACCCAAGTGTCTTGTCTTCCCAGAGCATCTCCTTTGAAGACCAAAGTATTGAACGGTCTTTAGTATCCAAACTGAGGATAAAGAGAGGTGTGGTGTCCACTCATCTGCAAGAGAGTGAAACCCACCTGAAAAGACCTCTAATTACTTCGCTCCATCCTACAGATTTAAGAAAAGGGGAGCCCCCACAATGCAAGGTTTGGTATCCTTAAACGCAAAAAAAAGATTTCATTAAAGCTGCCGCATTTGGTAACACACCCACTGCCAGGTAACACCAAAAGCTGAAGAGCCCTGGCAAACCTCCTCGCAGGTCTCTTTTGCTTTCCAAGTATTTTAGGGGTTGCATGAAAACCCTACAGCCTTCTCCCCCGAGAAAATAGGATGCAAGTATGTTTAAAAAAGTAATTTCTGAACCCTCCGGAGTATGATTTTGCTGAGTTTGGTTCAAGCTTAACATTATGGCTCAGTGCGGCACAATTTTTGTTGCTAGCTCTGAGTACAGCTTGGGCAGACTAGAGCCCAGGCAGTGGATGGAGAGGCAAACAGAGCAGGGAAAAGCGAAGAGAGAGGAAGGGGAGAGGCTGGAACAGCAGCTTAAAAATGTTTGTGGGATTCACAAAGGGAATTTTAAAATTAAGGGGTGGCTGATAAACTGACATGAAGCCCTGACTGCTGGGACAAGACAGACACTGCTTTGGAGCACAGCCTGCTGTGCTGGGGCATTGGAAAGGCAGAGATCAAGAGACCAAACCATTGTGTCTGTCACCCCTGAGTGCTATGGCTCCATCCCTAAATGCTGTCTTAATTTGGAGGACAGTGCTGCTCTGCCTATAGATTCCCCCTTGCCCTATTAAATATCCAAGCCAAAGAGCCTCTGGGCTGGAGTCATTAGAGGGACAAAGGGTCAACAACATTAGGAGACTGATAAATTTCCCTTCCTCACAAGAGCCAGTCCCAACTGAGGATGCTCTCTGTGATGCCAGCTGCACACAAGGATTTTTCCTTCCGTGTACATGCATTTCTAAAGGGTTGACTGTCTTTCCCGAATGTGCAATTTCTATTTGGAGACCAGATGTATTTTTATAACAACAGGGGAGAAAAGGGGAAACTCAGCTTCCAGTTAATAGTTCAAAAATAAAAACAATCCCACAACAATTCTGCACAGGGAACATCAGGAAACATGTCAAATAGTTAATGCTTCCTTAACCAGAGTTAATTTGTTATTGCCAGCAGATCAAAGTTTCCCTTCTCATCCCTTAACTTCTCTGCACTCCCACTCAGTGATGAGCTGGCACTGGAGATATAAAACCAAAGGTCTGATCAGCAGGCATACAAACCCGCTTTGTGAATACTACTTTGTCCCTGCCCGTTGCAGCCTTTGACATGGGTTCCTCCCCATTTCCTGGCTTCGCACATGTGCGTGCTGTGATCTGTTAAATGCTCACAACAGAGAAGAGAGAGGGCCGCTAATTTCATCTGATGGTGGTGTAACACTCCCGGTCGAGGTCCATCCATCACTCTGGGAGCCGTCAAATGACCCAGGAGACAGCCCCAGCTGCAGACGTCACCGTGGGAAAGCCAGGCGTGAGACTGGGGCTCTGAAGGACAAGCAAATGATGGGGAGAAGATGCTACCAGCAGCAGCCCATGCCCTGCCTGAATGTCACCTCCCCTGCAGGCAATGCAACCTGCTGCCTGATGAGTGTGGCATGGGAGCTCACCCCTCCCATGACAGCACCTTTCGGCAGGGCTGGCTATCCTTAGGCTGAGGGGATAACACCCAGCCCAACAGGACAGGTCTGCAGGCACAGCATCAGGGAGTTTGAAGGGGGAGCGCCACATCTCTTGTGGCTTTGGAAAAGCTCCATACACTCTCCCACAGCAGCCGTGATTGCTCAGAGAAAAAGACAAACACGGGAGGTCACAGGCTTTAAATGCCCAACAAAGCCACCCTAACTATTCTATTACAAAAACATCATGTTTTATAAGATGCTTATAAGCGATTTCCAGATTACCACTCTGAGCAAAAACGCCATTGACAGTCACAGCTATTCAGCTCAGAGGTCTCCAGGCCCACTCCCCTCCCCTCTCATTTCACTTAGCAATAAACTCTAAGCCAATTATGTCTGTGTTTACAATATTCAGGATCCTATTCATCAATACACAGCGCATCCTCTTCCAGACAGCCAATGGAGTGTACTTGATGTGCCACTTGTGAGACAATGAAATCCCTCAAAGAGATGAGGGTGGAAAAGAAGGAAGAAGAGCTGCTTTGCTGGAAAAGAAGCAGCACCCCCCAAGTGCTCTTCCACAGGGCAGCTCGCTCCCCACACACTTGCCTCCCACAGCCCCTGCGAGCTCTGGGAGCAGTGCCCTGCACTAGCACCCTGCCCGGCTCTCTCCCCTCCAGCTCGCTGCCGGCGCTCAGCAGCCACAGATGGGTTTCCTACTGCTGAGATCTGTATTTGCAGCTGGAATCAGCCCCCAAGGGGCTAAAGAGGGATGGGAGGCAGACACAGAGCCTGTGCCCTGTTTCTTCCAGAAACCAAGCAGAAAAGTGGGTGCTGTTTCATTCACCCCCAAACTGAGCAGCAGTAAAGAACCAGCCAGGTCCCTGTACGCACCTTTCCATCAGATGCTTAAAGTTTCCTCAGGAAAAGATTAATTCCAAACCCAGGAACAAAGCCTGAAGGACTCTGGAGTGAAGCAGAGGTTAAAGCCAAGCTGCCCAGAGCTGGGGTTTGAGCAGAGCCACAGGCACAGATCCCCATGCAGGGTGAGAAACCATGCTCCTGGGGAGCTCGCTGCACCCCACGCTGCCCAGGGAGCTGGCTCCCAAGGGAAGGATGAATGCTGAGCAGAAGGAAGTTTGAATTAGGATCAATACAGGACTAACAAAGAAACTCTATGTACTGTGTTATACGGGAGGTCAGACTGGAACGGATGATCTAATAGTCCCTTGTGATCCCGGATCAATGAATCCTGTCTGAAAACATAAACACAGGCTATGCTTGCTACCCACTCCTCTCTCCTTCATCTCCGCTCACAATCTTGAAAATTTGGAGTCTCAGGGAGCCGGTGGAGTCATGTGGTCCCTTCCCTTCAGCAATAACATCCCTTGACAAATGCCCACAACCATTCCTTTTCCAGATACTGCGCAAATCACCAGGAGCCAGCAGCAGGGACGAAACCCGCACCGCTCTGGTGCTGGCAGTGGCTGCGCAGCAGCTTACAGCGGGGCTGAGGACCCTCTTCTGCCCAGTGCATGAGAGACCATGCCTGGTCTGGCCTGCTCCTGAACCTCTAGCAAAGGGCAAGAGCAGAATACTATCAGACTGGCTACAACCCCCTTGTTTGTTCTGCAAATATGAAACTTAAACATATAGGGAAAGCTTTTAAAAAAACAGAGCATTCTGAACAGCAATTTATCCCGGCTTAAAATGCTATGGAGTATTTTGCAGCATAAAGTGCCTACAGATTGCAAAAATGTCAAGACATTGGAATGATGGGATTTGCATTTTTTGGTTAAAGCAAAATGTGCTTGCACCCTGCAGGCTTCAGGAGCTCAGTTCTTGGTGCTGAGAAAGGTGTTTCGTAGGCACAGCTGCCTGCTGCCAACATTTTCCATATTGCTGTCAAATAGCCAGCACAGACCACTCTGAGAAAGGATCCTTAGCCAAACCAGGACAGACAGGTCCCCTCTTCCGACCAAGATCATGACTATATTACAGAACTTCATCTTTGTTTTTGTGTTCAGCAAGGCAAAGCAGACACAGACCTTTCTCTCCACTTGCCCATCCTTTTGACCAATTCACAACTACTGTTCTTCTGTTACACTCGCTATCTGAAAACCACCAAGGTAAGGCTGCTCACAGGGGTTCTCAAAACACACAGAGGAACTGATGAACATGGGCCTTGCACAGTTCAGAAATCAGTAAACAGCCACAACATCCAAAACTTGCCTAAAACCGAGGCACTGGTGGAGGTGGGACACGTACTCAGGTTTTCTGATGTGTTAACACTGGGTCAAAACCATTCCTTCTCACCTTGCTTCAACAAACCTGAAAAATATGCCTCTGTCCTCCTACATTGCAAGAATTTTTAGCCATTTTATCAGTTGCACCGAACTTATGCCCCTTACGGCTTAGGTTGTGGTTTCTGTGGTGTAACCTCCAGTGCTTGCCCACATGGAGGTTTTAGCCTCAGTGCAGCTTTGCTAGTGACTGGCAACAGCCTGCCCCAAATCTGGGCTAAGCCTCAGTGGGACTGAGCCTCCGGGCTCCCTTCCTCACCTTCTGCTCCGAGACCAGGCTGGAAGGGTGCTAGAGGGGAAGGACTACATCTCACCTTGGCATCCTGCTTGGTGAGGAAATCCACAAAGCCAAAGCCCCGGTGGGATCCTGTTCCTGCCATTTTCTTGGGCAGCCGGACAGTCTTCAGCTCTCCAAAGGTGCTGTGAATTAGAGAGGGAAAAGCAAAGACATTGTGAAATCAAGGGAAGAACCATTGTTTTATTACAAACCATGGCACTATTGGTTGCAGACCCACATTGCAGGCTTCCCAGTGCTGAGGATTCGGGTGAGTGGTGTCCTGCAGCTGCTCTGCTTCCCTGTAAGCCCCATGTCCAAAGCACCTAGTAACAGCTAAAAACACAGCTTGGATTTCAAGGGTCATCCTTTCAGATCGCAAACCTTAACAAAGCAAAAAACTTCTTTAAAGTAACTGCTATGCTCCTCCTCCCTTTAGAAGATCTGCAGAAACCAAGGACCCAGCCTGCATGCCATGCCCTGTTCAGGGCGGGCAAAGAGCATCTCCAGGTTACCAGGAGGTAAGGCTGCTCCAAACTGCCATTGAAACAGATTTATTTGCACCTCTGAAGAGGGGCTGGAGTGCACAGGATACAGGCACGAGCCAGAGCATGGCCCCACAGGGACCTATTATGTTCCCAGAATAGCTCCTCCATCCCCACAGCCTGTTGTAGGCACTACATCTGCAAAGGTCTCATCCCTCTGCTCAGCAGATGCTGGGCATAATTTTTAAGACTGGATTCCCTCGCTCTAACACTTCACTTGGGCACCTGGGTTTCCCATCCTGCAGCCAGCCACCCAGCCTCTTTCATGGGCTGGAATAAACTGGTTTTACTTAACGTTTGCTGAATGTATAAAGGGAAACAGGTGAACTCAACAGACCCAAGTCCTACACAACAACCGCCAGATCCGTCAGCATTTCAGACAAGTTTTTGAGTGCCAATGGGACAGAAAGTCAGGAAGGGAAAGATAAGGGGGGTCCTATTTAGCTGGCAGCATCTGTGCCTGGCCACAGCCCAGCAGAAACCTTGTCACAGCGTGCCTGTCCCTGGAGAAGGAATTGGAAGCACGCAGCCAACCCACCAGCCTAGACCTTGTACAAAAAGCCTGAAAACAGACCCAAAGGCAGCGCTCGTTGGACACCCCGCTCCAGTGCCATCCCCTGGAGAAATTCCAGGACAAAGCCAATGTTTTCTCTGCATCCAAGCTCCCACTCCCCCGTCTCCTCCCCTCCCCTTACACCCATTTATCAAACACATATGCACAAACTGCAGGCAATAAATATTTAATGTGGACCGGGTCTGAATAGATGTGTTATTTTATTTGAAAATCTACACACACGCGTGCATACACAAAAGGAGCCTGGGATGCAGCAGTGCCAAAGAGCGCCTGGGAATAAACACAGTAAAGGCCATAAACGCTCTCGTGAAATGATATAAGCTAAATCCTGGGAGTTAACCTGGTGCACTGGCAGCATGACCAGGCATTCATCTACCCAATTTCCTTAGGCAACGTGGTGTGTAAATGTACCATTATGAAGCCTCAAAATGAATCCGCACGTCTCCTCCTCGGTGCTTTCCCTCCCTCTCTCCCTCCTGCCCCCTTCGAGCTGGCGCTACACAAACAAACAAACAAGCCTGAGCAGAGGCGAGGGAGCAGCCTCGGCTGGCGGGGATGCTCGGCGCCGGGAGCAGCAGGAGCACTGCCTGGTAGCACTGCCTGGTTTCCGGCAGCAGGAGGGTCCTGCTGCCAGAGGGTGTAAGTGATGGGGCCCCAGGAGCTCTGCAGGTGGCTCCTCTCACTTGCAGCATCCCTGCAGGATCTCAAATGCCACAGCTGGGTTAAGGGAGAGGTAACGAGAGAGCTCCTGGCCCAAGGAGATGACCATCTAGCTAGGAAAGACAGCCAGTGGGTGGCAAGGGCAGTGGAGTCCTTGCTCCGATCTAGCGCTCCATGGAAAAATTGTGGGCATTGCCTCGGGGGAGAAGAATACTTGCTAAAGGAATACGAGCAGGATATTTGCTAAAAAGAAGGAGGTCTCAGACAACACTCACCCTGCGCACTAAAACACCATGTATCTTCCTTTGACACTGAGACCCGATGGGCAGGATGGGCAAGCAGGTGCCCAGCAGCAACAGGACAGCTACTGACCCCAGGACTCAGGGTCCCAGGAGAAGTCACGGTGACCCACATCAGCCTGGGCAGAGATGGAAAAACCTGCCCCTTCCTTCCCAGCTCAGAGGGGCCTGAGCCACCCACACTGGGAGATGTGCGGAGGTGGTGAGGACCTGATCCAGAGCAGTGCTGGCCATGAGCATCTTCCTGGGCAGAGGGTTGGGGGGAGAAAGGACAGCAGCACATGGCAGAGGATCCCAGAGAGATGGGTCCGTCGGAGGAAGCTGCAGTGCAGCTCCCAGTGGCGAGCAGGCAAAGTGGGGGGGTGAGGAAAGCCGAGGGGCATGGCAGAGACAGGGCTGACCCCCACCCGGGCTGCGCAGTAAAACACCCTCCCCCCCACTGTGGCGCTAATTAGAAACCACAACACAGCAATTACCATCCCGGGAGCTGTGAATGAAGTGGAGAGCTCGGGCCTTTAATGTTCTCCTCTCCAGTGCCAGGCAGAGACTCACACCTCTCTTTTCCAATTATTTCCTCCAGATTTGGGGGGAGAGAAGCAGAGGCGGAGGGAACCCAATTACCCCCCACAGTGCCAGGCTCCCAGTACCTGGGGAAGCCAGGTGCTGCTGTGCTCGCTCCCCTGCCAGCTGCATCACTGCTGCAGCCTTCCAGCTCTGGGACAGCCATGGATTGCGCCACTGCTGTCACAGGCCAAGCCACAGGAGCAGGGATGGTGGAAGGAAATGGGATGCAGCTCATCACCTGGGTGAAATCTGAGCAAAATGACAGGGGAGGGGAAAAAAGCAGCTTTTATACAGGCTGCTGAACTGCAGCTCGCATGTAAGATCCCATCGAGCTGCTTTAAAACACGTGCTTCCCCAGGGGTGGGGACGGCTGTGGAGGCGGAGAGGCTCACAGCACCTCAGACCCAGCGCTGCTGCCACCTCCCTCCCTTTCCAGCGCACAGCTCTGAGGGACTCAAATGGCGTGAAAACACAGCACGCACCCCAGGAGTGGGGGTCCCTCTTGGAGCTGACCATCTCTCTGTGGTAAACTGGACAGAGATCAGAAAGCACTGGCATCAAACCCCGCTGCTGGTGTGGAGTGCAGCATCCTGCCACGTTCCTCACCCTGAGCACAACGGTTTAGAGAAGTCCCCGGAGTCAGTGTGGGTGTGAAACCTGAGCGGTTTCTGGATTTGTACCCACTGGCATCCATGTATTTTCTTAGTGTTCCCGAGCCCCTGCACCAGCACCAGGGCTCAGCCACAGCACAAGCACTGAAGGGCTTAGTGGTTACGGAAGTAAAGCCCTTTCCTTCTTGAGACATTGACTTGTTTGCAGTCAGCCCGGCTTAACTTTGTAGAAGACTGCAGCCTCCTTTCTGGTGAGTCCTGTCCCCACCAGAGCCACGTGCCTGGCCTGGGGCTGGATTTCTGGCAGGGCACCCCTGCAGTTCTTGGTGGCACCACACCGGGCTGAGATTTCATCTGTAATGAGTGCAGCCAAGGTGTCCAACAAAACCAAATGTCTTGTATAAACAACCTCCCCGTGGAGCTGCTCATGATTCATACAGGCAGTTTGGAGAGGGGCACAAGCAAAGAGCCAGAACTTTGCCATGGAGGCAGCAGGTTTGCAAAGCTCCCACTGACCTGCCACGCATATGGCTCCTCCACCGCCTCCCAGCTTTTCCCCACGTACACAGGAAAACTGGTGTCCAAACTGCTGTCCTCTGAGATCCTGAGTGGGGGTCAAGGTTCTGAGGGGAGGGCAGAGTGCATGCCAAGGTGTGGGGTGGGTCTGGAGGATGTGGCTCTCCCAGCCTCCCTCTGCCTGTGCTCCCCATGTGCCACAGGCAGCCTGCCAGCCAGGCTGGCAAAATCTCTCCTCACGCCTGTCCTCGCTCTCCCAGGCCTGGCACATTTTCATGCCGTTGGCTGAAAGGGATGACAGCCCCGAACAAATGCTGCAACTAAGATATTTCCTAAATGAGAACCTTTGCTTCATGCTGATCCAGATTTACTGGGAAACCAGTAACAGCCTGTACCAGCCCTGGCTAAGCAACGATCCACACGGCTGCAGAATAAAGACAGCCACAACCTTTCCCTTGACAAGTCACCTGCCTTAAGCTCAGCAGAAACATGCAATGTTCCCAGAGATGCCAAAAGGGACATCCCTTCCCTCCCACCCACAAGGGATCGAGCACTTCCACACGGCATGCTGGCTATCAGCAGCTCTCCCAGTGCTTTGGCAGCTCTTCCAGTGATGCTGCAGCCACCCCCTCACTTCCCTGGCTGAACGGGGGAAAGAGAAGTAGCTATCTCCTCCATGATGTAAGATGTATGCTGCAAGCTGGCTGCAGGTCACAGGTACATCACTCCTTGGGATTGTAATTATATCCTTCTGGCACAGGCCAGCTGGGAGGCAAGTCCTCTGCCTGCTAATTACAGGACATTACATTGGTATTAAACAGAGCGCACTCTAGCTCAGTAGACAACATACTGCTCACTTGGCTTTGCCTATTTACTAGAAGGTGCTTGTGCATCCTCCATCAACATAGCCAAGCAGCCGGAGAACAGAGGAGGACCAGGGATACAGGTGGTCTCCAGAAACCTTCTTCCCTCCTCTGCCAGCACAACACACAAGCTCCTACGCTGCAGCTCTCTCCCCTTCCATCACCGCTCTCCTGCTATGGGCACAGCCCCAAATCCTCTGCACTTCCACCCCAGTATTGCCAGGCACGCGAGTGCCAGCACCATCTTCTGCTGACGACTCCACCACCTCTTTTCACTGCTCCTCTTTTCACTGCTCCTCTTTTCCCATCAGGTTTTGTTTCAGTTTCTGCCCTCTGCTTACTCAGCCCCCAATGTCTAGGTCTGGCCCCATCACTGCCCCAGGCAGCCACAACAGCCATTCACACACACACATTCATGGGATGGGTACCTTCAGATCAGGGTAAACACTACTCCAGCTGGGAAGCATCCCTTCCATCTCATTCTGTTCCCTGTCTCAAACAGGAGCAAGCTCCGTGGGACAAGCCAAGACCTGTCCAGCCCTGATTGCTCTATTCAACACAATGTTCTTCTCAAACACAAAGATCTGTTCAACATGCTTGATCTTGGTGCACCCTCAGCAAGGACTCTTGGGTTGCCAAGTTCTGTAGGGGAAAGAGCAACTGACACTGCAAATCCATGTGATTCCAACTGCTGTCTACTGCCAGAAGAGCAGACCTTCTTGGAAAACAAACAAACAAAATCACTCTTTGGTTGCTCCAGACATGTACAATGTCCCACTGCATGGAGCAGTCCAAAACACCTTTCTCTGGTTTATATCCCTTCAAGAAAAACAAACTAGCAATAACCATGTTGGAAAGCCGATCACGAAAACCTCTCGCAAGGTTGCCAACCTTCTCATGTGTTGCCATCTACTGCCATCACCTCCTCCTCTCTCCCCTCCTCTCCTCTCGCTGCCTTCTCATCCCCAAGCCCTGCCACTGCCTAAGCCCCCCCTCATGACTGCTGGCAGCCCTAAGACAGAGCTCCAGAGAACGAGCCAGGCAGCATAACCACACATCAGAAATGGCTCTGAGCAGGAACAATGAGGCCAAAAGAGAGAGCAGTCTTTCCCTTCCCTTGCTGCACAACCTCTTCCCCAGCAGCAGGCTGAAGCCACACGTCAGCCCAGCAGAATTCACTCAAACGCTTTGCAATGGTTGTCTTCATTTTATCATTCCCCCCTCTGCCTTGCCCCCAAATAGGACCTTCCCTCCCTCAGCAAATTACGTCCCTGCCAGTCTCTGCCTCTGCGCCGATTTGCTGATTATAGTGGTGGTGGGGGAAATAATAATAATGGCTCTTTTTCTTTCTTTCTCCTTTAGGAATGCAGGACCCTGGCAAATGGTTTTGCCCCTGGGCTGAGCCGTGGCTAGTTCCACCCCCTGCATGAGAGAGTTAATGAAATACGCAGCGGAAGGTCCCTCCCGCCTCCCGCTCCAGGACTTCAGCTGACTCCAGTACGGCTAATCCCATTACAAGAAAATAACGTGGATAATTCAAGCTAATGAAATCGTTACAAGAATGTGGACAGCCAAGGGTGGACATTCAGAGCCAATTTAACACTCCTTGGTGTTGTTATCCCCAGCACAGGAAATATCTGAAAGGAGGAAGGGAAAGGAAAGAGGGAGGAAAAAAGCCCTCCTCTCTTGTTAGCTTAAATCCTGTTAGAGAGTTCAGGAATTAATCTGCCACCTATCTCCCCTATTATCATTATCATCATCATCAATAACGTCTCCTCGGTAACCTCTGAAAATTAGCAAACGAATGCGCAGGAGGGCAAGGCAGGAGCAAAGCCTCCTGACACGCTGAACCAAGCACAAACTGCCACTGCTGCTGCCTCCATCCCTGGTGGAGCCATGGGGGCAGGAGATGATAAGGTGGAGGGACTCTGCAGCAGACCAGGTGTCCCGGTGGACCCCCAGCCCACGGCTGCACAGATGAAGCGATGCTGGGAAGCAGGTCCCTACTGCAAAGCTGATCCTTCATTCCCGCAGTGCCTGCTCACCTGCACTGGACAGTCCTGCTGGATAATCAAATCAGCTTCAAAACCCCTGTGAAAAGCCAACAGTGCACAGGAGGAGGACAGCCACGTCTGCACCTTGTTCTTTACTACATGGATCATCAGTTTTTCCAGCTTCCTCTCCTCTTTGCCCAGGAGCATCGTCTTTGGAGGCCTCTTGATCTGCTGCCACAGCAAACCTGGGTTTCACTTTACGCAATTCCTGTTCTTCAGTGCCAGCCTTGTGCTGCCGGGAGAAGTGCTGCCGACTTCTCCAAACTCAGCTGCTTTCCAGCGATGGACCCCTTCCCAAGGCTGGTTTTCCAGGGGAGACCTCGCCATGCTGCACAGAGCCTCCCACGGCAGGTCTAAAGCCAGGCTCCCCTCCTGGCCACCCATCCTGAGGGAAGCCGAGTGCCGACTGCACGTGTCTGAGCTCAGCCACGGCGTTTCACCACAGATTGTTCTTTTTGGCACTGAGTATTTCCAGGCAGGAGCTGCTGGTTGTGCTGTGCTCGCAGATGCGGTGGGATACCTCCTCCACACCACCTAAACGAAGCACCGCCCTGGCTGCTTGGGGTCAGAGTTGTGGGAAGACACCACGACAAGATTTCTGAGCTGTTAGAGCCTGTATCGTATCCTCAGTTCATGTGGGATCATGAGTGTTCAAACGCCTCCTGCATTTTCAGCTGGATACAGGTGATTCCCACCTGTCCCTCTCCTGCACTGCCGGGTGAGAGCAGGACAGGGTTACGCAGCCCCCATGAAGGGCCCACAAAAAATGGGAACGGCATTTTCAAACCAGGAGGTTCTCTGGGATCAGTCATGACCATCGGGACCTGATGAGGCAAGAGCGAGCACCAAGAGATGCTGCAGCCCTTGAGCTACTCCTAAGGAGCTCAGCAGCTGGCAGCGATGCTGGCGAATGAAGCAGGGACCCCAGACTCTTCTTCAGCCTCCACTCCCCCATACAGGTGACCTTGCAATGCCACACTTCTCCCATTTTTCCAGCTCACTGCCTGCAAAGCCACGGCTGCTATCTACCAACCTCACACAGATATGCAACGCTTTGATCGATCCATGAAGGCAGCAGAGAGACTTGTGATTCAAAAAAAACCCCAAACCATGCAATGTGAATGCGAGCATCTTTGGTACAGGAGAGAAAGCAAAAGCCCCATGGCAAAAGCAGCCAAAGAGCTGGAAGTCCTGCAAAAGAGTGACCTGGCCTTACAAGGAAGAGAAGCCACCTAGGGATTTCTCTTTGATGGGAGAATCAGGGCCAGAGAAGGGCGGACAAGAAGCCTGTTGCTCTGAGGGCTGTGGTGATGGGACACGTGGTGTCCAGCCTGGGCAGCTGTCCCTTCCCTGTCCCATGTGGAGAGTCTCTGATGTGTCACAGAGAGAAATCTTCCACCTTTCTGTCACTGCAGCACAGATAACACCTTTCCCCTTTTCTCAGGCTTTAATTCCAGCAGATGTGTAGGAAATCTACACCAGCCCAATTCCTACCTTGCATCCTCCCAAACTGGGCTGGAAGCAACCAATGCTTTCCAAAAGCAGCCCTGCCCGCAGCAGGGGAGGGGAGAGTGGGACAAGCCCCCTGGGATGCGCCCGGCGTGAACGGCACCATTGGATGTCTCCGGGATGCTCTCTCGCAAACACGTCTAATTACATCCAGACGGTGCTTTCGGCACACCTGCCACAGCAACTGTTTATCTTGCTGACGACTTAAAGAGCATCATTTGCAAAGTTTGCTAGGAAGGAAAGCCAATTAGCATGTCGCCAGCTAGGCACAAAGATCTTCTTGCTTTATCTCTGCCGTAGCTGGTTGACAGAGAACCCTTTGGTGCTAATTCCCTCCTGCTGCTCCCCCCTACACCTCTTCAACTCCTCCAGCTGGAAATACATGGCCGTGCTTTCTCCCAGAAAAAAACCAAAAGCAAAGCAGGGGGATGCAAAGGGAGGGAGCAGTGGTGACAAGCCAGCCCGAGCTGCCAAACCTGCCTGCACAAGGAGATGTCGAGAGGTAGCAAGGCAGAGCTGTGGTTGAAGAAGGAGAGCCCAAAGTCCAGGGGCGAGGGGGACCATTGCAATACGCACAGCAGAGCACCTTGCAAATTAAGCGCATGTTTTATCTCTTGTTTTAAAACTGTGAATCCAGGGAAGAGGTGAGTACTGTGCCTGTGGCAGAATAAAGAGATGCTCTGCCACAAACACATGCCAAAAAATACCATCCTGGTAGACAGTGGCCACAGCGATGTGGTCTGGGAGCAGAGGGGAGCCTGCAAGCCATGTCCCCATCCCTACGCCACCCTCCCAGATTCCCCTCTCCAGCCACCACACTGGCCTGGCACATCTGCACCAGCTCAGCCTCGCAGCTCAAGCCCCCCACCACACCCCCTGCCCAGCCTTTGCAGCACCTAGCACCAGGCAGTCCTCACCAATCCTTCACCCCCATCATTCTGCTGGTTCCATGTTCCTCTGTCCCAGCTAAAGGCTTTGCCGGGAGTCTCCTCTCTCCTGCCTGCGAGTGTTCGCATCTCCTTCCTCTCCTTGTCAGCTCAGTGCCCATCTCTCACCAGGAATCACCACCTCACTCATTTATCCATGCTGTTGATGTAAGTTCACTGCAGTGTCTCCCCAGCGTGCCCCCCATGCTCCCTGGAATACTGGTGGCACTGGTTCCAGCTCCAGCACATGGAGGAAGCCCATAAGATCCACCTAGAAACCAGTCCTGGGGAAGCTGATCCCACTTTGGATTGCCCTCGCTTCCCTGTCTTCTGCCTATGGAAAACTAAATAAAAGTTTAGCTCTTTTTGGATTTATTGAATTTTGGCACAGATCTTCAAAAGTCATTTAGATGCTCAATACCACAAATACTGTCAGCGCCAGAGACTATGTGGACACAGACGTGCTTCTTCCAAGCAGATGTGAATGTACCCACAGGACTCCTGCTAACCCAAAAAAGTCCCGTTTTTTGTGGACGGCTCAGTCAGTAGCAGCCTCCCTCAGAGCTTGCAGTGAAGCAGGATCAGAAACGCAACAGCTTTGGACCCAGACCAACGGGTGGCCACAGGACCTTCCCTCTCCTCAAGATGCAGGACCAGAAGGCAGTGGCTGCTTCCTGTCGCTTAAATGGCTTGTTTAAAAACGTAGCAAAACATTTTACCCCTTCTCGATTTATTTTCCTTAACAGTTGCTTATGAGGGACCTTATCAAAAGCTTTCTGAAATTCCAAGTAAATTAGTCATTAGGCAGGTTTTCAGAACAGTAATTAGGCCACTCCATGCCCCTGATGTATTATTTACCTGAGAAGATATACATAATTAGGGCTCTTCTTTATAACTGGTATTACACGCACTAAATTCTACTTCAGTCTATCGTGTAATTACGCAATTAGGCTGCATGCTAAACAGAAAGAAACCAATTCTGAAAACCAAGCAAAAAGAAGAAAAAAAACCAACAGTAATTATTATTTTTTAAATCCTCCATCACCAGCACAGCGGCAGGTCTTAAAATTTTAATATCCCTCCACTTAAGTAATTTTTAAACAGGTGCTGCAACCAGGTTTGGTTTCTTAATTTTCCTGCATTTAATCCTACTTTGCAAGGTTTAACATTGTGCGAGAGATTCGGTTCCTTAAAGAGATTTGCTTTCAAGGCTAATGTTAAAAGGCGCCTTTCCTCCTCCCTGGCTGGCACAGAACTGCCGTGCGGGTGGAAGCGGCACCACATTGCCTTGCAGCCTCCCTTTGCCGCTCCTCGGCTCCCCACTCCTCCCAAACGATGATTATTTTTCAACAGCTTCCCAGCTTGCAGCTGGCGGCTGGCAGAGGCAGACAGGTACAGTTGCTATGGTACGACCGTCACAGTCATTTAGCCCTACAGAGCTGGCTCCCACGCCTGGATTTAACGGGGCAGCGTGGCAAAAAGAAGGGTGGGAAGAGCCGCTGGGGGACGAGTGCCAGCCCTCGAGTGCCTGCGGCGGGACATGCCAATGTGCGGAAAACCACCCAGCAGCCTCCGCACGCCTTTCGGCCGCAGGGACGGACTCGGTCACCTCCTGATTAATTTCTGTCTTTCTCCTGGTCTACCTGCAAAGCAGGATCTTGGCTTTTTCGCAGGTCCCTTCCTACCTGTGCCTGCCTGCAGGGTGTTGCGCAGTGATGTCTGTCCTGCCTTTGCTTCCTGGTCTTCGCTGATGGAGGAGCGTGTGCCATCGGGTCTAACATAGGCTGGGGAGGTTTTTTAGTCTACCTACTTTTATGCATCTATTTTAGAGTTGGGGAGATCAAGGAAAAGCACCCTTGGACTGGCTGAGCCTGCTGACCCCTCACTGAGAAGATACCTGCATATTATCCGCATTATTTTCATGCTTTAAAGACAACGACCATTCACTATTCAGTTAAAGCATGAACACACTTTCTTCTGAAACTTTACATCTCAATGCTCAAAATTTCCAAGCCAGTTCCCAAGACACAGGGGAAGATGCAGAGCTGGCACGGAGAACACCATAAGCTTTAGGAATTCCCAGGTTTAAACTTGCATTGAACTCTGAAAGAGACCTGGGGGCTCAAAGTCATCTGCAGCTCCCAAAAAGTGTCAGCTGGCAACCCAGAGGACTTAAAGATAACTGCTGTGGGACATGTGTGACTGAAGAGGTTGTTCGAAATCAGTAAAGAGGTTGAAAATCCCACTCTAATATTAAATTTAGGTTTCACTGCTGCTTCTCTTTGCCATCTTACAGAGAGGTGAGCTCTGCTCCCAGCCCTCGTCACTGCAGGGATCTTCTCCCCGCTGCTGCTGTGTGCCAGCCCTGCTGAGGCTCCGCCTGGGCTCTGGCCACTCTCCAGTTCTGTGATTTCACCTAACCAATGGCCACTTTCTTGATGTTACTGTAATTTATTTTTTTTTTTCTCTGGGGTAGACGAGGCATTCAAGTATAGTGGAGAAAGGACCAGCTCTATCAGGACAACCAAGAGGACTTCTCTTGAGCCTTCCCCAGCCTTCCATCGCACCCACCTCCAAGGACCACGCCAGGACCGAACTACCCTCCCACACTGGCCCTCACAGAGATGTACAAACGACCGCAGTCATGACCCTTATATCCCAAACCTCAAGAAATCTCAATCCTTGCTTGAACTTCAATGAGAGCCTCCAACACTTGCAAAGCCTTTCGCAGAGCTCGCGCTCGTAAGCCACAATTCTCCCCGCACGCAGCACCTTGCAGGACCAGGGCTTAGAAGCCACCAAGTCACCACAGTCATCACCAGCAGGTCAGGATTTCAAAGGAACCCGCAGCTCCAACAGCACTGAGATTTGGGGATTTATCTCTCCTGGGCTCTTTTGAAAATCCTAATCAGAGTGCAGCTCTGGTCAAAAATAAGTTACGCTAAAAATAGTGCTCACAGGAGGGCCCGGTACAAATCTCTGCTCCTCTAGGATTCTTATGAGTCAGCTTGTTTCAAAGACAAGAGGAAATTTGTACAACTAGCAAAGCAGTAAACACAGAAGGGAGATTTAGCCATGCCTGGTGGGCCCCCAAAGGTGTACCTAGGGCATCCTTTGGAGAAATCAGCCTTGCTGTTAAGATACCAGCTGCATCAACAGTGGGAAAAAAAAATAATATCTCAGATTCAACTGTAGACCCTCCTGCACTGAGCTGGAGGAGAATAAATATAGAAGCAATGAGATATTTATAGGCAGACAGCTATTTTAACACAGCTCTGCTTTAAAGAGAATCCTTATTTAAGTCTTGTCCCTGTAAAGCTGCAGGATGACTTAGAAAAATAACCAGATTAATTATTTTCATCAGGAGAACAGAGAAACACGTAGGGAAGATCAAATGCATGCAAATGTGTTAAGAATGTGGGAGCTCGAGTGAAGTGCTTCTGTTCTGGTGACTCAAATACAATAAGGATCACAGATCTCCTGAGCGCAGGCTAGTCTCTGAAGAGCCCAGCCCGACCACATCTGAAGTCTGCCAGGGATCAGAACAAGACAAAGCATTAAAAACAGGCACACACCAGCTCATGGGCAAGGCAGGCTGGGAGCCCCCATGCCATTGTGCTTCCCTGACCAGCACCATCCTCTCCAGAGATGCAACCAACAGCAAAACGCTAGATTTCCTCATTCTACTGTAAAAGCAATGTAAGCAGAGGAGTATTTCTAGCTGTACTGTATTTACTCCAGTAACAGTTCGATTTGCCCACCTCGTTCCCAAAATTCTTCTTGCTCCTGGCGTGCCCTGTCCTTTGGTCACCCTTTCCCAACCTGCAACAACTGCAATGCTGCCTGCTAAAGCTCAGAGGGTACAGTTGGACACATCTTTACCAGCCACTTGGAAAACTCACAAAAGACAGGAGGACAGGGAGTGATTGCACAGTGCAAGCGTTATCTGAGCCATCATGGCATTCAATGATGATGCTTCCACTCTGTTTCTGCAGAAAGCTCATTGCTCTCCACCCGCTGGTCTCAGCAAGCGCTTGCAAGGACTGGATGAAGAGGAGAGAGATTTGTACCACTGCAACCAGCAAAGGGCTGCAGAGCCCAGGATGGAAGCTGACAACTCCAGCTGATCCACCCGCGGGACTTTCTGGGCAAAGAAAACTGCAGTGGAAGTAACCGCTTTTTGTGGTTTGTTTGTTTGTTTTAAATTTGTTTCCTTATTTATGTCTTAGCATGGAAGAGCATTATACATGCAGTGGGGCTGCACTGCAGTAACAGCACGATTGAGTTGAACAAGCAGGAGTGTTCGCGTCCACACGTAGGGAAGCTGAAGTCCATCCCCATGGGCGCTGCCCTGGGGCTAGGCACACGCTCCCCACCACCGCAGCAGCGGCAGATCCTCCCCGTGGGGACGGACCTTTGCAAGGCACGGAGCGAGCCACCACCCGGCACCCACCACCTCCTCAAGGGAGGGAGATGTCCCAGAGGTGGGGACATGCCTCCCTGTGCTATCCTCACCCAACATCCTGCTGTATCAGTATGCAAACATCGGCAGCTGTGAACCCCGCTGATGCAACCTTGCTAATTTAACAAATAGACTTTGGCGAGACTAAGTGTCTGCTTCAGCACTCCCCATCCCCCTGCCCCAGCCCTGCTCGCCTCCACCCAGCTTAAAGCCTCTTGAATAAAACAAATTAAACCCCCAACAAAAACACACAGCCTGAGCATTTTACAGCTCTGCTCTCCAACAGGAGCCAGAAAAACGCACAACAGGGCAGACCTGTGCAGGACAGTTCAAAGGCAGCGTCAAACACCGGGCAGGGCATCTGCACGGTGGGATGCAAGCTCTCCCCATTGCCCTCCTTCTGCTGTTCCCCCCAAACCTTCAGGAAGGCTCATCACAACGCCCTGGGTGTTCACAATCGATTGCAGACAAGCATAGATGCTTGTACCTTGCTGAGAGATGCCGTCAACACAGCGTGGCAGCTGCAGGCTTGCTGAGAATTTGAACGCAAGGTAGAAACAAGGGGCTACAGAAGAGGAAAAGAAACCATGTTCCTCTGCATCTGCCAGCAATGCCTGCACCAGCTGACCTGAACAAGTTGTAATCCATGCATGGATGCCGGGAGGAAAAAAGACAGGCAATGACACACCTAAAAATAACCTGCCAGGGCCAGCTGAGATCCAAAAGGGCCGGAGTTCGCCCTCCCCAGAGGGGGCATTTCCAACAGCTTTTGACTGCTGGCTGACCAGGCAGGGACACTCAGCTTGCAGGGAGCTGGACGCAGAGCAGGGACCTCATTTCGCCTTGCTGCAAGGCTTCCAGGCCAGGGGCTTTCAACAGAAGATCTTCATTTTTAGAGGCAAAACAGATAGGTACAGCTCTCCAAGCTGGTACACAAGCTGCCGTGCCCATATTGGAGTTGAAGGATTAAATGAGATGGGAGCAGGTAATGCCTCCCCAAGCAGAGATGCTTTGCTTGAATAGAGGCACTTGCCAAGTTACAAGCTTTCCTCTGATTCTTGCACTGATACCAAGCAACAGGGCTCAGGAAACCACCTCCCACCATCACCCGTCTGCCTCTGAACGGCTACAATGTCCCACGCACCTCCCAGAAGCAACATCTCTGCTTCAAGTGGAAGATTCCCTTACACAGGAAAGAGTAAAAGCTGATGCTGAGAAGCATCACCGCGGTCTGGTCACATACAATGTGTAAGATGACAGCCAGCTGCTAGGTGTGGAGCTTCAGCCCTGCAAAAGGAGGTTCAAAGAGCTTTCCTGCCAGCACTTGCTGCTCGCAAGGTCAATGCAAAGGTGGGGGAACTGCACCACAGCAATGCCTATGTCCCCAAGGGCTGTGTGTATGTAGGGTGAGCCTGCTTTCAGCCCACGCGTCAGAGGATGGCCTGTTCGAGGAAGAAGGGACCTCAGAAAAGAATCAGAGCCAGAAAAGCACGAGCACAGTTGATCAAAGAAATGGAGTAATGTCTGATTCATAGATCCTCTAAGGTTTCATGAGCATTAGAAAGCATTGGTAACACCCAGCACTCAGCTGGGGGTAACAGAGGCTGGTGCTGCTGCAGGCAGCAGATTTACTGCTCATTCTCCACTCCCAAGGGTCCAGGGCTCTGTGGACATGAGAGCCACAGGTCCAGAACTCCTCGCACCACACAGGCAGGTAAGTCCCCTCCCAAAATTTTCTGCAAAGCTTTCTAGTCTCATATAGCACGGGCCATCAGCTCTCCGCTGTGGGGAGCGCGCTGTGCCTCTTAACATGCTGTTTCCTTCTCCGCTCTGCAAACACAGGGAGCCCTGAGCTGCTGCTGCTGCATTTTGCCAAGTGCTGCAAGAAGTGTGGCCATAGGGTACACGATGAGAGAAAAGGGGAGGAGATGATCCTTTCAGCTCCAACCCACAAAAAAAAAATCACAGAAGCACATGGAAAAAAGCTGAGACGCCTTCTAGGGATAAGAATAATAAAAATTGCTGGGGACAGAGCAAATCCCTGTCTCCGGAGAGCCTTACAGGGGGAGCAAGCTGCCAGCTGGGACAGGCTCGGGAGCGCTGAGCCTGCGTGGGAGCTGTCAGAGTCCCAGCCCTACCTTGTGTGATGGCAAGAAGTCCCTGCAGAGGTGACAGCTCTGGCAGATGCACTGAACAAACAGCCGAAAAGGGGTAGAAACAAGAGAGGAGACAATGGCAGCTGGGGAAGCAATCTTTGCAGGCAGAGCCAGGCTGCGCTTGCTTGCATTAAAAAAGGAAAGGGAGGCAACTGGTTAAAGACCAACTTTCAAGCAGCATCCTTGCTGCCCACAGGTAGGGCAGGGCAGGTTGGCAGCTTCCCTCCCTCCCTCCTTCCCTCCTTGAGACCTCCCCGCTGCAGCAGACCTAATTTCATGGGGTTTTTGCACAAGCAGTGGGATGGAAAATGATCATCAGGAGGCAGCACACGGCAAGGCACCCCCGTTCCCCAGTTACCCCTGCAAGGTGAGCAGCCCCAGCCCAGTCCTGCCAGGTCAGTACCGTAGCAAGGAGAGAGGCTACCAACGAGCTTTCCAAATCGCAGCCGTGCTATGGAGGGGGGACCCGTACCCCCCCCCATCCCCATCACCCTTCTGGATGCTGACGAGAGAGACAGCGCAGTCCTGCGTGACAGCATGAAATTAATATGATTTTGGGGGAAGCTGGCAGTGAGTAATGAGCAGCTGAAATACCTCGTCTCCACCCTCTCGCCCCCCGAACTCTTTTAACCCTTCAGCTGCTAGCACAGCAGCGGGATCAAAGGGTGGGATGAGTAAGACCTGGGTTAAAAAGAGAACTGAAGATGGGTCATGCAGTCCACCTGACAGCTGAATTTGCAGGGCAAATTTTGGCACAAATCTCAATGGTGCTGCTTGCCATCAGGCCCAGCCCGCTGAGGTGCCGAGGTCAGTGCTCCTGGGCTCGGAAAAGTCATCATTGCTGTCCTTCCAAGAAGGGCTCCACAAGGAGATTGTTTTTAAAAAAAAAATAAAAAAAAAAAATGGGTGGCTGAAAGGGGACTAATCCTGTCCTCCAAACATCCTAGGGCAGGTGCCAGAGGCCAGCCATGAGGGGGACAGCCTGATGTGCACAGAGCACTGATGGAGAGCCCCTCTGCTAACAAGCAGGTCTGTGAGCAGCAGAACAAAGGAGATGGCTTTCCCAGGGTCAGTTTCCTTGGGATCTAATAAAATGAGAACTTGGTCAGAAGAAATGTCCCAACTTCAGGGACTGCTTAGGTGAACTCCTGGATGTCTACTAAGGGTCAATCCCATAACATGACCTTTCTGGGAAGACAAGCCTCCAGAGCTTCCTCCTATACTTAATTGCACCAAGTTCACAAATTTAAGATCTCCTCTCCTCTGCCAGATGCCTGGAAGTGGTCAGGATACTGCTCGGGGAGGAGGAAAGGGAGGTGAGAAGACAGATGGCCAGCCCGATCCACCTTACATTGGCTCCTTCAGGAAAAGCAGCGCACGGGCAGAAGCACAGACAGAAATGCTCATGGTGCCACCAGCTGCAAAAGCCAACACAGTTCAAATGCCTTTGTGGGGTGTCTGCCCCAGGGGAGGCAAGAGGCTGTGCAATAAAAGGTCCTTCATTGTAACCATATCCCAAGGCTTAAAATCCACTGGATTAGAAGAGGTAGAAATGCTGTAGCAGGCTTGAGGTTAAAACAAATAATAATGCAAACAGAGATGCAAACAAAGGACACAATGTCATCCTGAGGAGAAAACTGTGATTCATTAGAGGCTTGTTCAGGACCTTCTCATGAAGTGAGACTGACAAATACCCACACGTACATGCTAACGAAAGACAGGAAGGTCTTGTCACTGTGCAAGAGCTCTAGTTAAGAAATGCAGCAGAGAGAATTTTAAGATCAAGAAAATAATTATCTCGATTGCTCCTTGACTTAAAGGCTAAGACACAAGCTCAAAAGTTAGTCCAGTGACATTTCAACATTGTAGATTCTGCAACACCTAAAAGTAGCCTCAGTGGCCAAGCAACAATTTTGAAAATGAACAAGAACTGGCTGCAATGTAAGGCAAAAAAACCCCATGTTTTTTCCTTCCGTATATATAGATGCACATATACTCCTAACAAAACAATTCAGACAAAAGAAGACCTTTTAATACTAATAGCACTGAGTAGGTTATTTAGAGGAGACAGCAGCTCCTATAGGCTTTGGTGCTTGCTTCTTATCGAGGAGAAAAAGCCCACAGGTATTCACACACTTGTGCTGGTCCCATTCGGCACAGAAAAACGGCAAAAATCCCACAGCAAAATCCCACAGTTACATTTGAGTAAGACATTTCAAAAGCAGCCCCTTCCCCATCTCTCTCCACCTCCCTGAGCCCCTTCACACTGATGAGCAACCGAGTCTGTGCATAAAACTAATTAAGTTCCATCGGGAGGTTCAGCTTGGTGCCCTGGTGAGAGATGTTTCGGCAGGAGTCAGAGGGAAGCAGCCTAGAAACTCCCTTCATTTGCATCGGACAACTGGACTGCGCAAAAGCAGGCAGCTGAAAACTGCTCGGCAGAGGTTTTGGGCGAGCAGAAAATGGGACCTGTGGGTATGGAGTACGTGGAGTAGAGAAGAGGGGGGAAAAAAACCCCAAAAATCAAGTATTGCAATGAATATTCAAGACAGGGAAAGAGATGTGCTGAAAAATCTTCCTTCTGCTCTTGGGAAGATCCACCTTTTAAAGCAACCCTGCCAAGATAACACAGAGTTAAACATTTCCTTATCTATGTTAAACACCTTTATGATTCAAACTGAAAAAACAGCGCTGAAAACCTATTTCACTCTCCTCCACCCCATGGCTCATTTTGGATAGTCAAATTAAAGTGGCCAGTTACATTTCTGGTCTCTGAATATCAACCCAACGTGGCTGTGTTTGGGTTTCCAGCATGTAAGGAAAAGGCTTGAAGAAGGAACAACCAAAAAAAAAAGTTTAATCTATGCTTTTTGAGATAGTAAGAGAAACAAACCAGCCCAGCAGATCCCTGTATTCTCATCCAGAGCTTTCAGCTCATGAAGCTGGTGCACGTACATGCAAGTTGCTGCTCAGAAAAGCACCTGCACCCTGCATTTCCCTGTGCACTGCTCCTGGGCACCTTCAGTTTGGACACAGGAGCATGCAAGGATTAGTAAATCCCCTGTGCTAAGCTGGGTCATAAGGATGCACCTGGGGTAGGCTGTGCAGAACAAGGTCACACACAATCCAAAGGTGTCAGAAGAGCGGATGGCATGGCATGGTCTGGGGGTCCAGCCTAAGGGGCAAGACTTAAACCTCCCAACAGCCTCCAGAAAAGGAAGAAAATGGGGTGATAACAGAGCCCAAGGGTGGGAGGAGAGCCAGGTTATGCAGTGGGATCACAGGGGAGACCACAGCAGCCCAACACAACAGCACTGCAGCCAATTTTTGCAAACACCAGCCCAGAGTCTGCTGGAAGGCTGCAGGGAGAAGACACTGCCAGGGACGCTGGAAGGCAGGGGAAAATGTAACAGTGAAGAAGCTCCATCTTCCCCTTGCAAACCACAAAAATACTAAAAGCCACCAGTGGGGCAAAGCTCCTCAGCCAGGAAGAAGGGAGCAATCAACCAAGCAGCTTCCTAACAACGCCAAACAAAGCACACCTGATGATGCACTTTTTGCCAGTGTCTTCAAATTCCATGGGCAGCAGGGCCCGCACAGCAAGCGGGCAAGAAGGGCAGAGCTGCACCAGCATGGAAAGCTTCAATTCAGAGCAGCAACCTGCAGCCCCCCATGCCAGACATGCTCCTCCTCAGACACTCAGCAGCCCAACGCACAGACCTTGCATTCTAATTAGAAAGCTGAAATCCAGCATTAATGCAAAGCGCCACATCATCTGCTGGCCTCATTGGAAGCCGTCTGCATTTACATCTCCTGAGGATGTGGCCTTGAACCAGCTCATCGATGCTTCTTCCAGTGCATGCAGCCCTGCAGTGCTCCGGGTATGGGTTTGCACCATGGTTTTGGGAAGCCACCTCTAAAATGGGATGCAGATATTATTATCCCTAGGGATAGACCAAAACAGGGCAGAAGTGCTGTTGGCATGGGAATCCACCCGTATGCTGAAGACCCCAGAACACATACACACTCCTACGCATGCGCTCGGATGCAAGCCACCACACCATCAAGTGCCGGTAACCTCAGGGCACTTAATGACCTGGAGCAGGAGCCTGGGGATGGCTCTGGAGGTCTCAAAGGCCAGGTCACTTTTTTAAACCACTGATTTGTTTCCTGGAGAATGCAATACAGCAATTCCACTCAGCACCAAACCAAACTCAGAGGCATCATTACTGCTGTCAGCATTCAAATGTGTAACGACACATGTTCCAGTTCTTGCTCCTAAAACTGTTTTTGACAGGTTTCCACCTGAACACATGCCTCTCGGCAAGATATATGTTCCACAGTCCTTCCATGTGCGGGCACCAATGTCCCAGTTCACAGGGGAAGCTAGAAAGCCAGGATCCAACACCAACCTGGTGGCTGGGTGCAGAGCACCCACTGATGCTAGCTGCTTTCCCAGGGTCTTTCGTTTTGTACAAGACTCATTTTTGGGCATCCTCTTCATGCACAGGCTTGCAAGCACAGAATGAGCAAAGGTGTGAGTATTGAAGAGGAGCTGGCAGCTCACTTCTGCACAAACACCTTCTGGCATGGCACAGTCCTGCTACTGAAATGTCTGAGCATCTTTTTAATACACTTATCCTACCAGCCCTTCTCAGGAGTTATGTCCATTCTCTGAGGCACCTAAGCCCCAATCCACAAAGGTCATTAAGTGAGTGATCAACACCAGCCTGAGTGACTCGAGCAAAGAATCCAGCAAGGTATCCAGACTGGACCAGCCTCTCTCTGCTCATCTGCAGATTGCTCCAGTACAGGATTTGTTAATCTGACTCCACGCCCAGTGCCTATGCAGCCAGCCACTCTGCCCTGTCTCCCACTGCCCTGCAAATAATATTCACAATATTTTACCTATGTCAATTCAATTTTGTTTTGGATGTAAAGGGCTAAGAGCATAATAAATAGAAAGTTTTACAGTCCCATAAATCACAGCCATGTTTGCAATGCACATGCCCTTACCTAGACTTTGTAGGATGCTGGGGACAGTTTCCAGCTGTTAAACAGTGGAGCAAGATCTGCACTTCGGTGTTTCACAGGAGGGTGCAGGACACACCGGGGGACATTGCTCCTAGCGAGAAGCTAAGCAAGCGATTCAGCCAGGAGAACGCCGTTAGGCCTAGGACAGATCTGCTGATGTGGTAGGATGGCAGAAAGAACAGGCAGACCAGGGGTATCACTGAGCCTGTCCCACCATCTCCAGACCAGACCTCCAGCACAGGCTCAGCAGCTCCTGGAGCCTCTCCCCAACATCCCACACACCAGCTTCAACTCCCCCATCTGCAGCCCCTGCCCGACCCCCAGCAGACCCTTACACCACAAGGAGGTGTCACTGTGACTTCTGCAGCTCCCTCCCCATTCATAGGCCATCTAACTGCAGGGTACAGTACACAGAGAAAAAATTTAAGCAGCTAAGAGGAAGCAGATATGTATTTTGAAACATTTCTAGCACATCATCTAGGGTTTCAAAAGTGAAAGCATCACTTGGAGAGTAATCTGACATAAGACTGTTCAGCAAGTGATGCTTATAGCACTGCGCATCCTAGGGCTGTTTGCACTGAATATTCTAATTAAAACCGCCCAGCACTTGCTTAACAAGCTCACATGTTTATGAAGGGACTAATTTTTTTTCCTCCTCTGGCTTTCAGTAGCAAAGACTCCCATGGCTTCAACAGGGCAACGTTACTCTGGGAAGGAGAAATTGTCTTCAGTCATGTAGACTCCATTACTGGGAGAAAGGTGTGAACAGCAAGCATGTCTGGCAGACGGATTCATTATACCACCGTGTCCTTTATAATGGGAAATGAAAAGCCCATTCTGATAACTACACTTTATTATAATAGGTCAGAAGAAGTGAAAGGCATCATCTTATAAAATTAACTTCATAAAGACTAGATTTAAAAAAATATCTCTGCCAGTTTATCCACTATATCTCTCTTCAAAGATTTTTCTTCTAGAAGAGACATGACTCCAAAGTCTTGTCCCATTGGCTGTCTTCACTTTTACCCTCTATCAGAGAGAATAGATCTGTTTTCTCCTAATCAGTCCCAGGCACTTGTTTTGCCAGATGCAATAAATGCCATGTCTTTGTCAAGACAGAGAAAACAGTCAGCAAAGGAATTAAAATTAAAAGAGACACCCACCCTCCAAGGTCTTTGCAAGAAGCAGCATTACTTTCTTTATAGGAAAGTCAGAATACGGAGATAAATGCACCCGATAACCTGTTCTGTGCGCTGGCATACTTTGCAATTGCTTTTTCTGCTAGCTGCTTCTTTAGTCAAACTAAAGTCCAGTCTCTCAACTGATAATAATTTTGTGATTTAACAGCTTTACGCAATGTGTTTGATTGCAGTTCCTACAGGTGAAAGGCAAGGGATGGCCAGACAGACAATAAAATGCCTTCCGCACTCACAGCGCTGGCACCTGATCTTGCTCTGAATTTCGGAGGCTAGTGTCTACTTCAACTAATTGGGAGGGGAGGGCTGAAAGCGATGGTCATTGCAATTTTAGGAGAATTTATAAACACAGACCCAACGATAAGTTCTCAGATATATTTTGCAAAGAAAAGAAGAAAAAATACCAGCCCCAAAACATGCTATTTGAGATGCAACTCTAATAACTGCATCCTTTGGTGGCACAAGCATCAGTTATGTCAAACAAGGCAGACTCTCAACAGTATCTACCCCTCAGGTTGCATTTGATCAGGCAGAAATCTTTTAAGAAGTCTTTCTAAATCTAATTATTCCCCCTTTGGGGAAAATAAAACACATCTCCTTCAAACATTATATGCCAACTGCAAAACAGCCATATATTTAATATTCATGAAAGTTGGTGCAGATAGGGAGAAGGAGGATGGAAGAAGATGCTATGAAACAAATAGTTAATTGGAACTTCCAATGAAGGCTGCATGGATCTAATGTGATAGATTTTAAAGGAGCCTAATTTTCAGAAATTGCCAGAGCTCCAATCTGTGAAAATGTGGCCTTTCACAGATCTCCAATTCAGCTTCCCACATCTAGAGTTCCTTTTGAAAAAAAGTCTTGCCATAAAAGCCCCCCAATTTGGTAGCAAAAATTAGCAGCCTTCATGGGATATCAATCGCTTTGTCTCTCCTCCCCTAACTATGGCTCTTTGGAAAGAACTAAGGACCATTTATCTTTTGTTATTTTTCCAGGTAGTAAAGATAAGAGTAGAATCTAATAAAGAACAAAAATGGGGGAAAAAAAAAATATATACCCACAAAAGCTAAATCTTCACACCTAGCCCAAAAGCAGCCCCTATAATTGAAAAGCATTTCTCCCTCTGAAGAAAATAACACCTATTGGGTCTCAAAAAAAAATTTAAAAAAAATCCCTTGACAATGCAAGAGGCCAACTCCTCCAGCAGAAGATGGCAGGACACATTCTGAACCACACACCCCAGCACACACCCCAGCAAAGCCGTTAGGTCTGGTATGGAAGGTGGGCAGCACGTAAGGCTCATGGTGCCCTGCAACAAGACATTTATTTTGCAGGCAGAGGACTGTTAACGAGAGCATTCATGACTCTCATGCGGAGAAAATTAAGCACCACCTTTGCCCAGCCCAAAAATTACAACTCCATATCCCCTAACTCCAAAATTAAAAGAAACACATTTGCTTTGAATCTCCTGCAAACTATGAGCTTGGGGGGGAAAAAAAGTCAATTTGAAATTCACACCCACTTACAGACCTTTTCCAAGGAACTGCCTGGCCTCCTCCCTCCCAGGGATCCACCTCGCTGTTGGGGACAGGCAGGAGGAAACTCCTGGGGAACGCGGCTCCCCAAACCTGCTGGTGCTCATGATGCAGAAGATGCATGTGGTCATGCAATGGGAAACGTGTGTCACTAACCACTTCCAAACCACAGCAAGGTCCAGCCCAGAGGATGGCACAGAGCCTTTCCCCGCGGTTTGCACAGATTGCCACCGTCTACCTTCAGCTGCTGTAAGAACATGAACGATGGCGCAGGGCAAGTCTAAGCATTTAAGCAATGGATCCATAAACAATGATATTAAAAAGCATAAAGACAACCAGGGCAGGATATCCTGAACTGCCAGTGCTGAGCAGCACAGGTACGATGGCTTTCAAAATTCACTATTCAAAACACCCAACTCCCTTGTTTTGCTGTTCCAGTGTCATTAACACCTAGTGCAGGTCCATTTGAAGAGGAAGACACAGCTCCTCGACAAAGCTCAAAACGTGGAAATATTTTTTTGGGGAAATATATTTGGAAATACATATTTGCATAACATATGTATTGGTCTGGGGTAATATATACACACACACACACATATATATATATAAAAATTAGGGGTGTGTGTATATGTATATATATTTATTCATTTTTCTCCTGCCCAGGCAATTGAGAAAAGAAAAAAGTAAGCACAGAAGGAAGCAGGTTGGGAGACAACATCAGCTGCATGGCTGGAAAGTGGCTTGAGCATATGAAACAATAGAGGAGCTGCTTGCCCTGCAAAGCCTCCCACCTCAGCGGGCCCAGGGCTGCTGCCCTGCATGGCAGTGCCCAGTGGTGTGGCCCGGTGGTCCCCAGGCTGGCGGTCCCTTGCTGTCCCCAAGCTGGCGGTCCTGGCGCGGTGGTCCCTAGCCAGCCTTTCCTGGGCAGGCTAAGAGTGCCCCCTGCAGCCCTGCCATCCCTGCCGCCTCCACTGCCAAGCAATTGTTCGCTATTTCAAATAAATAAATAACGAAATACAAATAAGACAGGTTACTAAATGCAGAAAGAGCTAAAAGCTCCAGAGCAAAGGCATCTGATTTAAAACCACAAAAAAAGCAATCTAGGAGGATGAAGTGTTTAGTAGTGCTCCGTCATGCCTTGTTTTAGCTGCTCTGAAGGGAAGGAGGGATGGCAGGGGTGGAAGGAGGATTGTGCACTCCCCCCACAAGCTGTTGGCTTTTGTTTTCAGGACAAAACCCACATCTCTGAATATCCTAGGTAAATGAAACGGATGTTCACGCATCGCTCTGAGAGCACTGTCAACAGCGCACGCGGCTAGAAGCTGCATGTTCCTTGCAATATTAATCAGACTGCTCCTCTACCCCTCCTTTCCACAGCACTAAGGTGCCAGACAAGACAGGAGGAAAAAAAACATACCAAAAAAACGCCACAGTCTCTGCTGGGCTTGTCTGTCCTTGTGATATACATAAGCCTCCCAAGCTCCTTGAACTTAACCTGGGACCCTAGAAGGCAAATAGATCTCCCTGGTTTTGTTTCCTCCAGCTTTACAAAGGTTGTGTCTGTAGCCACACAGTGTTGGGTTTTAAATTAGTGGTGCCTCACGTGCTACGAAAACTCAGCACAGTGACTTGGAAGTCTGGCTTTTTCGCCGTGTTTCAGTACAGCCTCTCAGGGCAGCATTGAAACAAAAGCAACCAAGCTGCACATCACAAACAAGAAAAACCTTTTGCTCTTGTACAGGCGTGTTTTCTCTGTGTCTACCATCACTGTTCCAGCAACGCGAGTCCAAGAGCCATTTCTGTCTGCATTCAGTTAAATCCCCAGAGTCCACCCCAAAACAGTGTTGCAACACACAGCTTTCCTCCTCACCTTACACTTTGCAAGGAAACAGCCTACCAGCCACGCAGTAACCCCTGTCCTCATCTGTGCTCAAGCCAGGAGAACATTAAACGCTAATAAAGTAGGTGGAATTCACTATGCATAGGGAAATGTGTAGTTTCCCCCACAACGAACGAATCACTGCCCCATGGTTTCTTGCAATGCAGTTTTCACTGCATGGTCTGTGGAGGTTTCAAAGGGTTAAGCAATTCCTCAGCTCAGTCCCTTTGGAAAGAAATGCCACAGCCCTGGCTGGACAAAGCGCCTGCCTTCTGCTTAAACAGACCCACACAGAAAAGCCACCTCCTAAGACAGTATTCCACCGTGCCCTGCAGACGTGAGCTATCACCCTTACTTTGCAGATGGGAAAAACAAAGACAGGCAGAGCTGGACACCGATTCCCCCAAATTCCTTCTGCGAGCAGGGACCATGGCCTGGGTCAATGAGTAAAAGATTCTCATCCTGTGAGCAGAAAAAGTGCTGCATGCTGTATTTTACAAAGTTTCACCTCTTTTCCGGGATGCATTACAGGGCTTAACGAGTCACTACACAAAAGGCTGAGGATACAAAGAAAACAGATCAGCCAGCACACAGAAGAATGCAAGCCGGGATCCTAAAATCCCTATTCAATGCTCAGCACTATCCCAGGCAGGTCTCACAGCTGACAAGGAATATCTTGCCGGAGAGGGTATTACAGGCAGCACAGTCCCACATCCTTACAGACACTGGGCTGCCAACCACAGGGCAACAACCCACTACCGTGAGACACAGGCAGTGAAACGTTCATGGAAGGGAAAGCAAGATGTAAGTACTCCCTCCGTGACGGGAAGGAGCTACACCATCACGTGGGCAAGGCAGATGGAGGAGGGAGCCAGCCCCAGCTAAAACCTTTCACACCAGCTGTCTGCAGCGGCTCTCGGTGCTCCTCCCCAGCCAGGTGTACCGCACATCAGGAAAGCTGCTGCACGCCTTTCAGGCAAGAGGAAAAAAATATCCAACACTATGTCATTTACTTGACAGGTGGGGAGATCTCTAAGCTCTGCGGATGGCTGCCGTGTGGTGATGGGCCACCGTGCCCGACAGCTCACAGTGGCTTCAGCCAAAACTCTGGCTTTATGTGATCTCTGTCTCACCAGCAAAATTTCTATACTGGTATAACCTGCCAAGCCATTTGTATTTACATTCAGTAGAAGACTTATTCACTTCCACAAAGAAAACAAAACTTATAATATTTACAATCTGATAGCAAGATCCTGTATGAAAACCATACCAGCTCCAGCCCAGAGCACTCCACAGACCTGACAGAAAGCGCTTTCCTACCTGAAGAGCTCCCTGATTTCCTTGACAGTGGCCTGGAACGGGATGTTTCGGACCAAGATCTTGGAAGTAATCTGCTTCTTGACAGTTTGTTTCTTTCGGGCTGATTTCACGGCGGGCCTATGAAGTCAACAAAAAGGGAAGGTAAGGATCACGACGCAGCAAAACACTCCTCGCATTCTGGCTCCTTCAAAATTGGGAATGCAGAAAAATTAGCCACCTAGCTCACATCGACATCCTTGCTGGCAGCAATGGAAGTGTCATACAGTACACTGAGAAGAAATGAATTTAAGTGATTTAAATCCTACATCAGAAAACTCAAAGTTTCCAGTGTGCTGACTGCATCCTCATGTTAGGCACCCTGAGGTCAGGAAGCACGCCTGGACTCACACTTGCCACTAACTTCTGTTTTCACATCAAATCTTGTCTATCCAATTGTCAGGAGACCCTACTATTTGATGCATTTAAAAAAATAGGTTTATGTAAGCTAATTTTGATTCTTATTCTTACTGGCTTAGAAAACAGCAAATATTATTTTTTAACAGATTATTGATTTATTTTTTTTAAACTTCAGAATTGTATTGCATTTGGACAAGATAAGAATTTACCTAATACAAAACACAGCAGCTTATTTCATAAAGCAAAGCACTGCACATTGTAGGCTGGACACTTAACTGAAGGGATTTTAAAAATCAAAATGGATGAAAATTGAAATACAAAGTACAGACAGGGAGCTGTCAAGACTGCTTCTGGTCCCCAGGGACCAGATTTTCAACCAAATTTTGACATTGAAGATATACCTCCTCCAGCAGCGTTTCCAAAGTGTCTAAAGGACAGGTTTTAGGTGTCAACATTCACCTTCAAACATCTGGATTAATTCTGAATTTTGCACTTAGAAGACTCTGTACTGAATAAAAACTCAGAAGGAAACCCTAAAAAGCAGGTCGCAAACTCCAAGTAAATTAATCCACAAGTAACCAGCAACTCTGCACCTGACGCCCCAAACAAAAGAAGTTAAATCCAATTTTTTTTTTTTTTCCAAGCAAGAAACAAACCTCTATTTGTCTTGATTTAATCAGAATCGGCAGCAAAATATTACTAAGCTCTTGCTCTCCCTGATGAGCTAGGGTAAAAGATTTCGTTACCCAGAGAATATTTGTCTTCAAGAACTCTTTAAACACACTGGAACACAGGCTACCAGTTGATTTTGCAATGCTGATCGAACTATCACCAAAGCCGAAGTTTTAGAGGAGCCTTTTCCTTGAGTGTTGAAGAAAACTCAAATGCCTGGTTCGCACTTTGGGCTCATTTTTGGGGTCCCACTACCGCAGCCGGCTGCTTAGGGATTTTAAATGGAAATATGTCATTTAGTGAGTGAATACCTTTGCATCATTTCTTTTTTCAAGTCAGACTGACTGAAGTGACTCTGAGTAAAGCACAACAAAGTCTGATGTGTTCAACAGTACAAGTACCAGTGATCATATCCCTCATGATGCAGAGATACTAGGTAAGAAGTGAAGAACCTACCAAACATTACTGTAGTTTAATGTAAACACGTTACAGAGGTGAGACATAAGCTTTACCTGACAGCTCTCTCTGAGATTTTCACTTCCAGCTTATGGCCATCTACAGAACAGCCCTAGAAGACAAAACAAAGAAAAAACGGGGGGGGGGGAATTAATTAATTAAAAAAATCAAAGTCACAACAGCTTCCAAGATACAAGCACAACATTTCACATCTTGCTTTTTCCCGTACATTCCTTCCCTTCTCCCTGCCGAAGTTTTTCTCTGTTGAACACTGCTCATGCAAGGCAAGGCTTCAGATACGAGTTTGGAGACAGCTTGACTGACTGAAGCAGCAGCCAGCATCCCTGATCTAGTTGTCCATCAGCCTCAGCTCTGCTGCTAAACTGGCAAAGATGAGTCATTTCACTGCTTTGGGCTATGGTTTCCTCTACCTCTAGACCGAAAACTCTTCAAGGCAAGGACTGTCTGATTATTTGTTCTGGAATGAGCCAGGGATGTCTTATTGGCCATCAGCAGCCAACACAGCCAGAAAGTCCTCTGTCTCTTGCTTCCTCCTAGAGTTCAGCACTGAAAACAAGCAGCCTCTTGCCTAATCATCCCTGGCAGGGCACATGACATGCAAAAGCAACCTGGAGCTCTGCTGCCTAACTCCCTCCACAAACTACCCATTTCCCTGTTTCTCTCTTCCCCAGGATTCTGCCTTTCAAAAGGATGGAGAACACACATCTACCCCAAGAATACCTAGGCTATGGAATGTGAAGTAACTACCTGTTGAGAGTGGCACTCATGGATTGTGGTCACTGAACATGTACAGATTACACAGAGTAACTCCTTCACATCTGCCTAGATAGAAACGGATCGCTCCAGCTGTGCGGCCCACACCATCCTGCTAGTGTGGACCAAACACTTGGATGTTTTTCTGGAAGCAGAGAAAATGATTTATTCCTTCAGAGTGCAGCCAGACCCTGTGGCATGGAGAAGGCAGGAGGCTGGGAGACCCTGAAGCAACGGCGGAGTCACAGACAGTAAAGCCGAACTCCACAGCACTAAATTACTAAGCAATATTTGTTCTCATTGCAAGTGGGGGCCTGGGTCTCCATCACCTCTGCAAAGGGCACCTTGAAGAATAAACTTGTTAAATTTCAATCATGGCAGGTTTTCTACTGCCTCCGTATTGGATCAGTGCTAGGAAACAGTATTCTGCATGAGGTCTTGTCCCTTTACATACCCTCTTCCCTCACAAACCTGGCTCATTTTAGAGGCTTCTCCATCTGCACAGTGTAACTCACAGCACTGGCATCCTCAGCTACATTTTGGACTTCACGGTTCATCCAAGCCTTTGCCCACCATCTCAGGAAAGAAATCCAACCAACAACATTTAAGCTTACCTGGAGCTGGCGCAGGGCTTTCTGTGCGCTCTCCGGCTTCTTGTACTCCACAAATCCAAATCCCATCGAAAGCAAAGTGCCTGTCAGAAGCGAAAGGGGACTCAGTAAGCTAGCAGGCAACAGTGACAATATTAAGCAGAAGATTTAAGAACAAATCAAGAGCAAGCAAGCACTGATTGCCAAAATTGGGAGGACACAAACTAATACCCCAGGCAAAGTGCCAGCCTGCCCAAGCCCTAACTCTGATGCTCCTTACAAGCATCCCTTTCTGATTTGTTTTGAGCAAGACGCTGCTCTAGAACAGCTTGTTTTGGTGCTGATGTCAAAGAAGAGATAACCAGTGTTGCATGCAAACCAGATTTTTTTGCTTTGCATAATCTCAGTGCAACCTCCTTAAATAAAACACTAAGTCCTACAAAACAACTGCTGGTCATAGTCAGGGTAACTGATCCCATTATGGATACACAAACATTTGTTTATACACAGGACTTTTTCCTCATGATTGAAACGAGACCTTCATTTGGAAAATCTGCCAACGACCCAGAAATGGGTGTGACTTGTTGCAGGACAGCAATATGCAGGTTGCAGTTTGGTCCCCAGAAGAAACACTTCTAATCTGCGACCGCTTCAGAAATACATTCTGGCCAACACTTGGCAAGCAGCTGGTTACCGACCACTGCAGGGAGCTGAGCACGAGATCCGTTTCAGTCTGGACTGCCACATGCTTTATTTCCCATCATCACAAAGTGCAAGCCCTGTGTTTCACTTAAGAGACAAAATGCCTTTGAGGACTGTAAGGCACAGAAGGACCAAGCACTTCTATAAACCTGGGCGGGCAGCTGCCAGTTCCACACCAAAGGAGGAGACATCTATTCCACCTCCCTGCACAGCAAAGGTTTGCAGTGCCTGCAGTCACACCATGCTCCCGAGGAACATGCTGACCAGTACAAGAGCCATAAATAAGGCTGAGTGAGGAAAGGAAAAACCAGAGAAAAACCACAACACCCGGTTTCCAACTTCAAAACCTCAATGGTAGCAGACTGTGGAGATGACTCCACAATGACAGAAGGGAATCGATTTGGTAGGTGGTATGAGATCAGCCTAGACTCAAATGTTGCCGTCTGGTCAGGAACATACCTACAGCCAGACATAAAAACACTACTGAAGAGTTTGCTTAATTTTTTCCTCTTTCAGTGGATCCGAGTTTTCAAGTATCCCATGCAAGAGGAGCTCTGTTAAGGCAAAATTCCACAAAGCTGTTCAACTCCCTAGCCTAAAATCTGGAAAGAAGGCACAGCCCATCCAGCTAGTGCTTGCCTTACGCAGTCTTCCCTGTCCAACCACTCAGAAAGCGAGTGCAGTCAATGCAACAGGCATAACCACTCATCACCATAGCCTGCTGAGTTTGAAGCTGGCAGGCAGAAGGCAAATGAAGCCCACTCAGCACAGTACTCAGCCAGGCATCCTTGAAGATCCCGGCCATTATTGTGGATAAAGCATGCCATACACAGCTTTAATCATCGTGGGACACCGTTTCCTTTCAACTTGCATCCTGCTCTCTTCTGTGATCCTGAAGGAGTTGGCTTCTCTATCTCAAGATCTCAAGAGAAGGCCACGTCTCCACAAATCCCACAATTGAGCTTAACCTTCTAGACTGAACCCCAGGGTATTTTTGGTTGCTGCTTTCAGCCATTTCAACAGGCACACTTCTAGAAATATTAAGGATTTCACCAACGAAAACACAAATGCTCAGCCAGATGAATGCTAAAGCAATGCCACACCTGAGCCCTCAGCAACCAGCCGAGGGAAGGAATTGAACAGCAACATCTAGAGTACCTGCTTTGTCTTTCTTCTTGGATATTGTGCAGCTCTTCACAGCTCCCACTTTGGAGAACGTCTGCAAGGAATTTGGACACGTGATTCAGTTCCTTTTGTCAGAGGCTTGCAACTCAACTTGAGTGACAATGTAGCCCTCTTCCAGAGCCAGGAGCACATGCTCACAGGTCCACCTTCCCACAGCACACACCTGACAAGCAGTCAGTGCAGCTGTGTCTTCTCTTACAAAATTATTTCTGTACAAATATACCCTCCCAACACACACACAGACTTCTAAAGAAATCAAAACGCATGATCCTCCACCACTCCTCAGAAACAGTGCATAGATCTGGGATGGCTTGGGAGGAACACTATGGGTTACAAGAAGCCCTCAGCTGGGTAGGGACCTTAGGGGTGGGTGGCTCCTGTGATGCCCCCAGAACATAGCTCTTTCCAAAGACATGCAGGAAGGACTGGAGGGTAGCAGGGGCTGCAAACCATCTATTCGACTCCCTTGTAAAACTGCAGCCAGAAGGCAGAAAAAGAAGAGGGGACAAGTCCTAGTCCTCCTTTGAACGTGTACATTTGTTCCCAGATGAACGTAGACCAGGGTCTCTACACAGTACCACGGTCCCAAGGTAGAGGAGCGCAGGTCGAGGAAGCACTGACATTGCACCAGCATTCTTGGGCCCTGAAACGTGGCATTTTCCATGGCTACAAAAAGTGGCAGAGACAAGAATTCCCAGTTGCTTTTCCCTATTTGCTACTAATATCCCACATGGCTTTAGAAATGCTATGATCTCTCCCAAGTGCTTTACTGAGGTAAAGCAGCACAGACAGCTCAATGTTGGTAAAAAGCTTAGATGAAAAGCACATCTTAGTGAAACCATCATTTATTTATTTATTTCCTTAACACACAAAGCAGAATCACAGCTGCAAAAATGCTTGTCCCAAGGAAAAGCATTACAGAAAGCATGGGAAATGAGGAGTCTTGAAAGATTTCCTACTGCCTCCGCTGGTCCCGAGGTGGAATTAAACCCCACCAGAACCGTTTCAGATACATTTGTCTTAACTGACACCTGAAACCCCAAAGCAGAGGTTCCCAGTCCCAGTACAATCCAGTGCTCCCTCATCTCCCATTAGGTCATACTGGCTGCAATACAACTCCTTTAAACATTTTATCCTCAGCACAACAGGTAGAGAACAGCTTGCCCCTTGCCTTCTGCAGCAGAGTAGAGCCCTTTCTTCTAGCCCATGCTGGGAGTGGGGGCTTTACTCCATCAGGCATCTCAGTCTGGCCCTCAACCACACGTTCAACACCCGCCCGCTCCATCAGGGCAGACTGTGCTAGGCAAAACCCAGTCCCTTCTCCTCACTTATAGCTCACCTCCTTCAGCGTGTCTTCCGTGGTGGCAAAGTTCAGGTTTTTGATGAACAAGGTACACCCAGGAATGCTTTCTTCTTCCTCTTCTTCTTCTTCCTCCTCTTCTTCCTGTGCTGCTGTTTCCTCTGAGCCCTTTGTAGCTTCACCCGAAACAAAGAGAACAAACCCAACGTTGTAAGATGTAACAAAGCCAAGTTTTGGGGGAGCTCACCCACTACCCCAGCTAACAGTTACTACCCCAGCAGGAATAGGCCACCTCTATTGGCTCCTTCTGGGTGGACATGGACTGAAGCAAGCTCAACACACAGTATATGAACATGTCCCCATGAAAACCAAAATAATGCCTATTCTTTGAGTGTAGTGCCTCCCCAGCACTCAGACATCCTCACAACAAATCCAGCCAGACACCTGCTGAACTAGGCAAGGGGGCCCAAACTTGAGCATCCTTCTGTGCTGCTCTAAAACCTCATCTCTTGCCAGTATGTATCCGCAGGACATGAAATGAGAACTACCCCATCAGCACGTGAAGGAATATGGTCTATTAAGTCCAAGCACATACCAAAGGGCAATGAAGAACTGCACCCAGCACAGAGGCTGTGGTCTTAAAGGGCTTCACTATAGCATTAACACTTCCAGAGGAAAGAGGAGGGAAAAGATTCAGAGAGACAGGGACAGGATGAAGCGGTGCCTCCGTCTACAGCTGGCACAAAACAGCACAGCCACATGCTGCCACCCGGAGCCCTTTTGTGAGTGAGGTGTTCACTGCGCATCCCCTCCCTTCCCTCTCCCAGATCTAGCGGCTGGCAACAAAGGCCATTATCAGCCCCAAGCAGCCCTCCAGAAGCTCCTGCACTTAAAGTCCTTTATCTTCAGGTGAGGGTCTCAGTTACAGGTAGATAAAGTGGCCCCCCAACTCCCCCTGGCTCCAGCCTTCCCCTATGACCCTGGCACAGAACAGAAGCCCAGGAAGAGGCTTTTCATCAGCTTTTCTCCCCCCTACCAAAACTTCAGAGTCCTGAAATAGCATCTACTAACACAAGCCTAAGTAAAGCCATGCTCCTGCAGCCTCCTCTTTTTCTTTTTTTTTTTTTGAAGGATCTTGAGAGGTTTTAAGTATATGGGCAAAATTTTATTTTTATAGCCTCCTGGATGGGGAGAAAGAGGGTATACTCAGGGAGGGATGATCATGTCCTCATGGTGGGAGCAGTGGGAAATTACCTAGGCAAATCATACAGTGGGGTTTGACACAAGAGCAGAGAAATATGTACAGGGACCCATAGCCTGTCACAGTCAAGTCAGCTCTCCATCCACTGCTGCCCAGACCGTTGTGGCAGCTTGCCTGGCTGCCCACAGGCAGTGACGCTGTCCTTGCACAGCACATAATAGCACACATGCTCAGGAGGTCAGGCCCAGCTTACAGAGAACAGCTACTGCTCTCCCAACAGCTGCTGCCAAGACCAGACCGGACCAAAAATCTCTTCCCAGAACTTGTGTTAGCCCAATCCAGACTGAGCCTGTGCACTGCAAGCAGCGCTTTCCTGCCCACGCCTCACCCAGGAGACGAGGGGAGTAGGGGCAGGAAAAAGCACAGTGCTTGTGTGACATGATCAACTAACGCACCACAGACAGGGTGACACTTAAGGGCAGTGCAGACAACTTCATTGGGCTGGTTTCATCCCCAAAGGGTCAGGAATATCAGCACTGCTGCTTTACGCATAAAGGAGCAATGGAACAACCAGAGATCTCTCTGTCCCAAAGTCAAAGTTCTTACCAGGTACCAGCCTTGCTTTGCCCTCCTTTTCTGGAGCCTCAACAGTTTTTTTCTGAGGGGCTGGGCTGAAGAAGACACCCATGGGAGCCCATTCCAGATACAACGGCACAGAATGAAACTGTAAAGAGAACACAGGAGAGAAAGGAAGAGTGGAGAGCAAAGTCTGAAGAAAAAGCTCTGCTCTCAGCTTTATTTTGCTTTCACTCTGTAATGGAAACAACAGTGGAAAAGCTGAGCAACATTTTTCAGCTGGGTAAACTCTCTTTCACCAAAGAACAGTCTGCATGCAGCCTCACCCAGGACCACAGTCTACCATGTACTGCACTCCTGTATTGCAAAAGGTTAAAGAAACCCTCTTCAGGCCACCAAGGTTTTTCTAGACGTGTCACAGCTTCCTCCTCCAAGCCATCTTCTGCAGGTTGAGAGCCGTACTCAGCCACTGCTGCACAAGGATGCATCAGACATCTTGGGTAGCAGCAGTGGCTCTGGGATAACTCACTTCCCCCAAAAGTCCTCTGCCCCTCATATTTGTAGCAAGCACTCCTTTCTGCAGCTTCAACTAGCCAAGATCCACACTCTCCAGGCAGCTGACTACCCCTCATCACACTCACCTTGGAGTAGGCCAGCCTGGTGAATGCTTGCTTGGCCTCAGTTGGCTCCAGGAACTCCACAATGGCTGTGATGCCTCCTTCTGGCAGCAGCACCCGGCCCAGGCTCCCATGTTTGCCAAACACATCCTCCAGCTCCGCTACACTCGTGCTGGCTGGGAGGTTCTTTACCAGGATCACTGTTTTACTCCGTTCACCAGCAGCCTGCCGTGTTCAGTGGGGAAAGAAAGGGGAGATGGGATTTAAATAAGCAAAACCTAGGATCTTACCAACTAAAGATGACCTAACACACAGTGCCCTCTCACTCCACATCACCCCTTTCCAGGATCCAAGAGGGCCAACAGCCATTTGGAAAACACTTTGTATAAGATTCACCCCCCAGTACAACCTCCCTGTTCCACAAATGCTCATGTATGGAGGTTTCAGCTCCACATCCATCCTGGTATGGACACAGGACTCCTCCTCTGCCTACAGCAAGCTGACTGTCATACTGGAAGACGTCATACTATGTATTTCAACCATCCCGAGGGCAGCTGCATTTTCAAATAGACAGAACACTTCCTAACCCATGTAAGGGTGCAATCCTGCAAGACACCGAGGATTTGATTACTAATTTCAAAGAAAGCTGAGGACACTAGGATTAGATCATCACGTAGAAGAGGTAGGTCCACATAGCTGCCTCCAGCTGGGCATCTCACCTGACTGAAGGAATCCAGGCTGACTCCGTTTTCAATGAGGAACTGGCGAATTTCCTGGACCAGCTCGGTTTCTCCCAGAGCGACCCTCACTGCCACGCTGTCCTTACTCTCCTGCAGGCAAGAACATCAGTCACCTGTTATTCCTGCTGCTCTCAGAAGCAGATGCAAAGGGAATTTGGCAGAGACCTTGAAAGTGAAATGCTCCTCTGAAGCTGCTAGGAGTTTTGCCGTTGGAGTCAAGAGTGCTTCCCAAGGCAAAATGAAATTTCCAGGAAGGATTTGAACTTTAGGATGTAAATTGCCATCAGTTTCTAGTTATGTAGAAATGCAAAATTCAGCCACAGAAAAGCAGAGTGTGAAGGAAGGCTGAGAGTGTCACCGTCTTCCAGTGACAAAGGGATTGTTAGGCTCAGATCCCACAGGGAAGCTACAGCACCACAGAAGCTTTTGCTGCACAAAAAGACCAGGAAGGCCCTGGGCACAAGGAAGCAGACAGGAAAGTGATTTCCCTTTCCAGCTGATCAATAATCCAACTCACATGATCCAGCACTTGGCTTTTGGAAGCATTGTACTTCTGAGCAATGGCATCAGCCACAGCGTTTGTCCCCACAAACAACGTGTTCCAGTTGTGAGAGCTGGGAAGAGAAAGAAGAGCCAGGTTCAGAATCACACAGTCCCTTCTTCCATTGGTGTCTCTCTATTCAACAGTTCTGGGAAAAAACAGCTTTGAATGCCACCATTAGCAGCCAGAGTGAAGAGTTAGAGGGAAAGAAGAGTGGAATGTCCTTAGAGAAGGGACAGGATGAGGGAGATGTGACTGCAGAGTAAACAGAAAGGCAGCAGTGCAGACACCTTAGCTCTTCTTCCCTAGAGATCACTGGTCACAGTTCTGCAGTTACAGCTGGAAGTTCAGATGTTGGCTCAGAGGAACACATGCTTTTTCAACTGGTTTCCTAAAAGCACAAAGCCCAAGAAAGCAAGGCTGCGCTCCTTTCCCTTCAAGTCTGAAAATACCAGCCACTCCTTTCAAACTACTTTGTCACATAGAAAGAAAAAGTTCCTACAAGTTTTAGAACTACAGGTGGCCAAGTAGAAAGATCCAACTGATCCGAAATCACTACCCTGAAGAATTACAGCATCAGACCAACTTACTAGACACCAGAGAAATAAAATCATACTCAAAGCTGTTCAAAACCATGTTCTTCTCAATTTATGTTGTTCACTGAACTACTAGAGCTACTTGGACAGAGGAATAAAGTAGGTAAGAGAGATAAAGGCAAGACAGCTAAACTGCAGATGCTTTCTTGACTCTGGTAATCTATACAGCCCTCACCAAGACCCCACATGCACTCCTGACACCTGGAAATGTGGCAGGTTCTGTTGCCTTGCCCCACTACAAGACACCTCTGTACCTGGCACTGTTGGCTTTGTCCTTAGCCTCTTTGTGCTTTTTGTAGGAGGAAGACTCTTCTGCATCTACATCTTCAATTTTTTCCTTTTTGATTGTGGATGGTAAAAGATGCATCATTCTACCCTAGAAGAAAGTAAGAAGAGATCCAGCAGCTCCGAAATAACCTACAGAAGTTCATGAACTAAGCACAGTGGAGGAGATTTTCTGGCACCTTTCCTTGTCAAGCAGGACTTCCTAAGTGGAAGGAGGGAGCCTTCCTTCCCAAAAGAGACATTACTGCAAGTCAGAGTAGCTACATAATGTGAGAGACTGAGACTCCAATCTCCTCCACCTCTAGTTCAGATTTTGGTACCTGCAAGGCTGTTCAAATCAGGCTACTCTACCAAAAGTAACTGTGTTCCCATATAGCAAGGTAAAAGAAACTCAATCTTTTCAGCCAAGCACAGAAGCAAACACTTGGCCACATTATTGACAAACACTCTCACCAGCTGCAATCCAATACCACAGGAAAACCACCAGTCACTGTACCTGGAACACTTGCCCATCCATTTCTGTGTAGGCCTTCACTGCGTGCTCAGGAATCATATAGGTGATGAAAGCAAATCCTTTGGGTTTCTTGGTCAGTCTGTCTATAGGGAAGTGGATCTCCGACAGGGGTCCTGCAAAAGGCAAGGCTTTACCATGACAGATGTCCTGCACAACCATCACACATTCTGAACTGGCACCTCCTGGCCAAAACCGGGGAGGAGGGGAGCCAGGGAGGGCAGAGGAGCCCTGGATATTGCAGAGGGTGTGCAGTGAGCCACCAGCCTGGGTGAGGAGCTGTTGGCTGCAGACTGACAAGGCAGGTCCAGCAAAAGCACCCCAAGTCCAGCTGTGCACCATGCGGCTTTGACGCACAACACAAACTAGGCAAGCTCTGGGCAGCTGCGTTTACTTTCAGTCAGGAACAAAGATTTCCACAACCTAACTCTGTCTCCCCCCAGGACACTCTAATGCCAAGACAACCTCAGATTTGTTTTAAGATTGTTAAAAGGCAAGCTTCAAGCTTCCACTTGACATGCCAAACACGTGCATGAATTTAGGGTGTATCTCAGAGATTCACCTCTTACCTACAGTATCTAGCAATCTCCTGCGTGATCAGCATTTCATGCAGCAGGTGCTTTTGGTTATCTTTTCCTCCTCCCCATCCCACTAGGACTCAGAGCCTATACTGACTGGCAAGAGCTTTTACCATTGCATCAGAGATGTGACAACAGGGGTGAGGGCAGATGCACACAGCAGTACGTGCTTCGAGCAAAGCAGCACGGAGCCAGCATCAGTTTCAAAGGCGAGCAGCCACACACTACCACAGCAGGCAATAAAGATGATGGGAGTCGGTCCATACTCAAGAAGTGTGGGGGACATAGCTTTGTCCTTTCACACCCAGCAAGAAAAACTGCGTGTGCATGAAGGAATGACGTACCCCTACAAGTCCCAGTCCCATAGCAAATACTTACCATACTTGGAGAAGATCTTCTCCAAGTCCTCCTCAGTGCTAGTAAAGGGAAGATTCCTGACAAAGAGTCTCCCTGATTCAGCCAAGTCCTCCTCTTCTTCATCGTCCCTCTTCCTTCTTTGCCACAGCTGCTTATCAGGTTTTGCCGTAACAGTTTCTTTTGTGGTATTCCTGCATCGGAATACCTCAATGCATCGTCCACCTAATCCACACACACAGAGGCACATTAGATGCTTCCCAAGGCCATGGGCAATCAATATCAATGCACAAAGAGCCTGGGCTTACAGCAGTGACACAAGCAATTACAATTCCACAAGCTTTGAGCAGAACCCTGCCTGATTTAAAAAAAAAAAGGGGGGGTGAGGGGGAGGGAGTTGGGGGCTGAAAAAGAGCTCCAGCCTTTCTGGCTGTGCCAACGTAGTCCACCGGCTTCCAAGTAGATATTCCCATTCTGCACAGGATTTTTGCAAATATAATTTTAGTAGGTGCACTAAGGCCAAGAACAGGTTTCAAACACAGGCTTACAGAACCGTTTGTACAAATCCCCTGTACTATCCCAACCAGGTTTAAATAGTATCATTTTTATGCCAAGAGTAAGATACACTTCAAGCACATGAGAAAAACTGAGAGCCAAAGAGCAACATGCACAGCTCAGTCATTCACCAATTCTATGCTGCTCCTGACACAGCACCTGGTTTATCCCGCATCAGCTGAGCACAGGAAACCACCCCCACCATCTGCCTGAGAAAAACTAAAACAACGGGAGATACTTCTGCAGTGAACACTTCAGCAGCTGAGCACCCTGCCATCGACATCAGCCAGAACAAGAAGGAACAAATAGCCCTTACCTATGTATTCTTTTTTTCGCTTCAAGGCTCTTCGCACTTCTGCTTCACTCTTCAAGTCAACAAAGATATAACCTTGGAGGAAGGAAAGGTTCAACTGAGCATCATGTGGGGAACACACAACCACTAATTGGCTAATTAAGGGTAAACTGGGCTTTCTTTAATATAGATTCCTATAGATAAAGCATTCAGCTCCCATTAAAGTTTCAATCCAGCCTGAAAATGGCCATGTCAGACTGGAAGGCTGCCTTTTAAAAGCTTATTCTCTACATGTGAACCAAAGAAGCCCGACTTAACAGCTAAAGTAGGCTTTCACAGGTGTCTCCAAGAGCAAATAAAAGTGCATCCGCTGTTAGGCTATGAAAGGAAAACAGCACATAGCAAAGTTCCCTGCCAGCTCTGATGACCAGCTCCACGCTCCTTCTGATGGGCACCTCCAGTAGCCACTGCCTGTCAGGAGACCTACCTTGCCTAAGGACAGCTCTGCAGCCGACACGCACTGGTCAGCAAAGTCCCTAGGTGCTACTGCAGCTATCCCAGAGGAAGAGATTTTTCCTTAGCATGGTTTGGGATATTTAGGAAAGTTCCAGAGGCAGATCAAAGAAAAGGCTCCTGCTGCTACTCCTAAGGGAGCACAGCCAACATAACTCTGCCCGCGGCATCCTATGGACAGCAACTAGGGCAGGTGAGCTGCAAAGTCATAGAAAGGTCTGTAAGAATCAGGACATGAGCCACCAATTTGGAATTGCAGATGAAAAGAGCAGAGGTATGATTGAGAGGTCCTCTAACTCCCACTTGCACATACAGACATTACCTGTATTTTTCCCCTGGGCATTTTTTCCTATCCGGATTGCCACCGGCTTCAGAGGCAAGAAGAATTCACGAACCCTTTGCTGCAGGAAGAATTAGAATTGCTTAAGTAAGTTTGCAGACTCAGGAAGAAGCAGGTTTCAGACTTAGGTTGTTTCTATACATTATAAAAAAAACCCACCGTGTGCAACACACAACATATCTGCACAAAGCCAGTGCAAAAGTTCCTCTGACCACCCACACAACTCTCAAAACAGCTCCATAAGTGAAGATAGAAGCCTTTGCAAAGATCACACCCAGTTACACCCGAGAACACCCTTAAGCCTCCCTTCCCAGCTTGGTAATAAAGCTTGCCTCAGTGATGTTCAAGGGGGCACCACGAAGTTTCACTGTGTATGGTGTACTAGCTTCTGCTGAGCTGCCTTGGTTCTGTACAGAGATGGGGGGAGAAAAAAAAAGCTGAATGAAAAATAACAAAAAAACCACAGCAGAACAAGCTGGTCTTCTCGAACAAACAGGAGGCTGAATATCTAGAGATTCTCACAACTGCCTCAGTCTAGGCAGGAGGTGCCAGGTTTGGCTAGGGTAGTCAAACCCAGTCACTAAAAACTGAGTTCTGCAGAACAGCGTTTCCTGCAGACAGAGACAGACACAGGAAAAATAGAAAAGCCTCTGAAAAGGGCACTAGCAGCACTTGTTTGGAAGTGCCGTCTTCAGGAATTCAAGAAACGCTAACAGGAGATCCAGCAAACTTGTTTAATGGCTGCAGCCCAGTAAGCCAAGAAAGCTGGTACCTATGGGGTCCTGCAGCTTTCAAGCTTTCAGCTCCTGCTTTAGATAAGACAGAAGTCTAATTCAGCTATACCTCTAGTGTGGGTCCTTTTGTCTTCTTCTCTGCTGGTGTCTCTTGCTGTGTTTGTTGGGCTTTTGGCTTCCCCCTTTTATCTGTGCAGGTGTTGATGGTTTCTGCAGTGCCCAAATCTTCCTCATTCTCACTTTCCTCTTCCACCTCCTCACTATCTGTTTCTTCCTCTGTACTGGATGATGAGGACGAATCCTTGACTACTTTAGATTTCAGGTAATCCATATCCGAGAGGTCTTTGCTGGTAGCTGCCCTCTTACCTCCTTTCTTTGCTGTCGGAGAAACCAGAGAAGTTTTGCACGCAGATGCTGCTGCGCTCTCCCCAGCCAGGTAAAAGCTGAGAACTGACACAACCGTGACAACCACCTTCCTCTCCTTTACCCTTTGCATAGAAAGGAAAAGTTTGAGAATAGCAGAGCAGTTTTATCTCAGCACTTCCAGACTGACAGTCTGGATCACGGTTTTTCAAAGCAACAGTTCACATATAGAACAATTTAGAAAGGAGCTTGAGGAACTCCATGGCAAAGTATTTTGTCTCAATTTTAATGAAATACTTTTAAGTAGACCCCAGAGAAGATTTTCAGTTGTTCAGTTTAGTTTTGCAGGGAAAAGGACGGAGGAAGTCGTTTCTCTAAAACACCCCTTCACCAAAGATCAACTGATCACACCTACATTTTAGTTACCCAAGGAGAGATGAGGAGCAGCAGGGAAAATGCCATTCTCTCCCATAGAACAGCATAAGGAAATACCACATAGGGAGGAGAAAGGCTTCAAAACCACATTCATTACTGGTGCAGGGAGACTGGATTCTAAGACAACATACACCAAACCGCAGCCCAGATTTCTCAGTCTTCTAAGCTAATCCACTACTCCACTAGGATACAGTTTTCCTTTCAGGATCCAAGACACTGTTCCTTCCCATCACATCTGACAGGGCCCAAGGAAACACCGTTTCCAGAAATGTGCATCAAAGGCAGAGCAGACAAGTTCACAGACAACAGATACAAGTTACTAAATAAAGAGAAACTACATCCAGCTCTGGAAACCCTGGAGATGAAAGCAGCTGCAGGCTAGGACAGCACTTAAGGGAAAAATGCAGACGTTCGCCCTATTACCCTTCCCTAGACATTGACTTAAGGACCCAGGGGAAAGCACAAATGCCATCCCCTTAATATCAGAAACTGCATTTCCCACATTCCCACAAATTTGGGAAAACAACCATAAATCCACAGCACACTGAATCCCTTGCTTGAGAAACCACCTTCCTGATTACACGGTCTCCATTTGGAGGCAGGACTCAGAGCTGGGTCCTATCAGCACACCTGCCTTCACATTCACCATGACAAAGACAAGCAAAGGCTGATAGTTCCTTTCAGTACCTTCAGTTTCCTCCTCATCTTCAGAGGGTTCATTCCCATCCTCACTCAGCTCCTCAGACTCATCTGAATCAAAGTTGAGATAATCAGCTGCTGGCTTTGATTTTTCCTTCTTGGGCTCCTCTGCCAAAGTGTCATTAGCCCAAGTGGCCACTTGAGACCGTTTCTGGTGAACCACCAAAAACTCCTGGAATGTTTCATCTTCTTCCAACTGTTGGGAAAGAAATCAAGCACACAAGCTGTGAAGAACTTGCAGCAAGTTTGAATTTAAAGATACCACCTGATTTCCAGCAACATAAAAAAAAATCCCTTAAGGGGAGTTCACTTTACACTAACACAGTGAGCACTTAAAGTGACTAAAGTCTTCTTGAGATCTCTCAGTCCTACTGTTTCTTTTTTGTAACTGATGTTTAGAAAGTACTTTGAAGAACAAAACAAAACATTAAAAAGAAAAAAAATGTACAAGCTAAACATGACAAACTCACGTATGGTTAAAAAGCAGAATTGTTGAAACAGGATTGTCCTGGACACAGTGCATGGTCACATAGGAGTAGCTAACAACTAAAATATTGGTCTTCAGTGTTGGGATTGTTAAAATAATGGTTTGTTATAGTAGAATCTGACTGTCACTGAGTTGGTTAAATCATATACCTTGCCTGCAATAACAGCATGAGAAGCAGTACAGAAAAGACCTATCAGCTCTTGCTCTTAATACAAACTAGCAAGAATGTACAGATTGCAATTCAACCTCAACTCACCTCCTTTAAGTTTTCCGTAGGATCTTTCTTCTTTTTATCCTACAGAAGAAATAATAATTTTTTTTTTTAAGAAAGACTCATTTGAAGCATAGCCAAGATAATTTCAGGTAACCTAACAGCACAGGGAACACAGATCCTAGGGCAGAAAATACCAGAACTAGGACTCCCAACATCCGCTGTCCCAGCTACTGTCCCTTTCTCCACACACCAGGCTACCCTTCTCGCCACCAAGTCACTGACATGCATCAGAGCCTCCAGGAAACAAGCCAGACTCACTTTCTTTGTGCCTGCAGGAGCTGCACTTGCCACAGGTTTCTTGGTCTGTTTTTCTGGGGTAGGGACCTTCTGAGAGTGCTTACTCCATGCTTTGGGTTTTGAAGGGTCACCAAAAGACTTGCATAACTCAACCTGAAAATAATCAGATCTTTAATTAAACATATGCTCAACAGCCTGCTTCTGTTAACTGCTGGATAAGCCTCACTCAAGAACCTTTCTTATAACCTTGACAGGATGGAGAGGGCACGTGCAGGATAAGAACAGGCAACTTCGTACAGACGTTCATTTTAAAAGCACAGAGCCACATCTTCACTCAACATGGGGAACAGTTTGTTGTGCTCATTTAAGCACAGTCAAATAAGCTGTCCTGTTTATCATGAATCATTCTCTGTCCAGAACAGCAAGATGGATGACTTGAAATGAAAAGAATGAACTCAAGTTCAAAATGTTAGATTATGACAGCTCAAAATGCTATTTTGCTGCAGGGGACTTAATCTTTAGACTTTCTTGGCCCCTAGCTATTCACCCCTAAGACCACCAAGATCTCCAATGACAAACTTTCTTAAGAATCAAAAGGAGGTATTTTTAAAGATCAACTCACTGTGACTCTGGAAGTGTCTATAAAACTTCTGTTGAAATGGTTCAGGGCTGTTTGAGCTTCATCTTCAGACTTGTAGCCAATGAAACCAAATTTCCGGAACTTGCCATCCTTGGTGAACTTCAAACAACAATCTGTTAGCGTACCAAAGGCAGCAAACAACTTCCGAAAGCGATCTTCCTTCATCTGGGAAGCGAGGAAGGACAACAGGAAAGCAAATCAGAAATGTAATACAGTTAGAGACACGCTTTGTGGACAAGTCCAAAACAAAACGTTTTCTATCAACGGGCTTCCAAAGTGCTGTAGGAACCACACCGTCTCACGGCAACACTCATAAAAAACCCAACACATCGGCCACTGAACCCCTTCATCTCCCCAGTGTCCCTGCAGCTCAAGGGGGCACCCAGCCCTCGGGGAGCACAGGGCCCCGCAGTACTGGCCTGCCAGAATCAAGCCCCCAGTTCAATCCCAGGCCCGGTGGGACCTTGTGGGGGACCCAGATGGCAGCGGAGCAGCACAGCGAGCACCTGCACCCAGCTCCCTGACAGCGAGGGGAGGGCCGGGGCAGCAACAAGCTCCACTCCCCCAGCCTGAGGGGCTGCCAGCTCCCTTCCCCTGCGGCTCTCCCCCAGCCCATGCTCCACGCTCTGCCCGCTCCCCGCCAGGGCATCCCCCGACCCCTCCTGGGGCACCCCCTGCCCAAGGGCCCCCACCATCCCGCCCCCAAGGGCGCCTCCCCGCTCTCCCACAAGGACCCCCATCCCAGCACACCTCCACGACGCCTTAGAGCCCCTCTCCCCAGGACACCTTCCTCCCCCGACCCCGAATGGAGGGCCCTCTCTCCCTAGAAACCTCCCGCTCCCCCCCGTCCCCACCACACGGCGGACCCCCTCCCCGGCCTCTCCTTGCCCAGGAGCTCGCGTCCCCCCTCAGACCCATCTCCGGGGCCAGCAGCCCCCCTCCACCCCCCAGAAACCGCACCCATGCTGCGGGCTCACCCCGTTGGGGAGGTTCTTCACGATAAGCCGCGACATGGCAGCGACAGAAGGCAGGTGCCACAGGGCACAAGGCAAGGCCCCGCCGCGCTCAGCGCCGCACACGCCGGGCCGCGGGCGCCGCCATCTTCCCGCCGAGTCACGTGGGCGAGGGGCTGCACTGCGCAGGCGCCAGAGGCGGGCCCATAT
>JAVJGI010000001.1:91607018-91645319 GCA_035590275.1 Ibycter americanus
CCCGGGGAAGGGGGACAGGGCTGAGCACAAGCAGCTTCTCCCCGAGGAAGAGCTAAACACCGCAGCCAGCGGGTGCTGGGTTGCAGAAGCTCCCGAGGACAAAAGAAGCCAAAGATCATGGAAGAAAAATTCCTTGAGGGTTATTAAACACCGGAGGTTCTCTCCTACCTGGACATCCGTTGCTGGAGGGCAAGCATATCTTGGAGAAGTGGGACTATTCTCCTTCAGGCATCCCCTCTTCCTCACAGCCCTTCAGTGTGGCTCTACCTGTTTCACATGAGGGGCGGTGATCTGGGCCCAAAATCTGACTTTACACCTTTACTCCCAGAGGAAGATGCTCAGGACAGATCTCAGCTTCAGCACAGCTCTCACTAGGTTTTCACCCCAGTTTGGCTCCACACCTGATTTCCCCCAGGGGTGGAGGCTGCCCCCACCCAGAGCAAGCCACCCTGGCACTGAGGTCTTACACCCCACAAGCAGCGTGGGCAGGGACATCATCTCCTCATGCCCCTCTGAGGCCGGCTCTGCCCATCCCAAAGGCTCAAAGCAGGGGGGAACACATGGCTGCAAGCTCTTTGAGGGAGGCAGCCCTAAATCCAGCCACACCACTGCTACATCCCAGCATCCTGGTGGGAATGGGATGCAGGCTTGTTAACTGGAGAGCCTAGTCTGAGCCCATGCTCTCCCCCCATGTAAGCAGCAAGGGAAACATATTTTGCAGGGAAGGAGAGCTGAGGCTATGGCCAGGCTCAGTGCACGGGGAAACAGAAGAGAGTGGGATGCTGCTGGGTCTGTCACCCGGCACCCTGCTCAAAGGGAAAATGTGCAGCACAAACCCCTCTCACCCCACAGCCCCGACTGGAGGTACCCAGAAGGAGATGCTCCTGCTCCTGTTCACCTGGCCCTTCAGAGGGGTCTCTGTGAGGTGTCACGGTACCAAGGACGAAGCTCCCTCCCCCTCTTGCCCTCTTCTCCTGCCTTGTCCTTGGCCGGGCTGTCAGGCCCATCACTTGGGATGAAGGCTAGCACTGACAGGGCTGCACTCGCACCATCACTAACACATCCAGACCCTGCCCTTGTCACTCCTGTCCTCTCCAAGACACTTGCCCCCCTCTCTCTCCCCCCATCTTCTCCTCACCTGCTGCTTGCAGCCGGCAGCAGTGCCCAGCTCCTGCCCAGACAGCACTGTCCTTGCCTGTTCCTGCCTCCTAACAAGGCACCGCTGGGACAGAGCCATACCTCGGCCGTGGCCAGCCATCCTGCTCTCAACGGGTCTTCACCTCTAGCCACAGCTTCACCTGGGGCTGCATTTCCTCCCCTGTTAGCCTCTCCTGCATTTGGGGTTGATTTTCCCCAGGTGAGAGCTTGGCCCCAGTGCTCAGCACTGCTGAAGGTGCCTGGGACCAGAAAGAGCCAGTTCTCCACTGAGGTTTGGGAGAGAAGTGTTTAAGTGAGCCAAGCTCTGGGTCACTACCCAAGTTGACTCTTGGTCCCAGCTAAGAAGCCTCAGCTTCCATGTGGGTTTTGCAAAGTCCGTGGAGATGCTCAGCTTTGCTAATCTCACGTCTTTGAAAACAGCGTATTTTAGCCCTCCCTAAATGCAAAGATTCAACACAGAAGCACAAGCTTTACAAATATTGACTTCAGATTTTATTTCCTTTGTGGTTTCTGCTCCCCAGGGTGGGTCAGGGTTTTAAGTTTACAAGTGAGAGTTAGAATAACATCCTTTTTCTGGAAAACTGGAGATTTGGGGAGCATCAGAGAGGTAAGAGAGTTTCTCCTTCAGCAGGTGGTTCTGCTGTGCTGTGGAAGGCCCTTCCCCAAGGTGGGATTATTTCTGATCAGCTACCCCAGCCCTGGGCAGACAAGAGGGAAACTGTGGTTCTGCCTGGAGAAAGCTCAGAGGTGGTATCGGAAAGCAGCTCCCAGTGCTTGAATATGTGTCCTGAAGATCATCCTTAACTCTCCTGCTGCTGGCACATGGCGTGGGCAGGGGATAGACCAGGCATTGTACAGCCAGCTTGGATGGTTCACTGGGTGCGGGTCGAACAGCCTGTGCTCCAAAGCAGAGACCGGGGAAGAGGCTGAATAAATTGTTGGGGGTTTTGTGGGTTGGGTTTTTTTTGTTCCCCCATGGAAACTATTGTCTTTGATGATGCTAGTGTGAGATATTCCTCTCCCCGCGCCACTGAATGTACCCGCAGCAGTGCCAGACCTGCTCCTGGCTTGGTATCCCCAGCAGTGGATGGGGATACGCTGGGAGCCAGGTGGGGAAGGGAAGGGAAAACCAACTGTGCCCAGGTTTTGTTGCTTAAACTGGCTTATAGCAACAGGAGGCAGAGGGTAACTGGGAGGTGACGTGCCTGGCAAAGGTGACACAACATCAACCCACAGCCAGGGTGCCATCTGGAGAGACCAGCAGCTTTGCCCTCCTGTCCACCCCCCTGGATAGCTCCGTGCTGGGGTGTCCAACGGGCTGGTGGCAGGGTCTGGGTGATGACTTTCCCTCCACCCTCACTGCTCCAGACCCCTGCCCCCCTCGGCAGAGAGGGGCACCCAACGCTCTGTCAGCCCCACTGCCGAGAGGAGGGGGAAGACGTGGTCCCTCCGTGAGCTCCATCCAGTCAACCTGTCACAACGCGTTAGGTGGCCAGCTCGTCAGCCAGCCGGACAGGGGGTTGCACAGCGCCAAAGAGCAGGGGTCACCTTGCTGTAAAATGGTATTATGGGCTGCCTGCAGCCAAGCAGCTGAACTTTGGAAAGCAGGGTTAGGGCAAGGGACTGCGGTGTCGGGGGCATCTCTCAGTGGGGAGAGGCAGATGTGGGCGGAGGGGCAAAGGGTCCCCGACATTGTGCTCTGGGAGGTGAATGCACTGGGGGTAAAGTGCTGTTGAGGAGAGAAAGAAAGAAGCTGCTGCAGACCCTGTCTATCCCTAGCTATGGTAAGAGAGAAGTCAGATGCAAAGCCTACTGCAGCCTTTGGAGAGATGCTTCTCTTGGTCTACAGCCCCCACAGTGTCCAAAGGCGCACCAGAGGTTTCTCCCCAATTTCCCCAGGTGCCAGAGCACAGCCTGTCACTCCTGCCATTCCGGGCAGGCAGAGCTATGATCCCAAGCCAGGACGGCTGCTGCCATGAGGCAGCCTGCCCTGGACTGCCCGGGGCTGGAGGCAGGCGCTGCCAGCCCTGCCCGAGAAGGATGAGCGCAGCCCCGAGGAGCCTTTCATGCCTGTCTGATCGGGAGCACCTCGGCCACCGCTGGATGCTGGTGAAGGTGAACAGGGAAGGTAAGAGCCATCTGAGCTGGGATCACCCTCGCTGGGACAGGATCCCTCATGCCAGGCAGCCGTTGTGGCACTCACAGGATGCTGCTGAGCAGGTATGGGGGGTGTAGGGGGGTTCTGAGCATACCCACACCCCTCCGTGGCAGTAAGCACTAGAGGTGCTTAGTTCCCTTAAAACTCAGACCTTGAGTCCCTTCCTTTCCTTTTAGATGTGGATAATGAGCAAAACTCAGCCTTGGGGGATTACTGCAGAGGGCTGTAACCTGGCTGAGGACCTTCTTCAGTTGATTAAATTAACCTGCAGATACCAGCAAGGACAGGGATGAATGTGACCCAGCAATACTCACCACCTGATCTTGGTGTGCCGGCATGCACCAAAGCAGTCTGCTTATGTGGGTAATGTTATATCAACAACATCATTGGAAATGCTGCTCGAACCTCCTCAGTTTTGGTGCTGGAGATGTTAGCTTTTGGGAGCAGAGGTGGCTGGACCCTCCTCGTATGAGCAAGTTGTCCTGCCCAGACCAGGAGAAAAGAAATAAAAGGCTGCCTTTAATGATATAGCTGGTGCTTGCCAATGCGATGCCCAATACACCTGCCCCACTGAGTGCTGCACAACAAGATGGAGCCAAAGAAGGAACAGGAGGACAAACTGCCCTTCTGATGGGCTTCATCCCTGGGCAGCTGGGACTCTGCCCAGGCTGGTCTGCCGGAGCCTCTGCTAGAGGGAGAGGATGCTTTTGTCCTTGCCTGGGGGATGCGATTGCTGCAGTGTCACTGTGGGCAGCAAATCTGGCTTTCAAGCAGATAAACCCTCACCTGAACCTGCTGCCTCAGCTAGGGAAACTGCCTGCAAGCATGTCCCATGGCCCTGCTCTCCGCCTTCTTTGTGTCTGCGGTTTTGAGGTGGAGATTGTGTCTTTTCAAAGCCTTAAAGCTAAGCTGTACTGCTGAGTAACAAGCAGATGGGTGTGCAGACAAGGAAGGGCAGGAGAGATATTCCCCATCACGTCTCCAAGGAAAAACGAGCTGCTGATGCCAGCTAGGCTTGCCATGGAGAAGAATTCAGAAAGGACTTGGAAATCCAGATAGTCCAACTCCTTTGCATTACAGGAGCTGGGGAGCAGAGGTAAATCATATGCATGAACAATAAATTATCTACCAACACACAATTAACAGGACCACACTCGCCCTGGAGAGGAGCCACTAACCAGAGCAGGTCTCAGGCTTCTCGCGTTGAGGTGGCTGATGCTGGTGGCTGGCAGAGCTGGAGGAGATGGTCCATGAGGTCAAACCCCTTACAGCATCACCCTGCCCATGGGCTGGTGAGGAACATCACCACTAGCCCATATGTCTCCAAGCAACACCTCCGGCTAGCAGAGCCATCCACGGTCCTCCAGAGGGGACTGTGTGGACCTTGGTATTGAGCACACACAGACTGCTGAGATCTGAGTGGGCTTAAAAGAGAGGTTCATCCAGTCTCCCTCCTGACCCCACCTAAAGCCATGGGAGATGTTGGCTGTGCTCTGCTGCAGCTGCATTCAGCCCAGGCAATTGCTGTCACCCACCAATGACGCAGTTTCCTCCAGATGATGGATAAGGTCCAACTCCTTCCCCGAGCCAACCTTCAGCATCCCTCTTTTAGACCCACAACAGACTCCCCATCAGCCTTCCTGACGGGAATGCATGGGACCCTCCGTGAAGAGATCAGGGAGAGGGGTTTTGCCTGCTGCTGTACCTTGCCTGGTCTCTCCTCCATCCATCACCCCTTCTACCGCCTTCAGTTTCCTTTGTATTTCTGTATTTTTGGGTGTGTTTGTGTGTGTAAATGGACTCAGGGGAGGGTCCAGGCAACAGCTGCCTTTGATCAGCGCAACATGTGGGAGATGGAGCACTTCAGGAATGCCGACTCCTGATCAAAGGTGGGAACACAGTGACAGCCAGGACTTGGCAAAAAACCATCCCTGCTAATCCCTGCTAGGGAGCTGGGGGGTCGGATCAGCTACCCACACAGGCAGGCCAGCCCTCAGCCCATCGAATGGAGTGATCCATGCCCTGATGCAGGGTGAGGGGCAGGAGGGCAACTCCTGTCTGCCCCACAGGGCTCTGTCCTGAGCAGGGCATCACCCTCTCTGCAACATGGCAAGCAATGGGATTTCCACCTCTTCTTTTGCTTTCCGTGGTTTCATCCCTGCTTCTATGTGCTGAGCAACCCTGCCTGCCCCTACCAGCATCCTCACCAGCCTGGCACACACCCAGACCTCCAGCTGCCCCTTGGAGAGGGTGCCGAAGGAACGCAGGTCAGTGACACCCTAACACTTCTATCGCTTCTGTAAAGATGAGGTGAGGGTTGAAAGGTTGCTTGCTATGAAAACAGCTGGGAGGAAAAGGGAAGATAAATTAGCCCCCTCCTGATAGGCACACGGGGCTCAGGGACAGCAAGGACACAGCTCACAGCCACCCCTCCATCCCAGGTGTGTCAGTGGCAGTGTGCAGGACAGCCCCATTTGTGGGCTGGTCCACAGCACTGAGCCTGTCCAATGTTACCTTACCCCACAGATGCTTTTATCTCCTGGTGGGCTCTCTCTCCCGATAACCCCAGTGGGAACCCAGGAAGCCCACCTGCATGGAGCAGGTGGACTCAGGCACGGCATTGGGTGGGTGAGGGTGAGCTCAGCCCCCTGGGCATTCCCCCACTCTACCATCACACTTGGCTCTTCATGGGAACCGAGTCAATATTTTCACCCTGGCAGAGGCTCTTCCCAGCCTCAGCGAACACCCTCACACTCTGCCAGCAGAAATAATCCCACCCCACGTGCCTGATGCTTCCTGCACCCCCTTGTCCTCACCCTCCACACACCTTCCTCCACCTCGTCGCTATTTAGGTATTGCTTGGCTTGGCTGAGGCTCCTCTGTCACGTTAAAAAGGGAAGCTTTTAAAAAGGGCCGATAAGGGTTACTCCTGCAGGGTCACCCCATCTCCCTAGGCAGGGTCACAGGTCGCTTCCTCGCTGCGCATTGCCTGATAATGAGTCAATCAAGGCCGGGGTTATGGAGACAGGATTTATCAGCAGACCCTGGGAAACTAAAGACATGAAAATGTCTGCTTGTGCACCAGGCTGTGGGATCTGGCAGGGATGAGCCCCTCTTGTGTGGATGGAGGGCTTTGGGCTTAAGAGCTGATGGGGCTGGCACAGAGGAAAGGGAGGGGGGGATTTGGGAGGCAAAGAGCAGCAGGAGCTGACCAGCAGCTCAAGGGTTAAGCTCCCAGCTCTCCAGAGTGGGGATGCTCTGTGCTGTGATGCTGCTGACTGTCCACAGCGAGCCAAAGGCATGTGGAGGGGCTGCCATGTCAAGTGGGGATGGCTGAGATGTCCTGCTCCAGACCAGGACAGGTGGCAGCCAGGGAACAGGGAGCCCAGCCCCAGTTCTGCACTGGTGGGACAAGGCGGTGCTGTGCTCCCTGTATCAGACCTGCTTTATTGACCCTGCTTGTGCCAGCATGACGTGGGGCTGGGGGGTGCTGGGTCTCCCCAGGGGACAAGTGAAGCTGAAGACCCCTGGGAAAGATTTGCAAGAAAAAAATGAGACCCCAGTAAGGGGAAGCAAGAGAGAAGGGATGGCCTGATCAGCACTGCTGCATCCCCACAGACATAGTCACATCATACAAGTCCCAGCCCAACGGATTTACCTGCCAAAATACCCCACATGCCAAAAAGTGCTTTTTTCCCACCTGGTAACAAACCAAAGATCTTCAGCCTCTGTCTACAGCCACACATGCACGGTCCTGCAGCTCAGCACTTGGAAGCTGAGCATCAAAACAGAACACCAGAAGGGGAAAATGAGGCACAGGGAGGGGAAAACCTAGTGACACAGCCCCCCCCCCCCCCCCTGCTGTATGTGGCCTATTTTAGCTCCAGCAGTAGGAGCAACCCAAGGACCATGCCAAGATGCTCACTTCTGTGTAGGTTACAGAGGTGGCCGGAGGCTTCCTGAGCTGCAGAAACTGCTCTCAGTGCAGGGATGTAGCTGCCCCATCCCATCCCGAACAGGCAAATCAAAGCTGGCACCTGGGCATGAATGGATGGAGGAAAGATTTAGGAGAGCAGAGAGGCAGCAGCAAGGGGCAGGGGGCTATGGGAAGGGAGAGGAAAGCATCGGGCGCCACTGAGGCTGCTCCGAGACAGCATGGGGCGACAGCCCACTGCTGACACATTGGGAGAGGCACACACAGCAAACACATCAACAGGCAGCATGGGAAGGGCAAGACACGATGAGCGACGGCTGCGGCACGAGGCCAGGGGGCAGCCCAGACCAAGGACTTGCTACCTACCCAGGCTGAACTCCCTCCTCAGCCTCTCCTCTACCATATGCATCTTGCAAACACTTTTCCCTACCAGAGAGGCTTAGCAGGGTGAATATTGAAAGCACCTGCCTCCCCTGGCCAGGAATCAAAGGGCCCAGTGCCGGGATCCTGCCGCTCACACAGCACAATTATCCCTGACCAAATGCCGCATGCAAGAATGTAGGGCACCCTCTCTCCTCACTAACTCTCCATTGGAGCACAATGCAATTAAAATAAGCAATGCCAGATGGTTTATTAGCAACTACAGAGCTGGGAGCCAACACTTGTTTTCTTGTTCCAGAATGAAGGCATCAGAAACGGGTCTATCACAAACGTGTTTCCCTTGCCAGCACACACACCTCCCTGCAACAGGGCAGGAGAGGTTGGATTTATTTGGGAACTCAGCACTGATACCGCAGTAATGAGTTCTGCAAGTGGAGAGATGGGGTTAGATTAGGTTGTGGCATTGAGGAGGTGGATAAGGGAGAAATGGAAATTGTCACCTGCATTAATAGCCATTTATTGTTAGCATTAAAGGCCAAACAATGTGCTGTGCTGCAGGCTGCCCCAGCCCCACCGCTCGCCCTCCTCATCAAGCAGGGCAGAGCATCAGAGCTTGACGCAAAGACCAGGATTGATGTCAGCTCCACTGCACCCCAGGGTCATTTCTTCCTCCCATCCCACCGAAAGTGCACATCCCTTCCCTAGGGAGTCAGCCTTGCTCCAGCAGACTGGGCAAGACACACCAAACAGCCAGCTCCTCAATAGGCTTGTGGCAGTCAAACATCCTCACAAAACCCAAAGTGCATTCAGTGCCTTCATGCTTTTTCTAAGCAAATTCTGTAATTTCAGCAGTGGCTGGGCTCTGTCTTCTTTGGCGAGACCACTGTGACCAGGCACCACGTTGCATCTCACTTAGCATGGGTTTGGTGGCAGCAAATACAAAAGTTCAACAGCAGGTGCCCCAGTGGAAGAGGAACTTGCACTTGGTTAGTGCAACACAGCAGGGCCTGAAAAAATACAAGTCTGAAGCATTAAATAAAAGAGAAACCTGGAAACCCTATGACAAGATTTTCACAATGAATATAAAAACATTTAGGGGGTCTTACACACTCAAAGCCTTTAGCTTTTCTCCCCACACCAGCTCCTTTGCTGCAGCTTCGGACCTGTTGGTCTGAAGCATCTCTTTGCAGAGATGCAAAATCTCGTATTTTTTGCCAGGGATGTCACTCCCATGTATGCCTTTTGTACAATCCCAACCACTCACATCACTGACATCTCAACCATTCCTTACAAACAGGAAAGTTTGCCCTAAGCCTTTGATGCCAAGAATGCCAAAAACCCCCATCTTTTGTATCACCTATAGGCTGATGAGCTAATCCTGTTCCTTAGAGGGGTTCGCCAAGCCCCCAGATTTTGAAGTAGATTTGAATTCCCTGCATTTATGTGCCTGTTGCTATCACATCATTAGAGACAGTGCCTGCAGCACTAGGAGGCAACCTTGGACTTGACCGGGATGCTGCAGTCCCACCAAGCCGGAGAGCGCAGCAAGGCACAGCCCTGCCCACAGAGCACTCACAGTCTTCAGCTCATCTCCTGCCAACGTGCAGCTGAGGCTGCGTCACCTTAGGAGAGCATGCTGCCCCTCCTATGCACAGCAATGTGCAGGAGCGAGCGGCCATCCAACGCTTTCAATCTGCAGAGTCCCTTCCTCTGCTTCACCGAGCACACCTGCAGGGATGTTTTGGTTGGAAGGAGCAGTTTCATCCTGCCTGGGAGATGTTATTACCCTCTGGGTAGAGCAAAACACCACTTCACTCCCTCCTTTCCTTGCAGCTTGGTCTTCAGCATCACCACCACTGTGCCAGAGAGCCCATCGGAGCTGTTGCAGCCCCAGGACTGCCCTCCACAGCACTTCATCCTCCCCGGTGTTTACAGTCCCGTAAGCCACCGCATGAACCGCTCACCAGACACCTCCGGCAGTTTACAGACCATGCTGGGCTTCCCCGCCACTGGGAGGGGGAATTTTAGTGCCCTTTTAAGTCGGGTGAAGTATTGCAGAGCAAGCTGGCAAGGGGACGGGAACAAGCTGTTCCAATGGGGAAGAGCATTGCAGCCCTCCTCTGGCACACAGGCTTGACAGGCTGCCTGGGAAGTCCTGCTCCATCCCCAGATACTGACAAAAGGTACCAAGCTTCATACGGAGCACGGCAGCCAGGTGGGCTGCAGAGGAGAGCACAGGCTCCCTGAACCTCAAACCATCATGGGCAGAATGGAGGTATCTATTAGGTGGGGGTTTGGTGCAAGCTGTTCGATTCAAGCTGGAAAGGATGCTCTACACAGGCGTACCAGTCTGTGCACCCCAGTGTGCAGGGAGCAGCCTCCTGTGCTCCTTAATGTCCTGCCTAGAGAGGGTTAGGGGTCCCCCAAAGCAAATCTGCATCCTGGCTGTGAGCAAGTATGGTGCATTCAATGCCCTCATGCTTTTTTTCCCTGAGCAAATCCTGAAATTTCAGCAGTGGGTGCGCTCTGCCCAGCCAGCATGGTCAGGTACCACGTTGCATCTCATTTAGCATCAGTTTGGCAGAAGCAAGTAGGACTTCAACACCAGGTGCCCTAGTGGAGGAGAAGCGTTTGCTAGTGCAACAGAGCATCTCTGCATGTTTTCAGGCCAGGTTAGATCTCAGTATCTTTTTAGCAGGGTGGTGCTGCAACTGCAACTCTGTCTCCTGCAAAGACATCTCGTGCAGTTTATTTTTCTGCTGGCAAGGCTGGATGTTAGAAGTTGCCAGGCAAGGGGCTTTCTAAGCGAGGAACTACAAAGCAGGCTGACACCTCTAATGAATTACAGTAATACCAGCTTGGGGTGAACTCTAAAGTGCCTGTTTACACAATCACTGACCTCCCTTCACCCGCTCTCTGGTGCGAGTCCCCCCTGCCTTGATGGATCACAGCTGAATGGAGGCAGACCCCAGTGTTTATCATCTCCCAGCTTTGGGAAGGGAAGAAATAGCAGTATTTCCTGGCACGCTGGCCACCACCAGCAATAAAATATCCACCCAACACTTGCTCTGGGAAATACCCTCTGCATCTTCTTTTGTAAATCCCTTTTCTTGGGACAGGGACCCATGCACAGGAGGTGGTTTTTACAGCATCAGGCACCAGGACCCACAAGCAAACCCCTCGCATGGGGTGGGGATGGGTGCCAGGGTGGGAGCAAGGACAGCCCCTGTGCTCGCCTTGCCCTGGGCAATGGGGCCACAATGCCCTGCAGGGATGCCATGGGAGGGCCTGCTCTTGGCCAGGATACACACTTTGGGGTGTTATTCTATTTTTTCCCACTTTAATACAGGATTTTCCCATGTCTTGGTGCTTGAGGGCTGTGCCAGCTCCTGGGTCTCTTGGCTCAGGGATTGCTGGCACAGCCAGCTGCTCCCTTTGACCAGCTCAGTGCTAAGTTGGAGGGAACAGCTTCTTCAAGAAGCCCTGAGCTTGGTGTAAGGGTGGGAAAGTGGTGTTTAGATGAAGGGGGGAGGGGGGAAGCCAGCAGGGCAGCAAGTTCACCCTTCCACCACCTGTAACACTTGCAGCCAGAGCTCCCCCATGGCCAGCACAGACCTGGCCCCAGCACCTCACTCTGTCAGAATGAAATCCTGCTCTGTAAAGGGGAGCTGGAGGCTGGTTCCCAGCTATGGGGATGTCAGATGTCCTCATGCCTCTGCATGGGTTCATGCACAGCAATGTCCCATCCTTTCCCCCTCTCTGCTGATGTCCCCTGCAGTGCAGGCAGAGCCTAGAGGAACCCCACAAGCATTTCCACCTTCTGGGCAATCCCATCCTGTCCCATCTTCATCTCCAAGACAGACAGCCCCGTGCCTGGGCGCAGGCCAGCACATGCATGGGTAAGGGACCAGTGGAGCAGAGAAATCCCTTAGTCCCCTCCTCCCGCCCCATGCCACCGCTGCCACAGTCATGGGGCCCCTGGGGCTGAAGCAGCTGCAGCATCACCCTGCCAAAGCCAGAGACCCAGGCAACCAGAGGTCCCTCCAGCAGAGACATGGCCAACACTGCAATGTCACTGCTGCCCTGCTTGGCCATGCCATGCCCTGGCAGCACAGATGAGAAAAATTTGGTTAAAGGGTGGGCTGAGGGAGGCTTGACTACAAACAGCTGGTGGGGAGGAAGGGCAGTAAGATGCTGTGTGCTTCAGTCACCCGTGTGCTCTCACATGTGCCTGCGCTCATCGTGCCACAGCTTGTTTTAGCCCTGGCAGTGGGGGACGGTCTTTAATAAGGCTGAGCTTTTCTTCCTCAGGTACTTGGAAGATGAGAACTTCAGTGCTGGCCCCTGGGGAAGGTACTTCTCCGTTTCCCTGCTCACCCTCCGACCTCTTCATTTTGTTCCGGAGTTATTTTTGGAAGTAAAAGCTTTTTTCTTCACCCTTCCCCCGGCCCCCATCTTTCTGCCAGCCAAAGTGGCATTTTAAGCCTCCTGCCCATCCGACCAGAAAAATGGTGGCTGAGACAGGGTAGAGTTAAACCTTTCCATCTGCCGAGGAAGCGGGAGGCCTTTTCGACTCATTAACCCTCCGTCAACTCAGCCGCCCAAAGAGGTGCTCTCAAAAGTCACTATGTGAAGTACCTGCCCCCCACATGGGTCCATGGGGGGAGAGGAGAATCACGACCCCCAAAACAGAGGCTCACCCCATGTGTCCTTCCCTACAGCACTACAAAATCCACTTGATTAATTACAGCATTGAAGTACCTACAGCTCCCTCATCATACACAAAAGCCCAGCTGTACTCCAAGTCCTGCTTCCACTCAGAGCTGTATGAACCAAGAGGGTCCTACCCCAAAAAGCCACTGGGACTCAAACCAGGGACCCCATGCCACCAAAAATACACATGGACAGCAGGAGATGGACCCTGCGTCATGCTGCTTAACAGTCAGGAAAGGGATATCTGAGCCAAAAAGCAGGTGCCCAGTGGTACCTACATGTACCAAACCCCCAAGATCACTTCATTCCTTGCTTGCTGCGGGAGCTGCTGGGCAGGGCTGGGTGCCCGGGGGCTCACGTGCCAGGGACATGCTGGGCATCGCTGGCTGCAAAGGTTGAGGTTGCTCCCACGGCACCTTGGAGGAGACAGGTCCCTGTCTCTTGTGGGGACCAGGACAGTGGCAGGAGGGTGTTGAGAGCCAGGGGACAAATCATGCTCAAGGGAAATAAGAAAATCCCTGAGTTGCTCAGCAGTAGCACAGTCCCAGCCATCGCCCCACTCAGGGATTAATCTTTTCCTCCACAGAATAAGCAGTGAGAGTAAATCCCTAAAAAGCCAGACACTTTTAAGCCCTCCCCACCTCCTAAGAAAGTAGGGTGCTGGACCCTCCTCCACATGCCAAAGCACAAGGACAGGCACTGGCTGCAGTTTGGGATGCCATGAATTTTCAGTGCTCTGTCTTGATGTTCTATCAGGACTGAAACATTCCCAGAAGACACAAGGTCCATAAAAACAGCCACAAGGAGCCAGTCCAGACAGTCAGCTGGCTCAGCATCCTCCTCCTCACACCAGCCAGCACTGAGCACTCAGACAAGGAACATGCACATGGAGCTACTCCTGCCTCCACTGCTGCTGGTCAGTGCTCTAGGGACATCCCAAGTTATCTCCAAACCATGGTGTTTAACATCCCCTGATGGACCACCCTCTTCTTTCTGAAGGTTTCCAGCCCCTTGTGAACCCACTGGTATTTCTGGCTCCCATGGCACCTCACAGCAGTGAGTTCACACTTGGTTACAGACCCTCCGCTGGGTTTTAGCCCCTGGGTGGGACCAGGGCTGGCTGCAGAACATCAGGATGGACTAAACCCAGCGTCCCCAGTCCAGGCACAAACCCGCTTGGCCACATCTGTGCTTATTAGGACGGCTGAAAGTGTCACCCGCTGGCACAGATGTGGGTTGGCAAAAGGGGAAAAAAAAGAAGAGAGGGATTTTAGCCTCGCACCGACTCTGCTTCACTCGCCTGCCCTGGCCGAGCCCGAGCCGTGGGGATGCTTCGGGAAGGAGCCAGGCACGCAGCCGCCGCCACCAGATGTCACCCGCGCCCTTCGCCCCCCACCAGCCCCGCAGGGCCGGGGCCGCCCGCCCCGGGGGTGTCCTAACCCCCTGCCACATCAGTGGGGACCAAACTGCATCCTGGACTCAGTATGTTCCCGTTTCCATGGAACCCCTCCGGCTGCAGCATCCCCCCCAGTGATGGGCGCTGGACCACGGGATGCTCAGCCCAGTGTAACAGGACCAGCCCTTGCAGTCCCAGTCCTGAATCCCTTTGTGGGCTAGAATCATTTTATCCTGAAATTTTCCTCCACCCAGAGACCTGCAACCTAGATTTTTTAGACCAAAATTGAGTAGAATAAATTGCTTTCATACTCATCAACTGTAAGCTTTCTGGCCAGGAGCGAGTAGTAGGTATCTGTGCAAGAGAATGCTCAGCTGAATGAGTACAGGGGGATTCTGAGCAGTGTTATCCCAACTCAGAACAGAAAACTCTATTTTTGCAAGTAAATCAGAAATTTCTTTAAAGCACAGACTCAAAGATACTTTGCTCCAAAGCAATTCATCCAATGTGAACAAGAACCTCAAAACCAACAGATAAAATAGGAAAGATTGCTCCAAACAAAGCAGGGCTATTCCACAAACGTGAAGAGGTGTGCAGTTCTGACTTGAGGGGAAATTCAGTGTTCTAAAGCAATATGCCAGAGAGCCTGGTACTCCTACAACATTCCCAGATTGTCAAGTCTGTATTTTTTCCAGCTAAAAATATTTGTGAAAACTGCAACCAGTGCCAACCTCAGTGTTATCCCACAGACCTGCAACAAGCCTTGAGCATTTTCTAGTGACCCCTTTTCCTCCCCCAGCCCTGGCAGGGAGTAGAAGACCTGCCAACAGGTAAAAGCCTCAAGCTCACAGTGAAATACTAAAAGCGCTCTGGGAAGGACAAGCAGGCACAGGTCTTTCCTCCTTGGCTGGCAAGAGGCTGCTCAGCTCTGCTCAAGCCACAGCAAGTGACAGCGGCTGAGGACCAAGGGCAGCCACTGCAGAGAAAGGACACCAGTGGGGTTCAGTAAGGCCAAACTTGACATAAAAACTATTGGTTTGTTTCTCTTTTCTGCTCTAAGTCCACCATAAGTTTTCCCGCAGCTGGGTGATCTGAGCCCTGCACGCAGCAGGCTGGGCACCGCAGCGTTTCTATCCTGCTGCCTGTGAGGGGAAGGGCTGGAGGCAAGGGAAGAATTCAAGTGCTCTGGATGTTTTTTTCTTGAGAAAAAGCCAATGGATTCAGAAAGGGAATAAGGCAGCGAGTGCCTGTGTCCTTTGCACGCAGGCAGGGCACCTGGGGGCTGTGCCCATCAGCACCAGCTCCTGGCTGCTGTGAAAAGCAAGTGCTTTATTCCTCCTTCTCCCCTTTGTCCGTAGCAAAAACGGATAAGCAGGGGAAAACAGATATGACAGGGCTGTCAGATGGTTATTTCCCACCTCTCAGCCCACCCAGCCCAGTTTTGCAGCTCAGTATTCAAATAGGGAACCCAGCCCTTCCTTGGCTCTCCAGGTTTCAGGGTGTTGCATTTTCACCCCGAGCTGCTCCTGCTGTTCATCCAGCCCCAGCAGCCTCCCGTCCAGTGATGGCATGGGCAGCCAGGCTGGGCACCTGCTCATCCTTCCTCTCAGTGCAAGAAAAGGACCTCTGGATGCTGATCAGGTGGTAGATTTTAAACAGGAAAGAAATATTGGTTTTTTCCTTTTAAACCCCTAATGCAGAGAACACCCGGCCACAAGGCATGGAGACCAACTGAGAGCTGCCAGCTCTGGCTTGGGACATCCCTCAGCCAACGTCCCCTAGCACATGTCACCATGGTCTGCAGAGACGGGCCGCAGAGGCATTGCACACTGCTGGCTGTGGTCCCTGCCCAGACAGCAAGCACATCTCCTTTCTGTGACCCCCCTGCCCTGGGAAGGTGGTTCCCATTCCCCCTCCTCCTCCTCCTCTCTGAATCCCTCCCAAACACACCTTTTCCCAGCGCAGCCCCACAGAGCTGCAGCTTTCCCATGGCAGCTGCTGCTCTCCCAAAGAGTCACAGGTTTTGCCTTGCAGCCAAGAGCCACCAGGGCAGAGGTGGGAGCCCAGGTGGAGACTGTGCCAGGACCAGCACAAGTGCCCAAGAGCAATAGAGTTTCAGGGGAGCCTGAGCCAGGGAACAGGACCCACATGACCCCTGGCAGGGCTGCACTCAGGACCATCACTGCCCACTGCATCAGGGGTTTGCAGGCAGTGAGGGGAGAGGAGGCTGAGCTCAGCAGGATGCTCAGCAGTGCCGATTACAAACGGTACATGAAACACCCTCCCTGTCTCTTTCCCTTTCTGCTCAGGAGCTGCTGGCTGTTACAAGACACCAACAGCAGCAAGCTTCAGTGTTTCTCAGTGTCCTTGGTCCAAACAAGACCATGGGGACTTTTGGCTTGGATATTTTAGAGAAATGGATTTTACTGAGATTTTAGAAAACTGAATTCTTCATCCAACACTTATGGCATCCTTGTGCTTGCCCCTGCTCTCACTGTGCTATTTTAGTCATTATCCAGAAGCCTCCCCTGTGCCAGCAGAGATTCTGACAATTGCCACCCCAGTCCCAGGTTGCTGCCAGAGCTCCTGTGCCACCAGGCTCTCACTGCATGCAAACAGTGCGGAGGGGTGCAAGTCCTGCACTTGATGCTGGAAGGCAACAGGCCCTTCCTTCTCTCACAGCCCAAGAAAGAAATAGTTTATCATCAAAATTGATACTGGCTTTCTTTGAGGCAGTTTCCAGAAAATGTTCCTCTCCCTATATGGCAGCTGGAGGATTTGTAATGCAGCTACCTGGAGTGCCCAGAGCCACCACAGCTGCACTGTGCCCAGCGAGAGATGGGGACACAAAGCTACAATGAGCGGTCCATGGTCCCCTGGAAGGCTGGGAGCTGCTGCCCAGCACATGGCCACTTCTCCTGGCTGCAGACCAGTGTAGTACCCACAAGATCACACCAACCCTTGGTGAAAGCAACCTTCTCAACAAGGATCCAAAATCGCAAACGCAGAGCTCAAAGCACCACCAGCAATAAAACCACACGGCCCAGCAGCATTTTGGCCAACTGATCCTGTAGCAACAACCAAACCCTCTGGAAAAATCCCAGCCTGGGTCTTTTCACACTTGACCTTCTCTGCAGCAATACATTAGCCTCTCTGTACAAGCTTTTTGCTGCTTGAGCCATAAGTGGGATGCTGCTGAGTTTATTACAGAAGCAGAGGGGTCGGCTCAGCAAGGTCCCCGGAGGCTCCGTCCCCCACTGCTGTTTAGCTCAGGTTGCGGTGTTTAATGGACTGGTTTACAAAAAGCACGTCTGTTGTAAGCCCCCACAGTGTCTTATAAAAGTCAGCACCAACAATAAGCTGCAAGCTTGGCTGTGTGGCTTCGCTGCTCTGCTTCCCAAACAGGTTATTGCTTGTAAAAGCCCCTCGCTGGAAGGAGCAACGCTCTACGAGGGCAAGTCAATGATGTCTTTTGATACGTTAAATAAAAAGGCCCCTACACTTGATTTCTTTCCCAAGGAATATTTGATATTTGTTGCTCTGGGGTGTCCAGAAAAGAAGAAAATTACTGGCCCATTAACAACTGCCCCTTGGCCTGTTTTTCCGGATTTAAAACAATGTACTCACAATTGGCAGTCAAGTCAGCCTTAAACATTTGTTTTGCCTCAGATTATTTGCAACACCCTGTAAACTCGGTGGCTTTTCACTCCCTCGCTAAGGGGATTTCTCCTATGCATTTTTCCATGTGTCTCCAACATATGGAGCAATAAAAAAAAATCTAGCTCATAGCTGGTGTCACGAAATATTTTGGGGGTGGGGGGCCTTGGGGAGGAGGTGTGGGACTCAGATCAGTATGACCTGGCGGAGACCTGGGCCTGAAGGAAGCTCATGTTTTTATGAGCCAGGAAATTGCAGGCTCAGCTTGGGCCGTGCCAGTTGTCCATACGTGTTCAAGTTTCACATCATAACTTGGGTCTCGGTGGAGTTGCGGAGGTGGAGGGAGACAGATGTGGGGACAGATGGCAGCTGCATGGGAGGGTCACCTCATTGAGAGGTGGGCATCAAGAGATGGCTCAGAGGGATGGCCAGGAGAAGACAAGTCGTTGGCCAGGGAAAACATCTAAGAGCCAGTCAAGGGAGACAAAGAATTCATCTGGTTTCCACTCCCCACAATTGCCAAAAAGCTGATCAGTTGGGAACACGCTGCCAAGACCCCCCACTTATTAGGGACATGAACGAGCCTGGAGCACTTCATGTTATTTAAGAGCAGACAACCATCCTTCTGCAAGGTACCAGCTCCCCATGAAGCTGGTCTACCCAGGCCTTCCTTGTCTGACAGGGTACAGAGAGGGCTGGCAGAGGAGATCACGTGCTTCTGCACTGCTTGTCTTGCATGCCAAGAGGTGGGACCGAATGAAGGAGAACTGCGGAGTTCAGGAAAAGAAGAAAACCAACACACGCTAACCTATATAGAGCAGAGATAGTGGCCAAGGGGAGCCCTGAAGAGTACTTAGAGCATTTTCCTCTATACATCAGCAGACAAGCTCACCTACGCCTGAGTTTCCCAAACACATTTTCTCTACCTCTGCCTGAAACTTTTACCAGGCTCAGGGGTTTATGGATGCCTCGCTGGCTGCCCTGAGGTCTCAAATACCCAGCTGGGCACTGCCCATGAACCACAGCATCACTGGCAGCAGTGATCCAAACACACTGATGCATGCAAGACGCATTAGATGAAGGAGATTGGGCACAGGTAGCAAGGCTAGTATTTCCCACAGCACAGTGTTCAACACGCACTCACCATGCTGCCCACATGCACGTGCTGCTCTCTAGGAAATCCCGCTGAGCAATGTAGAAATCTTTGGTGAGACACTCAATAACATCACTAAACCACAGCCGACAGTGAAGACTCCAACAAGCACGGCTGGTGCCCAGCCTTCCCAGGTGCTCCCTCTGCTCCCACCCACAGATTATTCCCACCGAATTACAGGGCTGCAATTTATGTTTTCCAGCCCACTGCCATTTCAGTGATGGGTGGGCATCCAAAAGTGCAGGCAAGCTGCCAGCGTATCTCAGCTGTTCCTCCCACCCCTATACACCAGGACTGTAAGTAGCCCACGCACAGTAAGTGCAACACAGACATCAGTTGAGCACCATCGGGCACCTGTCAGGAAAATCCTCAGCAGGGCACCCCAACCTAAGGAGATCACTGCATTTTGCCTTCTATTTAAATAACAGGCAGAAAATCATAGAACAGTTTGGGTTGGAAGGGACCTTCTTAAAGATCACCTACTTCCAACCCCCTGCCCTGTGCAGGGACACCTTCCACTAGCCCAGGTTGCTCCAAGCCCCATCCAGCCTGGCCCTGAGCACCCCCAGGGATGGGGCACCCACAGCTGCCCAGGGCAACCTGCTCCAGTGTCTTAGCACCCCCACAGTAAAGAATTTCTTCCTTATATCTAATTTAAATCTACCCTCTTTCAGTTTAAAACTATTACCCGTTGACCTACTGCTACAGGCCCTACTAAAAAGTCGGTCTCCGTCTTTCTTATAAGCCCCCTTTAAGTATGGGAAGGCTGCTGTAACTGCTCCTGGAGCCTTCTCTTCTCCAGGCTGAACAACCCCAGCTCTCAGCCTGCCCTCACAGGAGAGGTGCTCCAGCCCTCTGATGATCTCCATGTCCCTCCTCCGGACCCACTCCCACAGGTCCATGTCCTTCTTATGCTGGGGCCCAGAGCTGGACACAGGGCTGTGGCAGGGTCTCACCAGAGCGGAGCAGAGGGGCAGAACCCCCTCCCTTGCCCTGCTGGCCACGCTGCTGGGGATGCAGCCCAGGGTACGGTTGGCTTTCTGGGCTGCGACCACGTGTTGCTGGGTCACGGTGAGCTTCTCCTCAACCAACACCCCCAAGTCCTCCTCAGAGCTACTCTCAATCTATCTTCTACCCAGCCTGTATTTGTGCTTGGGATTGCCCTGACCCATGTGCAGGACCTTGCACTTGGATTAATTAAATAACTCAAATTCTGGTGTTTCCCAGCTTCATTTATCACTTCAATAATGTTGTTTCAAGGCAGGTTTTTGGGGTGACTTGTACAGCCCAGTAACATTCCAGCAACCGCCCAAGAGCTTTTGCTCAGGCTTATCAGAGCAGAGAGTAAATTCTCTTCTACCCCCTCTGCTCAGCTGCATGGTCACCAGGAGCCTCAGCTCCTGGGCACAGTGCGTAGAGCAACCCCATCAACCAGACATGCCCCTTTGGGCACCAGAGCGAGGGGTGTCCAGGGCAAAACACACATCTAGGGACAGATTTTGATCAAAGCACTGGCACAGTCCGAGTCCAGGAGCCTCAGCCAGAAGTTTTCAGCCAAAACCTTCCTACATAGTGAGGAGACTAGTAGTTTCTCTGCCTGGCTTCACTCCTTGCACTAGGTAGACATTAGAGGGTGACAAAACCCCGCTGTCCTTTTGGGAAAATCCCCATCTACCTGCTCACTGCCTTCAGCCGCCCTGTTTGGTGACACTCCATGCACCATGCTGCTGTTGGGTTCCAGGCACCTGTCTCGGGGGAACAGCCCACAGCCAAGGTCCCGCAGCTGTGGGCTCAGAGAAGGCTCTATGTACAAATATCTTGACAAGGCAAAGGGGAACGCAGCTCTCCTCTCTCACCTCTCTTGGGGCTGGCAAGCTGCAAGCAGGGCTGGAGCAAGGGCGAGCAGAAGGCTGGAGTTTGTAAAGTGGCGTCCAGCTGTCATCACTGGCATTTGTCAAATGAAGTGACCACTCTCGGGACAGGTACTATTTCAAAAGTGGACATCACTTTAAAAAAGTGCTAATGTACAAGGCTGTCAGGTCCTGGCCTCAGGAGCAAGATCAGTTCTCTGATGTTTGGGGGAAAGATAAGGCAACGGCGCAATCGCCAGCCGTGGCTGCTCCCCAGGAGGGACGGCAGCCTGGGCTATTTCTGCAAGTCACTCAGCAGAGAGCACACAAACCTGGTCTTCCAGAAATGTTTGATCAACAGCCTCCTCCTCATGTTGCTGCTACGGGCAAATCACCCTGTGCTGAGGGGTGAGGTCCAGCCCGCTCAGCTGGTCCCCAGCGTCTCCCAAAGCCTTCGCCCTCCATCTGCATCCCCTGTGCAGGGCTGTGCAGCGCACGATGGAGCCTAGGTGGACAAGATCGGTGGCAGCAAACCCTCAGTCAAAAGCAGAGAACTGAAGAACAGAGCAAAAACCTTACAGAGTTAAAACTTCACATATTGCAAGTCACTCCCAAAGAAACCTGTGACGGAAGACTTATTTTTGTAGAGCCAGCAGTAGCTTCCACTCCCATTCCTCACTCCAAGTGCTCTGCTTACCAAGGGCTGCTTCATCTGAAGCATTTGAGAGCTTTCCCCAAAATTAGTATCCCTCTGAAGGCCAGGAGGGAAGGTACAAGCCCTTACCCCAGTGTCCATCACCCCTGTTCCCAGTCAGAGCACAAGACACCCAGCGACCAGAGTCCTCACCTTTCCTTATTTAACGCCACTCCAGCACAGAAGTTGCCTCACCTCTCACTTCTACAGTAAGGCCACCTGAAAGCTGTCTACCCATCTCATTTTAGGAGAAAGAGGAAATAAAAACCTCCAAACCAGAACTCAACACATCCATTTCTCCTTCCTACTTTCACTTCTGGAGACAGCCAAGCCCCAGGCTAGAGGCTTTCCAGATTTTTAGAGCTTATCCACTTGTTTTACTGTGTTAGCTCCTAAACTGCCCCACCTGGAACAAGAGCTCTTGCCTTTGAAAAGCATGAAACAGCCTCTGTCTGATGCAGGGCTTCAATGTAATCATCTTCTCTAGAGAAGAGGCAATGACTTCACCCTGCCCCTTGGTCACCCAGGGCTCTTGCCTGCAGCCACGTCCCAGACCATCACACCTGCACAGCAGTACATCCCCTCCAAACACTGCTCCCTGCACACCAGCAGCACCCGGGGCAGAACAGTTCTGCGCCCCCAACAACACAAATGAGTGAACAACACCTTCCCACCCTGCATACCCTTCTCCCTGGGTGAAAAAACCCTCCACATACCTTGCAGCAAGCACATCTTGCTATCTCCCAACCACCACCGGCATTACAGCAGCTACTGTGGTGCTGGGGCTTATGTAGGATTTACCACCCCAGGGAGGGAAAGTCCTGCCCTTTCTCTAATTACCAGCAGGTTTTTCAGCTAATGAGCCTTCTTTCCTTCACTCCTGGGTCTTTACCAGCTGTGCTGATCAGGACATCCCACTCTTTCTGAAAATCAGAGTGGAGGTCTTCTTACTTGCGTCTCTGCTGTGTGGAGCCCTGCAGCTGGTCTGCAGTGCATGGCTGGAAACAAAATGACAATTAAAAAGTATTTTCCTTGAATAATACAGCATTTATGGTACATAGTGTAGCATATTACACTTAAATAGCATAGGCAAATAAAACCCAAAGAACCAAAATGACACTATAGAAACACCGAGGACACCTTATTGTGCAGCCTTTTGATCATTGATTGTTTTTTGCAAGTGACAATTTTAGGGAAATTTAGGCAGGGGGAGGGGGGAAGAAATCCATTGTAAGAACATTTTTTTAAATGTAAAAAATTCCTACCCATAGATAAGGAAATCTATCTATTTATTTATAACAGAAACACAATCATTCATTCCTTATTACTATAAGGAGATCACAACAGGAGGACAGAGCTCAGTATTGAGCTATAGAAAAAAGTGAATTAATAAAGCACCCCAGACAGCAAGCCCAGAAAAACGGAGTCCTTCACCAGGGTGCTGAGCTGCACATCTGGTGCTGCAAACTCGCTGTGCACCAGCCGTGGAAGGGTCTGCGGTTCTGCAAGGAAAAGCAAAAGACAACTCAGAAGCTGAAGCCCTGCAAATTCCAGGGAGAAATGAGACACGCATATTTAAGTGAGGGTGATTAACTGCTGGCACAGCCCACCATGGGAAGTGATGGATTTGCCATCTCTGGATGTCTTCAAACCGTGGCTGCATGCTCCCCAGGAGCCCTGTCCTGAAACCCAGCCCAGGGGCTAGATGTGACCTTCCCTGGCACTGCAATTGCTACCGTTCACCTTACAGCCCCCCAAAAAACACTTCTGGGATGTGTATGAGCTCCTGGATATTCAATACACAAATGCTTAATTACCAGAGGCAGGTTCCTCATCGAGAGCTACTAGTGACACAGGCTGGGTGGGCACCGTAATGCATTAGGAAAAGAAACACAGACTTTGAGAGACCCAGTTTCTCCTCCCAGCTCTGCATCCAACCCGCTCTGCGACTTTATCAGAGTTATTTCATCTCTCTGTGCTTTCAGCTGTCAGTTCTTCATCCTTGCTGTCAGTGTTTAGGGCAGGAACGCCATGCACGATGGGTTGTATTGTGCTCAGCGCGATGGGTGTGTTTGATTTTAGGGTTTTAAGACATTGTTTATACACCACTTTTCAAGGGTTACATACCTTTTGGTGGAGATAAGAAGTCTGGAGGTATTTCATTGCCAGCAGGCTCCATGAACATACTGACTGTACAAAATGTCTGAAAACTCTTCCATGCAAAAGCTTGTTTTCATCTGGAACAAAAATAGGAAATTACACAAGGAAAAGGATTAGAGGATAGAGGACTTCAAAGAAAGAAATGACTCAGTGAACAGGCTATGGGAGAAACCAGACCTCTGCATCAATGTACAAACAGCTTCAAATACATATCACCAAAGGTGGAGCACGAATTTTTAAGCTAACCTCCTCTGGGAGAAGGATGAGTTCATTCAGGGCCAAGAAGCCCAAAGCAGGAGTTTGCCATTACTGAGACATCTCCAGGGAATGAAAAACCAGGAATGATCAACCAGAACAGCACTTGTGGGCACAAAGAAATAGGGAGGGGGGAAAAATCTGACCAAGGAGCTGGGCTGGATCTGTGGGCTTGAATCAAACAGAAAAGTGATGTATTTCACAGTGATTTTTATGAAAATTGTCAATATTAAATGTCATATAGAAGCAAAAGTTTTAACCAGCTGGGCTGGGAGAGAGGAGATGTCAAAGCCGAACTGCAAGACTTTTATTTAATGGACCTCTTGGCAATTCAATGGTCAAGCTACTGTATGAGTTTTGGCTTCAAGCCATGGGAAACAGTTGATGCATCAACCCAGGGGTCTGTCCCACCAGCAGCAGAGGAATGAGGCAGTGGGGGACAGCTGGAGCAGGCAGGGACGGGTCTGGGAGGCTTGTTACACAGCATCTCGCTGATTTTTTTTTCCAGCTTGAGCTACAAAATTTTGTAGACTTTGTAGTTGCAGAGATAAGGTGGTGGTCTACAAAAGGCCCATGATATGGTTTTGATGGATTTTCAGTGTTATCAAGCACAGAGAGTCAAAAAAGCAGGTTTTTTTTAAAACACATCTCCATCTGCGCACTAAAGCAGAGGTGCCCTGAGTCGGTCACGTGCGCTGACCTTTGCCATGACTTGGGCTCTTTCTAGGACCTGAACCTCTGAGCTGAGCTGAGCATAACTGCAGGTGAGCAGTGTTTTGGTGTGACTCCTCTCTCCCCGCCTTGCAAGGGTCAGTCCAGTGGCTCTGTGAGCCCCGAGGAGGAGGAAACCCACCGCTTCCCATCACAGCTCCCTCTTCATCCCCACCACGGGCTGCTCCCCTCCCCGTGCCACCGTCCCAGCTCGGACCACTTCCACTCCACTCTGCTCTGTTTCCAAAAACCCATCTTTTTTTTTTTTTTTTTGGCAATGCTGCAGGGAAATATCAGAGGCACCCATGTGGCCTCCACTGGCTCAGAAAGGAGGTACTGGCTGTGGAAGAAACACCCAATTATTTAGCAGCTGTCAAGGTTAAGCTAAATAACCCCGGATGGGGAAGGCTGGGCTTTGTGTGTGTGTGTGTGTATGAGCAGGAGAGGCAGAAAGCATCTTCCCCGAGGCAGCCGAGGCAAGCACAACCCGCGAACCAAAAATATTGCACAATGCTGCCCGGCGGGACGCCGGGTTTCCAAGAATGAAGAGAAGCCAGGGATGTCCTGGCAGACGCCGGGGCAGGGCTATGGGCAGACGAGCTCTGCCCATTCATCAGGGCCCGTCAGGCTCCCCAAGCCGGCCGTGGGATAAATCAAACCGCGAGAGGGGAAGGAGGGAAAAAAATGTCCAAGGGGGAGGTGGGGGGCTGCGAGCAGGGGGGAGAAGAGGGAACGAGAAGGCAGCGCGAGGGAGAGGAAAAACTAGATCAAAGGCAGAAATTCATCAGAGATAACGGAATTATTTATTTTTCCTGCTGCTAGTGGAGAGTTTTTTCTTTTTTTTTTTTTTTTTTTTTGTTCCCCTTTTGTGGCCCCCCAGGCCTTCTGGGCTCCTACGTCTCCAGCCAGTCTGTTATTCTCAGGCGTCCCATCACCCCACCCCAGCCACAAAGCAACATGTTCACTTCATCACACGGCTCTGCTCTGCACAGCGAGACCTTTTGATCTCCGTCTCTCCAGTGTTTATATGTGACAGTGCAAGAAATGTATTTACAGTACACGGGTCTCTGTTAGACACTGCCTGCCTTCATTTGAACATTAATATTGGGAGCAGGGGAGGGGGGGAGCAGCTCTCCTTTAATTCACCCATCATTTATTAAAATGTTTATTTGGAAATCCACAGGCCCATTTATCTGGTTATTACTCAGAGCAGGATCAAATAATAACTCAGGTTCTCTGTGTCACACAAGACAAACCAAATATACGCTGGATGAGGTCTTTGAATGGCCCACATATCCATCCTCACGCCTGGCACTCGGCCGGCTGTAGGGCCCTGGGTGGGCTCCCCGGACCTGCAACGCAGCTTTTCATCTCTCGGTTCACAGGATCAGAGCCAGCCTGAACCAGTTGCTACTGCTGGTGGTGCCCCTGAAAGCCCCCCGATAGCGATGGGTGCCTGGCTGGTCAAGGGGGACTCTGCTAGAGCTTTTCCCCAGCTCTGGCTGACTCACACTCTGCTTTTAAAACTGTCTCCTTCCATCTTCATCGCCTCTCCCAGGAGCAAACGGGTGTCTGCAGGAGGACCAAGCCATGGAGGACCACGTCAGCACAGCCAGTTTGCTATCACGTGTTGGCGGCAGCCAGAGAGCTTGGAGTCACCACAAAGCTCCTGTTCTCAGACCCTGACACCAGGAGAACAACCCTGGGATATTCTGGGATGAATCTTGTATTTCTGGGGATGAACACAGTCAACGGGCACCCAGAGGCAGTGGCCTCCTTCCTCTCTGCCCCACCATCCCCTTCCAACATTCACTTCCCTGCCTCATACTTACTACTTTGTTTTGGGTGGCCCAACACAACCACGCCATGAACGATGAGGTTTTGAAAAGTGCAAGTTTGAAGCTCTCAGCTGCTCTGGGCTGGCCTGTAAGGCCACATTCAGACAGTGTAAGAGCTCCTGGCACACATTTCCTGGTGGCGAGCTGTTGGTCTTCAGAGGCTAAGAAAACACTGAAGCCACTTTCAAGTGGAACCTCGTGCTAAACAAGTTTTGACCAAACAACCTTTTGCAATAAAACAGCAAAGGAAAGATGAATGTGGCTCATTTCACATGGTAACAGTGGGCTGAAGACCCATGGGAGTTAATCATGTAGCACTTCCCACACAGGTCCAGAAGAAAGGCTGGAGGTGCCAATATGCAAAATGCTTTGGAGAACATTGGTGCTTGAGGAAAAGAATAATTACAGACACTGGCTGGTGCGAGGAAAAGTAAATTCAGTAGATGAGCTTGGACACGTGGGCTCTGTTCTTCATGCAGCTAGCTCCATGCACTTCACATGCATGAGTAATGCGACTCCTGACTACAAAGGATGAACAGCCCTCAAGTCCCAGTTCTTCTTTGGTGCTTGACATCACAAAGTGCTTTCCATCAGCAGTTGCTTGCAAATTTTGTTTTAAAACTGTGTTATGCTCCAGAAGATGCGGTAGCAGGCATTATCTCAAACCCAGCTTGCTTGGGATCACCAAATAAGTGCTGAGATTAGCATAGGGAACAAGGAATGAAGGGACGAAGCACCAAGCCTGGAGCCAGAATGATAGACAACATACTTGACCAGCAGATTGGGCAGTAACACAAACCTCTCCCAGGCTCCACTACAGCACAGACAAAAGCATTGCAAAGATGCAAAGGTGTTAACCTGCGCTCTGAGAGCCTCTGCGATCCACCCACCTCCTGACAACACAGCTCCACCATGGCCTGGCTGCCACATGCAGCCTCTCCAGGGTCCCTGGTGGTGTTACAAGGTGGTATTTAACAGTGAGATCACTCTGCCTTGATGGGTCCTATATGCTTCCAATGCAGTGTGGTCCCAATGGGAGCCTCCGAGCACGTTGGGTGCACAGACATCCATGGGACCCACACCACACACTCATCAGCAACCCATCTCCAAAGCTAAAGGGACAAAGTCGGCAGGGAGCTGAGCTTGCCCCTATCCTGGAGTGTGATATTTTAAAATAAGTGGGGCTAGAAGCTGGCACCGTGACACACAGTGTGGCTAGTCCTGCCTAACTCTGAGCGGGGAACTGCCCTTAGGAAACATCCCATCCGCTGGTAGCATCCTGCTGCTGACCCAGAGACAGCACCAGCGATCATCAGTCAGTTATAAATGTTCATTTTTAATGCCTGCTTTCTCTACATGTGGATTTAAGATGCATACGATAAGGTGTCATAAAAATATCTGACAACAGAGGAAACACTGAGCTGCTGCACGCATATTCTTTTGACACTATTTGTAGAGTTGTCTTGGTTAAAGCCTGGGATTCTGTAACAGAAGCCACCGGCAGCAGGAGCACAGCACCCTGTCACCTCCCGGGGCTACGGTGCCTCATAACCCTGGTCAGCCCTGGTCCAGCCTGGTCCAGGGGACCAGGTCCAGAGAATTCAGACCAGTTCCCAGGCAGGTGGTATGTCGGGCTGCCGTCACACTGATAAAAACAGCATTTGGAAGAAAAGATCTATTTGGTAAAATTATATAAATTGGAAGAAAACTTTTTTAAAAGAAAAAGGCATATTCACATTTGCAGAGGAAAAGGAATTTCTGTTTTTCAATTCAACAGACCTTTTCTGTCTGGAAGTGGATTTGTTTTACCTATTTATACAGACGTGCATGGGGAGAAAAAGCAGCTTCAGTTTCAAGCATTTACTACATAAGCATATATACATTCTACCTAAGTGCAATATTTTGACTAGATATAAAACGTTTCAAGTGCCTTCCCCCTTTCCTGTCTTACGCTTTGTAAAAGATTTTGCATTTTGGCCTCTCAACTTCATTTACTATCATTTTATGTCTTCCAACCTACTCTTTCCAAGGAGCAACCATTCATTTTGTCATTCTCACTACTGAAATCCTGCGGCGCTTCTAATCCTTCCTGTGCACACACACGCAAAACTCCCCAATAGCCCTGATACAGAGACCTCACAAAATAAAACTTAGTAATTAACTGCTTGAAAAATGTTTTTTGGTTTTTGTTTTTGGTTTTTTTGTTGTTTTTTTTTTTTTTTACCTTGCCTTTCAGTCCTAACTCAGCAAGAACGTGTGAGTCACAGCTTTGAAATCTGCACTGGATGCCAGCTGAAAACAGAGGCTTTACACGATCAAATTGACAGATGATTCAAAGGCAGCCCTGCTACGCACAGACCCATCCATATTCTGAGTTAAAAGAAATATTGCATTTTTAAGGGTAAAGAAACATATTTAAGAGATAAAGGAAAAGAAAAGCTTGCTGGTCATCAATTATCATAATAAAACGGGGGGGGGAGAGAAATTCACTTTAAAGACATTTTAAAGCCCCGTAATCTTCAAAGAGATAAAGGAGGGCGGCTGCCCTTGAGCGAGCCATTCCGCCAGGAGGCGGCCGCGGTCCCGGCGCTCGGGGAGCCCGAGCCGGCTAAGCTGGCCACAAAGTAAGCCCAGGATAAACTTGAACTGAGTGTGGTTGGGTTCAGCAGATAATAAGGAAAGAAGGAAAAAAGGGACAGAAGGACCTGGTGGATCCAATGGTGGGTGATGTCTTGTGGGGCTGTTGGGAGAGCCCTGTACTTTGGGGTGGCACCAGGGGACACAAAGGGAAGCCTCGTTGCATTCTCCCTCCAGGGTCTGCTCCTCCTGACAGGCAAGCATATGCACAGCTTGAGCTCAAAACAAAAGACAAAAAGTCATGACTGCCAACGACCAGCTGTGGTTGGACCTGCAGGAACAGACCTCATCCACAGACCTCTGAAGTCAATGGTCTCCAACTGAGTTCAGATTCAGCCCTTGGGGCATTTCGTTGTCTGGGGATGACAGTCAAGGGATGGATGAGAGAGGAGAACCGAGATGGTACACGCCTTATGTGTCTGAGCGCAAAATGGGTGTGCAAAGACCATAGTCACATAATAGGCTGGGAGGGAGCTACCACACCCTCAGATCTTGTGATCACTGTTGCGAAAGTCAAAGTCTGGACTCTGTGCACAGGATTGCTTACAGAAGATGCAGCACAATGGAAAACTACACAGATTTCCTCACTTTACAAGTTTTGTAGTTTGAATTCAGACAGAGGATGCTTCAAAATCCATGGTCTAAGCAGCCCCCCACAATGCCTTCAGCCTGCCTGTCCGAGCAACACGTACAAATGAGGAGGCTCCATCTACAAATTGCATTTCATAGCCCACCTGGTGGAAAAGACTTTTGTGCAACTCTAAGCGATTTCCCATGAGAAAAACATACACTTTCTTTTTAGACAATTTGAGAAAGCAAAGTTCAAAATTTCAAGAAAAACAACAAAATGAACAATGACAAGGCCAGGGGGGCTGGGTTCCTCTGCTGGAAAGGTGATGTGCATTACAGCCCTTGGAGAGAAGTCAATCAACTGTTGAAGCAAAAATGAGACCATGAACACTCCAGGTTTTGACCACTGGTAAAACTGTGTAAACATAGAGATTTGGGTCCATCTACTTAGTGCTGGCTGGCGTAAAGAGGTCCTAAACCTCGGTGAAAGGAGTGTGCCGCTCTGAGCCAAGCAGCAAGAGATATCGGAGGGAAAAAAGGACCACCAGGAAACCAAAATCTGCATTCAGTGAAGGGGGGTTATGCCAGCTATTTGGAGAGCCCTGCTGAGTTGTGGGGTGGAGGGAGCTCAGCACACCAAGATGCTCACTTCTCCCAGTGCCCTCAGAGGGGCTGCCTGGACACAGAGCGCTCAAGAAAATGGGAATTTGCTGCAGCATGCCTGGATTATGGATAATGCATTGTAACTGCGTTATTGGATTGTTAATACTAATACAGAAATGCTCCCAATCCATCAAACTGGACTGTGTCCCATTAACCGCTCATTAGGTTTTCCAGAGTATCTTTCCTCAGTCAGAGGAAAACTGGACCAGCTCTACCAGGAGCCATCCAGGTCCATGTTAAAGCTTGGAGAAACCCACAGCAAGGTTTACTCCAGTTACTGCAGCTCTGGCAGATTCAGAGCACAAAGACCATTTTACACAGATGAGCTCAACTATATTAGAGCAAAGCTGGAAAGAAATCTGCCAAGGACAGATGATGGGTCACCCAGCACAAAGTGTGGAGGAATCCCAAAGCAGCCAAGTGAGGTCTAAATAAGCTAGTCAGAGTATGGAAATAGCTAGATCCTTGCAGGTTTAGCTAATTTACTTTGCTCCTCAAGCATGTGGTGTGGAGACCAACCCCAGGGAGCAGAAGACTGCAGGTGTCCAAGCTTTGGAGAGCCCCTTCAGCAGCGAGGTCTTATCCTGCCCCATGTCCCAAAACATGGCTATACCTCTTATCTAAGGCCTAGTGTTCATTCAGCTTGTGATATGCCAGTCTCTCACCCTCCTGGGCCCTGGAAGCTTTGAAAAGTCGTTTCCAACCTCGGAGCCCACTGGTGTGGAGAGTTTATCGTGAAGTTCAACACCAGAGTTTTTCTTCAGCTTGCAAGCCAAAACTAACATAAACAGCCGGCTCCTCATTCATTATTCTAATTCCACCATAAAACATGCCAAAGCCAGTTCTGACTGAGGTTTTAGCTGATTTACTGCCTTTTCAACAGGCAGTGTCTAATGAATTGGGTAAGCTCGTGGGTCAGATTTATACCGGAGGAGCAGCTGTAAGGAGGTCCCCATCAGAGCAGCCTCTCCTGGACGGCGTCGCTGTGCCGAGAGCAGCAGAAAAGCTGCTCGCCTGCAGAAAAGGGACATTTCCAAGAATTTCCTATTTCCCACCACATGGAAGGGGCCGCCTCCAAGATTTCTCTGTTCACACTGTAAAGAAAAATGCAAAGGAAGAGTTGAGGACGTTCGGACTGTCCCCTGACTCGGACCGAAGAGTTTGCTTCAAGATGGGGATTTGGGGGACCATGGCCCACTGGCAGGTCATTCAAGACACCATGTGCAGGACAAGAGGTTCTGGCATGCATCACACTGCTGAGAAGGACACACCATCGAGCAGAATACGGTGAGTCCTGCCACCGCATCAGGGGTCTTGCAAGAGTTGATGGACAAGGAGGTCCAACACCCCTGGTGTCAGTGGCAGCCATGCCTTGTGTTTCTGACCACTGCAGACAGCTGAAGCCAACACTCTAAACCTACATCCACTTGCACAAAGCCATTGTTTGTCCTCGACCCACTTTTTTTCCTTCCTTGCTGATGGAGGAAACCTTTCCCAGTTTCAGGTTTGGCAGGCATCACATGTAGCTATAAGAAGTTTCATCTGACCAAGAAACTCCAACACATGTTATCAAAAAAATTCCCAGGCAGGTCTGCTCCCAGTTGCTCCAAAATCTCCTTGCAAGACCTGCTCCATTGAGTAGGATAGCAATGCGATCTGTAGTATATATCACAGCCTGGTTTGCCTCCAGCTCTCCCCACCAGAACCCCTTTGAGAAATGGTGCTGGCTTTGGATGCTCCCAGCTAGGTTAATCCCACTCAAATATAAAACGTGTGCCATTTTTAAAATTTTTCTGTATCAGACTTCAAAACTGTTTCCCAGGGAGACCGGTGCATGGGAAGAGGAGGAGTTCAGCTGAAACATTAACCCTTTGACATCCCATGGCAGGTATTTTGGAGTTCCTTGAGGAATCCTTTTTTTCACTTAAGATGCTTCTACAGCCAAGCTCATGTGCAAAGACTCTTGAGCAGCATTTCCCAAGTAACACATCGTCATTAATGAATCCAGCACCTTTGCAAGTGTACCAACCTGCTCTTCTGCTTCCTAGGCTGCAAGAGGAACGGACAAAACAAGCCAAAAAACCCACTTGCAGTAACAAACATCATTTTCTCCCTAGACAGAGCAGAGCAAATGAGAGCAGCCATTATCTTCACCAGGAAGAGCTTCCAAATTAGCAGCAACATGCATTGTGCAGGCACCCAACTGCCTCCACGTGGCGCAATATCTTCCACTCGGGCTCTGGGCCATGCTGTGTAATGCCAGGTACTTCACTAATGCCAGAAGTGAAGTCTATAGAGATGGACACACGGACATCCATCTGTGTATCCCTCCTCTGGGAGCCCTAGAAGAGGGAGGGAATGCTGTTCCTCATCCTTAGGCTGATGCACGCTTGTGATCTTGGGTTGCAGGAACTCTTGATCTGATGCCTCGCTCTGTAGACCACTGGTGTGTCTTCAGGGATGCACTGAAGAGCTGCCAATTGGCATCTTCAAACCCCCCTGGGGCAAGATGCAAAGGGGAAGGAGCCAGGCCAGGATGAGGGAGGGCCATGGCTTCTCATCACTCCCATCACCAGAGCCTGAAGGAATCCCTTTGATCCCCTCTTCTTGCCCAGCAGCTGTGGCTGGGGGATGTCTTGGGAGCACAGTTCAAGAGCAGACAGACTGTCAAAGAGTCCAGGAGGTCCCAGATCTGGCAGAGCATGGTTCAAAGCGCAGTACAGTGATTTCTCGTTGTTCTATCAGCCACAAACAACCCTGACACCAGCCACATGCTTTTCCTTCCTTGAGCTGAGACAGCTGAGTGAGCCATGGCCCTGGGGAGCTTGGGAGTTGGATAAGCCCCAGTCAAGCTGCCAGTGATGAAGCTATTCCAGCAATGCTGCTAGCGGGATAACAAGGTGACTCTCATCCAGAGCATCCATCAAAGGCTTTTAAGCCATGCTGTGCACCACAGCCTGCCTTCTCACCTGCAAAGCACCAGAGGCCTTTGCACCACGCTGTGCTCGAGACCATCTGGCATGGCTTGTTCCTGCTTTGTTTTCTCCCGAAGGCACCAGAAGAAACAGCACTGCAGATGTGTGCAGGGGAGGCAACCTGGATTTCGCATCAGGGTTGTGAGGTGAAGGATTTTCAGTCCTTCAGCTTGCTTTGGCCCAAGCTAAAACATATTTCCTCTTGCTCCATGGGCTGGGTCTTTCAACAGAACAGACACTTTCACGTTTCAGTCCATGTCTTTCTTATTCCTGCTGCCTAGAGCAAGTCCAGTGTGATTTATGGTTGGCTACATAACATTAAGACCAGGAATATGGATCCTTCTCATCTCACCGGAGTACTGGAAGATGCAGCTTTCTCCAAGTGTCTCCAGGCTGCCTGGCAGGAGATGCAAAGAGGAGAAGGCAAACAAAGCCTTACCTAGATGCCAATGTTGTTCTGGCTTGGCTAAAATCAGATGTAACACCAGTTCAAGGCTTGGAGTGAAGAGCTCCTGTGGATTTAGCTGCACAAGTCAAAGAGGCGGCCACCTTCTGTCCCCTTCATGCAGGGACCACATGTCTGCACATTGGCGCTCAAGGCCTCTCCAGTTGCCCAGGCCTTTTGCACATCAACCAACAAGAGCAGGAGAAAAAACCTGTTCAAGCCCCTTCCTTCACCCTGCAGCGCCAAGCACCACAGCTTTCCTGCAGCCAGCCAGAAAGGAGCACTGCTCACTTCGTCGTCACGCACCCCCAAATCACACCCAGCTCTGCCCCTATCCTCAAACAGGTTTAGGGTGCCTTGCCTTCCTGATCTGCCCAGATATCTACTTTTTTCACTAATAAGAATATTTGAGGACAATTCCTTGCATACCTGTGGCAGCAATGTGGCATTTTAGACCAGCATTTGTGGTTTTCTATAGTTTAGGGGGGAGGGCACACCTCTCTGTCAGGAAGGGACCGTTCTCCTGCACCACTTGCATCTTACAGAAACCCGGTTGCTTGCCCTTGGCCCCTCCAGGACGGGGACTTGCCCTGGGTTTTCTCTGCCTTCTTTCTTATCTGAGATGAGAGTTGCCAGCAGCTCAGCACTGCGGTCCCCCAGGAGCTTGGGGAGAGCTGCAAGCCCTGTCTGCTAACGTCATCCCAGCTCTGCCGGCACACCGGCTCTGCGTTATACCAGCCACAGCAGCTCTGCCAGAGGAATCAGCTTCTCCAGCCAGCAGCGCCGATCAAAACCCCTGCATCCCCTGACTTCTGCTGTAGATACAGGGGGAAAAGGTATCACAGTGCGTTCATTAACCAGGTGACATTCAAATCCAGCAACCTCCCCCACCTTCCTCTAGGCACAACCGCTGCGATTTAAATTACATGGAGGGGTAGGATTTAGTGGGCTGCTGGGAGTGGATTTGGCGCACAGATTCCCATATCTGGAATAGGTCTGTCCTTTGTGTATTGTGTTATGAGACAAAGGCGGAAGAAAACACCTGGAACATTGAGGCCGGGGTGGGGGGAAGAGATGTTGCCATGGCTGCTGACAAGATTTGGGCCAGATTTGTAAAGGTCCTTGGAGATCAGCCACCTCTGCCAGTGGGACCTGTGCACCATGACTTGGAGCAGTAACCTGATGCTCAGAGACCTGGGTCAGGGCTTGCTCCGGATGGTCAGAAATCCTGGACCAACCTCCCATGAACACATGCAGAGCAGCTCTGTGTTACGTTTGCCCCGGGGCTGTTGTGTCCCGGAGGCACTGACCTGCTCCATATGTCAAACAGAGTCAATCTCTGCCTGCGATGTGTTGGATTTGCTGCATACACACAGACAGGACCACCTCCTTTCCCATGTGTTGACAGGACTGTACTCAAGCACCTAAAGATATATAAAAATGCGCCTGGTGGGATGGAGCATGGGGCCGAGCTGAGCGCCTGACTCCCACTGAACTCGCAGGCTTGCACCTTGCAGACTTGATTCCTCCACATCTCAGCCAGTACTTCATCCTCCAGAAACCATGGCACCCTTTTTGGCCAGGATAGGAAACTGTAGCAATGAGCTCTAACAAGCCTTCAGTTCTGTTCTACCCGCAGTACACTGCACAACTATCTTTTGCGGCCAAGAAGATGGATGTAACAGCCGAGGGAAGAGAGGAAGGAGAGCAAATGCAGATAAATCCTCTCCCCTAGCTCCCCATGGGAAATCCCCCATTGCCAGTGCGAAGAGGGGGGCAAAAGGTTTGTTGGACACTGACAATGATCTCCCCACTCTCCCAAGCCTGCTGTGTCACAAATACGAAAGCAGAAGGTCAGAGGGTGGGTTGGAGTTATGATGCAAAGACACCAAGCACCAGGGCAGGGTCCCTCCTTGTCCTTCCTACAGTCGCTGCCCCACTGCCCCATGCAGCATCGCTGCTGGGTACCCCAAGGCTGACGGCAATTTGGGGCATCTGAACAACAAGCTGCAGAGCACACGCTTTGCCATGTGAGACACAGCACCTCCCTTCCTACAGGGAGGAAGGGGAAGCCCCAGAAATAAATGGCAATAGAAAAGATATTACAGGTCCTCCCAGAAAGTGCCTGGAAGCCGCCTTGGAGGCGAGGCGGGGGGAGGAAGGGAGGCTGACTGACAGCCTGATTTAAGACCTGCCTGAAAAGCAAACAAAAGCAATTGAAAACTGCATCATCTAGGAAAACTTAGTAGGTTGTATTTTCACAAGTGAGGACTGATGGTAAGACCAGCTTAATCCCCCAGTGGACTTTCCACACCTCCGCACGCCGGCTGACGGGGCCAGCTGTTTTGTCTTGCAGCTGATTGCTGAAATAACATTGTCGGGCTGGCGCGATTGAAACAGGATGGGCTGGGAGGGAGCGACCCGCGACAGAGGCAGCCAGCATTAAAAGAAATGTGCTTGGTTTCCAAGCCTTGCTTTTCTCCAGCCAGCCCTCAGTCCCTCGTAAGAGCCGGGTGCACCTCTTGGCCTCTGCAGTGGTAAGCAATGATGCTCCAAGCATTCAAGCCCAGGCACAGTCTCTATTCACAGGCAACTGGAGAAAAATCCCAGGAGAAGTCTCCCCCGGTGTTTTCAGCTAATTTGGGGTGAACAGGAAACACAGCCAAGAGGTAGAAACATAACTCATGGCCTTATCTTTCCTTCTCGCGGACTGACCTGGGGACCTGCCGAGCTGAACATGAGCTTTCACCGCAGTGGGCTGACCGACCGCAGATACGGTGCTTTACACAAACAAGACTTAAAAGATTACATCATGTACATGCAGACAAAAAAACCCCAACCCAAGACATTCTGAAGCTTTCTAATGATAGTATTTCCATTTGCTTTTGGTTTGAACAAAACCGCAGAGTTCTCCTGTTAATTGCAGAATCCCCATAAATTCCAGAAAAGGAGAGTGAAAAATGCCACCTTGCCCAAACCAGTTGATGTTCGGTGCCCCCAGCTCCCTCTTATCCCCTTCCTGAAGCCTTCAATGAAATTAGGAACGAGAATGATGTTTCCTTTCCCAATGTTAAACTTGTTAACAGAGCCAAAAACCCACACGTTTCAACCAGCTCAACAAACCTCCTGTATGGATCAGACATGCAAGCAGCAAATATATGAGCCCCTGTCACTGAATCCTAAAACTTTTTTTGTCTACATGTGGTTCAAAATCTATGTCTGATGGTTAAAGAACAAAAGGCAAAGTAAACATACTCTTACATCCATGCCTTTCAAAGTCATCTCTTCTAACCTACAAGCTGCAAGACTATTTATATTTATGTATGAGTATAAATATATAATTAAATGAATATGAGAGGTGGTTCACCTGGGATACTTGAACATTTAGGACTGACAGCCTAACAAGTTCCTGCAGGGTAATAAGCCTAAGTCTGGCATCCGGGAGCTCAGGGGATGTCCGTACAATTAAAAGCAGCTGAGGCACCTCTTGGTAGCTGAGCCTTAATGACCACGTGAAGTTAACTCCATCAGCTTAAACCAGTCGGTCAGAGAAATCATTTAAATAACACCTTACACTTGCAACAGGTAAGGAACATGTATGCAGCTGGTTATGTCCGCTCGGCTGATGAGTGGTGATGCCCCCAGGAGATAGGACTGATCCCTTCCACGCTATGGCCCACGATGCTCTGGAGCGTGGAGCAGGTCTGTGTGCACACCATCTGCCTGCGTATGGCCGCCCGCACACACGTAAGTGCTGCTGCTGGCTCCTGTTAACAGGAGCGCCTGGTGCCCTCCAGATCCAAGGACTCTGATAAGACGCACCATCCCTGCATCCCAGGTACTGCCACAACATATGGAATCCAGACCGGAGCGAGTTTGCTCTTTGCCTTCTCCAAGAGGGAAGATGAATGAACCTGCCTGGCTGACCTGAGATTGTTCAAAGGGACAGATGATATATCAAGGTCTCTCCCTGCATCTAGGCAATGCGTGTAGGACCTGGTCTGAGGGCAATCTGTCCCCCACTCTGTCCCCAGTAAGCAGCAGCACCAGCAGGAGAGCGTTCTCTGCTTCCCGGTCCGCAGGAAAAACCCCATGGCTTTCCACCGGAGCAGGAGGAGGCTGCTGCTCTTTAGGTGACACAGGCTGCCTGCAGAAAAAGCAGATTAGCAGAAGTCACAACATTCTGCTGAAATGCCGGTGAAATTTTCACTGCAAAATTCTACTTGTTTCATTCAAATAACAGCAAAATGCTTTAGCTCGGGTGGACAGCTTTTCGCTTTACCCCTGTTGTTTCATTCCCCTTCATTACGATTTCTTAGGCTGAATTACTGTTTTTGCTGATAATTAGGTGGGTGAAGTAGCTATTTAGGAGCTAACATTCTGACTCGGATGGTTTTTACCTTATGAAAACGTGACATTAAAGCCCAGACCACCAAATATTCTGATGTTTTCAAAGCAGAAAGTTTTTTGAAATTCAATTCCATGGTAATGTTTGATTTCTTAAATTTATCTCCATTTTTGCAAAGAACACAGATCTCAAAACAAAGCAGCTCCTTAGCTAAGCCAACGCCATCTCTTCCTCGCATGCTCAGGTCTCTGTGCAACCAGCAGCAGAAAGGGTTGGGCAGTTCTGACCTTCTGGGAGTTAAGGGAGGAGCAAGGCAGACAAAGTCATAAACCACCAGGAAGGACAAGTGACAAAGAGGATGTTAACAACCATGAAAAACAAAGACTTGGTCACAAAGCCAGTGCCTCAAAGCTGGGTCACCCTTCTTCAACTTGAACTTCTAGTTTCAAAACCCTGGGCAGGTCTGCTCCCACATACACAGCCCTGCTGAATCCATCAAGCGTGACCCATCAAATGCCTTGCTTTTCCTATTCTGACAAGGGGAAAAAAAAAAGAGAAGGGAGGGGGTGGGGGTGGGGGGGGTGGGAGGATGAGGACTAGATGGA
>JAVJGI010000001.1:91645419-91663063 GCA_035590275.1 Ibycter americanus
ACGAGGACTAGATGGAAATATTTATTCCACCGCCATAGACTGGATTTTATTTCTATCATTAAAGTCCTGCCTCTGGAATACCACCCCCAACTCCTCCTTACTCCAAATTAAATAAACTAACCCACCACTTCCAACAAATTAAAATTCCTCAAAGACTTTGCAGCTTACGTAAAGTCATGAAAGTATAAGGAACAAGTCAGGAAAGTGTAAGCAGCAAAGCAGAATTTCAAATACCTGTTTACCATAGTTAGGAATTCACCCAGGACACAGGCAAATGCGCTCAAGGTGTGATGTATTCAGGGCGTTAGGTTTCTGTAACATCAATACTGCCTGCAAAAAAAAAGGAGCTATTTCAGACACATCATGCTAATTGTAAAATCTTGATTCATATACTTATGAGCAAAATCTGTTTGGAAATTGTAGGGATGAGGGAGAGCACCGTTTTCCCCCAACACACACTCTGTGGGTTTGGGTGGTTCTCACTGCACCAGACAGGGTACCACAAGCAACTTGGATAGATGCTGTAAATGCATGAGGGAGACCACAACATCGGCTGGGAGGGCAGAAATGCTTGTAAACAGGAGATGAGGAGGGGAGAAGGGCTGGCCAAGGAGCATGGCAGGGGTTTATAGTGTCGCTGCTAAAATGCAGATGCATCGCTTATGCCCGGGAGGGGCTGGGAGCTGAGGTCCTGGAGTCCCTGGCAGAACTGTGGCTGCACACAGCTGCAGGTGGCAGCTGAGGAAAAGTCCAGGGGAAGCCTTGCGGTGCCCAGGGTGGGCTTTGATGTGGCAGGGGCAAACCTGCCCAGTCACTGGCACAGCTGGCCTGAACCACTCTGCTCAGTCTTTTATTGCCAAATGCCTTGTGCTCCCCATTCACTTACCAGCACATCCCCCGGCACAGCAGCTAACCCTGCTGTTTTGCCCTGACCAGAGATGGATTTAACCCCTTTCTCAGCCTCTCCTCATCTCTGAGCAAGCTCAAAAGCCAAACACAGAGCAAATACATCACAGCTCACACTTCCAAACCCTCCACTCCTTCATCCTGAGCCTGAAAATCCCTAACACCTCGCTCCGGGTCTTGCCGGCTGGGCCTGACTCCAAGGCTGATGCATCTCCTCCAGGCTGTAGCATCTCAAATGTGTGACCCCAGCAACCTCCCCAGCTCCAGCCTCTCTCAGGCCAACTTCCCAGTGGATGGGGGGGACGGCAAAGAAGCACAAAGCCCCAGAGCGATGGGCTTCGCTGCACTTTAGCTGTGAACGGAGGGAACAGAAAAGCAACTGCCTTGAGAAGCAATTGCTTTCACAACCCTCACCTTAGACATCTGCCTGAAAAATGGAAAAAGAGGAGGGAAAGGGCGGAAGGAAAAAAAGGAAATGCACACACGCCCCAACCCAAAGGCCTCACATCTAATTGATTTCCTGATGGAGACGGCTGTTTTATCGCTTGCTATTTATTGAGCATACCTGTGCTAGAGAGCTGCAGTGTTTCTGCTCCCCAGGGGCTGCTCCCCGGCTCCCCCCTCCCAGGCTTCAGCGAGGATGATGGCCCCATCGGCTTCCACTCGTGCTGTCGGCAGCCCTGAGCCCTGACGGGGATGGACGAGCAAGTTCGGGTCGTTAATACTGCCTTTCCCTGGTGGCTGTGTGCTACAGTGACTCACGAGTGGTCCTGCCCTGTTCCAGGGCTAAGCACCAAAACAGGCTGATTTCTTCCTAAAAGTGTCAGCTTTCCCCAAGCTACGTTGCATATCCATTGAAAACTGAAAACTCATTCAGAAACCTGAAAGTGCATTAATTTTCAGCTTTCCAATAAGAGAAAAAAAAGCAGAAATTTTCCTTCTGTGGTCGAGAAAGAGATTTTTTTCCCCCAACAGCTTTAGTTGTGACACATTTGTTCATGTTTTCCTGATGTGGTAAATGCCCTGGAGCTGTTATTTTCTGTCCCTTGGCTCCCAGTGCCACCAGGGGGACAGCAATAACCATCAGGTCCCCAGCCACTGGCAACAGCACCTCTGACCCAGCCTTTTGAGAAAGGGAATATCCACATGGCCACTGACTGCTCCCCCTCATTTACTTCCAGCAAACATCCTGCCTCCCCGAACGGATTCGTGCTAGTAAACCCAAAACGTGAATTTTAAGGTACCATCACATGAGACATGGTGGGGTTTGGCCTGAACTCATCCTGTATCAGCTACCGAAGTCATTCAGACAAGACATCCGAGGCTCACAAAATCCCAGCACCACAGCAGAGGACGCAAAAGGCATCCTCCATGTGATCTGTGCATGGGGAGTTATTTTCCCTCCCCATCCCTTTCGCAGGGCAGCTATAAGCTGTTCCAGCACACACAAAAAATACCCAGAAAATTAACTGCAATCACTGCTATCAGCCTGTTCAATCCATTTTCACACACGGGTATCTGTGTTACGTGGCTCAGTGTCTGCTCCCCATCATCCCTCTCCACCTCCAGAGCACCAGCGATTTCCCTGGCATTCCAGCAAATGGATTTACTGGTCACGTCCCAGTGCTCAGCCTGGCTCAGCATAAGGAGCTGGCACTCTGGCATCCTGCCATGAGCAACGATCAATGTCGCCTGCTTTAAGGGTTCAGCAAGAAACTTTTGTTTGGGCTCACAGGCCATCTCCCCCTCCAAGGGGGCATTTCTCCGAGCAGACTGGGGAAGAGCCGACTGCAGCACTTCAAAAGAAAAGTTCACGCATGGGTAAAGGTCCTTTAAAATGGGATTAAAAATTCATATTTTTGTCCCATATTTTTCTGACGTTTCTAATCAAACTTACCCTGAGACAGATATAAGAACGTGTTTAGCTCGCTGTTTTTCAGTGATAAGACTGTCAGTCACGGGGAGCCTTCGGTGAGTATTTCTAATAAGCATTTTTTAAAATTCCTACTAAAAAAAATATCCCTTATCTGAAACACTTATCTAAAGTCAAAAGGTCCCATTGACAACTTAAAGTTCAAAGTTTTTCATGGGGAAAAAAAAAAAAGTCTCTCCACAACATTTCAGCTGCTGCATTTTCACCAGTTTTGCCTGAAGGCTGGCTACACCAGCATTCCCCCCCTCCACCAAAGTCCTAAGCCAAAACCTGGACACATTTAGCGCTCCAAAAACCCTACTTTAGCAGATCTGGTGATGATGCCCAGAAGCTCAACGGGGTCCTCTTTGCCTTCTTGTCCCATCCTCCCCAGGGGAGCGAAGCCCTGCATTACGCTGCCCTTTAAAGCCATTATTTCCAGCGTGGGGCAGGACCGCCGGAGGGGGTGTCCCGGGGGATTTTGTGCTCAGCAGCAGGTAGGTGGCCTTTGATCCCACGCACCACCCGGGGCAGAAGGGCTGGTGGATAAGACTCTGCGGAGACGGGCTCTGCAGCCATCCCTCCTTTCCTAATTCCCTTCTGAAGTGCTGGAGCCACTGTCACCTCTCATTAAAAGAAGCGAATGCCCTTGTTTTAATTTCTAACCAGAGCGAACTGGATAATAATATTAATCCCGGCAGGGGGTGGCAAGAGAAGGCACCTCCTTGCTTCAAATGTTTGGACAAAAAATTTGCTCTCATTAGGGCAGAAGTCCAGGAGATGTCGCCTTTGTAGGGCTGGCAGGACGGCACGCAACAGGGCTTTGTTGCGTTTGAAGTGCTCCTCGTCCCCTCTGAGAGCACCCAGGCTGTAATTGGGGCCGGGCAATGGTCAGGGGAAGTGAGGGAAGAGACAAAAAGAGAAAGGAAAGCTTCAGATCTCCCAGCATTGCGCAAAGGCAGATCTCCTCTGTAAACCCGTATTCTACTGCAAAATACACTACCGGGCAGCTGGTCCCGCATGCTCCCAAAAACCAGGAGCAACGTGGTAAGCAAAGGCTATTTCCTCAGTGGTAAAGGCAGGGCCAGATCCTGCCTGGTGCTCAGGCTGAGGCATCCCTGCTGCTCTGGGAGAAGTGTCTGAGGTCACACCAGGAAAGCCCAGTACTGAGGACAAAGAGACTAATTCAGCTAAAAAATTTGAGCTGGAAGGAGAGACCCATGGGAGAGACGCAGAGGTGTCCATGGGTCTTTTTTACCCATAAGTGGGGAGAAAAAAGGAGGGGGAAAAAGGCAGGGGGAGCACCTAAGCTGACCACTCTATGTTTTTATTTCTCCTTGGACACATATTAATTTTTCCCATCATTTTCAGGAGGACTTTCCCCAAACTTTTGGGGGTTATTAATTTATGGGGCGTTTTTTGTTTTTATGCTATTTACGTTTGCCTCTGAGTTTCTCCCTAGTATGCAGGTGACAAAGATGCTGCAAAGCCAGCCAGGCACACAGCTCTGCTCCTGGGGGATTCCCAGGCTCAGGAACACTAAGAGGTGAGAAAAAGCTCATTTTTCCACAGCAGCAGGTGGTTTTTTTGTAGCTGGCCACATCCCCTGGGGAAAGAAGCTTAACTTGCAAGTCACCTGCTGCCATGTTCAAGGATCACAACATCCCTCTCCAAAGTCACACCAAGGTCCAGACCAGGAGCATCCACAGCTGAAACACGGGATGTTGCAGGAGACATGGGAGAGCCAGCTCTCCTAAATCAGAGCTGCCACAACTCCTGATCTCCGCGTATCACACAGGATACAGACAGCTGATAACAAGGCATAGCACTGACTGAACATTGCCACTACCCAGACCTGACACCACGAATGAAACATCTTTTACACAGACCCCGGTAACTGCAGGAAACTACTAAATGCAGTGACCCAAACATTCATCCCAACTCTACCATACTTGGAAAAGGAGCACCAAGAAGCAAGAGTTGGTGTGAAAGGACCAAAGAACTGGCAAAGAACTGTCCAAATCAAGCAAAAAGTGATGGAAACACCAACCAACAATGAAAAATAATCACCACACACCTTTCCTCCACTGGGAAGCACATTCTCAGCCAGGGAGATGCAAGTTTCGTTCAGCCTCAGGTAAGGGGTGGAAACTAAAAGAAAGTGTTCAATTAATTCCTCATTTATGGCCAAGTACCCACTATATTGCTTCCCTCGTTCCCTGAATCACCCGATGTCAGTATGTTAACAGACAGGTTGGAAATTAATGTTCTTCCTGTGGGTGGCTGTCAGAAAAGATAAGGGATTTCTTTGGAGGGTCACTTTTTCATTGTTGTGTTATCCCTACTGCTACGTGAAACCACAAAGCTACCCTGGATATCTGCATTTCTAGAAGCTGTTGAGTCACATGCATCTAAGTGTGGCATCGGGCTAATGAAGATTTGGGAATGGACAGGTTCTGCAACGACAACACAGCTCAAAACTGTAAAACTAGCAGTGGGGCTGGTGTTTAGTGCATTGGAAAAGGGCAAAAAAACCCAGAAATATACTAATTCACCCGACCTTATAGAGACCTCCACACGTTAGCTTCTCCAAGGAGAGAAAGAGGCAGTTCCAGAAGGTGAGACACCTTATCCTGCTCCAGGTACCTAAACCCTTGGAGAGCTTGTCTCACAAAACACCACCAAGGTTTTAGGTCAAAGGACCTTGTGCACCAAGGTCGATGCTGCTGTGATTGTACATAACGGAGACTGGGAGAGGTGACTGCACTCAGACACTTTGATGAAGATTATATTCATCACCAATTTCAAGCTAGAGCTGACTCATTAGAGGCACACCTTTCTTTAGCACATGGCTTTTGCATAGAAGTAACACATCAATATTTAGGTTATTAAAAGCTTGTTTTTAAAGTAAAGAAATACAGCAGTGCCATTCTGTAAGGTTATCCATTTGTTTTCAATAGGAATTTAGGAAAAAAAAAAGAAATAATCATGTTCCTAATATTCTTTTTCAGCTTGAACCAGTTTTTAACACTTGCACGTATAAAAATAGAGGTTATTCATTCACTCTTTAGTCTTCCCGAGTACGACAGAGATTCCCCCCCAGGTAAATCGAGACACTTTAAAAATAAAAAAGAAACACATGCTTTAACTCTCAGAAATCTGGTTAACAACCAGCCTGCTGCAGATCTGTTGAAGATAACTTGATGGGACAAACCTTGACTGTGATGGGACAAATGACAATTCTCATGTCATTTTCAGAAAGTTTCTTCTAACATCAAGATCAAGCAGAGCCTCAGGAAACGGCATTCAACCTTCGTTCAACCCTGAGTTTCCTCCAAGTGAGTACCCTCCCCTTGCCTATCCCCACTTCCAGTTTTACAGAAAGAAAAAAAAAACAGAAAATTGAGTATTGGTGAACACCAAGCACAACCTTAGTGGTGCAGCACCTTGCCAGGGTAATTAGATTGGGCAACCGCAAAACTAAATTGGGCACCCACAACATGTTGAAGTAACAAGCCAAGATGCAAGTGCCAGCTGCAGTGCGTAAACACTCAGGTTTATTGAGGGTAGGGCACAGCAAAGCACACGGAACTATGCATCTGAGCAGGTTTAATGGAGAGGTTGATTTCCCACAGTCCCTCCCACCATTTGTCCTGGCCAGCACAGACCACATGCCCCGTTTGGTTCTGGAGGAGCTGGGTATGATCCGCACAGGGGGAAGTGCTGAGCTGGCCCCTAAGTCTTGGCGTTCCCTTCAGCTCTCCCTCCTTGCAAGTGCTGGCCAGGCTCTCTCCCTACAGCTTGGCTTCCTTGTCAGCGAAAAGAGGCTGATGAACGATTTTGCCTTTCCTTCCGAGGGGCTGAGATAATTCGATTTAAGAAAATAATGAAAAAAAAAAAGCATTTTTGAGTACCAAGTGGAACCAGAAAACCATGGATCAAAAGCAGTTGGTCGAAGAGTTATTGATGGAGGCCTTCATTCCAAAACCACATTTGGATCCAAATCAGAACATCTTGCAAGAAATTGTTGATTTCTATGAAATTTTTGAGGAGGGTCAAAGCATTTGCCTTAATTTTCCAGAGTGGAATTGCAGTGTTGGAATGTTTAATTTCATTTTGGATATTATTTTGTTGGAGCATTTTGTTTAAAATATAGTAAAATATTTAATGACATTTTATTACATATTGAATGCCATAATGTATTTCATGATGTTAAATTTAAAATATGTCTACAAAACTCCAAACAAAATATTATCTCATATTAAAATGTCAGATGTTTATTTAAACAAATGGATTTTTTTAAAAAACACGGCCAGGAAGCATTTGAGACTCCCAACAAACTTGTTCACTTTTGTCCGATTTTAGTGCATGAAAAATGCTGGCTTCTAATTGCTTTTCAGAAGATGACAATTTTCATTTCATTGGTTTCAAACTAAAAATTGCAATTCTCAATCAGCTCTCAAGGTACTGGAATTTCTCAGATGCTTTTTTTCCCCTCAGAAGGAAAGGAGGAAGACAAAACACTCATTTCCATCAACATTTTTGAGTTATCCATTAAGCAAAAACTTGGGGCAGTTGATAGAAAGGACTCAGCTCCTGGCAAGCCAAGAAAATAGAACCGGTGACAAAATTTTTTCTTAAAAAGCCAAAAATTTGCAAATGCACCCCAGATCCTGTGGAACATCAAAGACATTTACTTTTCTGGAATGGTGGACAGCACATCTTGGTCCTCAATCGGCAACATCTTTGATTGACAACTGCTGTCATTACCTGTGGGACGGAAGAAGAATAAATCCTCTTTGTTGTGTATTTTTCTTAAGCTTGGGAAAAAGAAAAAGAGAAAGAATAAAAAAGAAATGCCCTTGTGCTATAGCTTCTCAGCATCTTCTGTTAAAGATCGTTTCTGTGGGAGCTAATGGGCAGAAGGCAGGTGATGGTCATTAGTAAGAGATCGTTATGAACTATCTTCACAGCTGCAGATAACCCACTTGGTGGCTTGGCCAGTGTGGGGTTACAGCCTGTATGTGGGGGAAAACGGTATTAGTATCACACGTGTGGTAGTGAAAGCCTCCCCTCAGCCCTCCGGCTGCAAGATCATGGTGCTGCTTTCAATCCCTTATCTAATGCCCATGAAGCTGAGAAGAGAGATCAAAGAATGTAACAACTATTCCCTTGTACTAACATGAGCGGCTTGTTCATGGATAAGATTTCACTGAAATGAAAGGCAAACTTTGCTTCTAAACACTCCCAGAATGCCCAGTATTTCTGTGGAATCACAGATTATATCTGCTCAGAAGGAACCTTGGGAGGTCTCTAGCCCAACCTCCTGCGTAAAGCAAGGTCCACACTGAATTCAGACTGGGTCGCTCAGGGCTTTCTCCAGTCGGTCCTTGAACATCTCCAAGGATGGAGATCCCATGACCTCCCTGGGCCCTCCATCCAGCAACAAGCTACAAAAAAACTCTTCTTTCCCCCACATGGTCATATTAGTACATGTTTTTCCTTCATGACTAATAGCTTTTGTATTTTTTTGTATGCATTCTTTGGTTTGGTTGGGAATGTCAGATCCCAAAACCTCCAAGTACTACAGGACACCATGCTCTACATCTCTTTCTTGGGATGGAGAACTGATCTGACAACAGCACTATACTTTCACTCAGTCTAGGGAGCTTCAGCTTTTCCCAGCTGATGATTCAGCCACCAAGCAAAACAAAGGACATAATGCGATGGTGCGGTCATCCCTCATCTTCTGCCAACATCGCTATTAAGTGAGTTCACATGACGTGTCTCACATCCAGAGCACATAGTGAAGTTTTTATTGGCATGAATCTGGACTGCCTGCATTACTCACCCACTAGCATAGCTACAAGGCATTCCCTGATGGAGTCACAACAGGCAAGTAAACTTCTTATTCCATTATCGGCTGTTGGGATTACGGCACCACCAAGAGAAGCTGTTTCAGAAAAATGTTCTGGTGACTTCATAGCAGCAGCAGTCAGAGCTGTGCTAGAAGGACCAACACTGTGAGAGAGCAATTCCCACTCTTCCTCTCTCAGTCCCTCAGCTGGAGTCATGACCTTGCTTCCCTTTTCCACAAGCAGGCTCGCAACGCTGTTTGAGGACTCCAGCCTCAGCTGGGGAAAGTCCAGCCCTCTCCCACCAAGCAGCTGACCAACGTTGGCATCACCACTTTGCTTCTGTTTCTCATCACGCCTCTCTCGTTCTCCAGGACAGAACTATTGCTGTGTGTTCATACAGTGCTGGGAACCTCTAGAAATCGTGACATCCTAACCTACTGTTAAAAAAAATTAAATATATATATACACATATTAAAGGCAGGATAGACACATCCCTGTGCTTTCAGGCAACTCCCTTTGTTGGTGCTGCCAACCTTCTCTGGAAAAAATCTTGCTACTACCTAGAAAAGAAGATCAAGCACCAGATGCAGCAAGTGGAGGCTAAGAGGATGAGTTCATCAAACTGCTGAACTGAAGTCCAGAACCAGAGAGAACCCAAGTGACAACTTCCCAGTGACTCTGTCCTGAGTTATCATGTCTCAGACTCCACAGAAAGCTGCTGCCTTGAGCCTAGTTAAAATAGGAGAGAGATTATTAGCCCAAATAGTTCACAAGATTCTCCACTTCATATGCAGGGGAAAAAAAAAGTGGAGGTTTCTAATGAACGCGTTTAGAGTGCAGCTCTCTTTAATGTTTTGGAGGGTGTGAAATGAGGACAGTAGCCCCAGGTGATGAGCTATGAGTCAGCAGAGTGCAGGTGAATCCCTCAAGCTTCCGAGGAAAGGCTGCTTCTCTCGGGGTCCTGGTTGCAGCAATAACAGCGTCCAGGGCCAGGCTGTCAGTAACACATGTGGGGTGGGTGAGCGGGTGTTTACACTGGATATAAATGATCCTCACAGTTTGGGCTGGAGGTTTGATTGCCTGACAGTTCTACCATACCTATGGCTCGAGTGCATGAGTTCTTCAATGTTTTCATTATTTTTTCATTTGTAATTTTATTTCATAATAGTAACAAGACACCCTGGGGCAATGTGTTTCCAGGGGATTATTGCCTTCAGCTTTTTGCTTTATGACACATGCCATAATCGCCAAGAAATGTACAACCTGTCATATCTCATTACTTAAATGTGGGTTATATATCCATGTATTAGGCGCGATGGATAGACCAGAGCCATAAAATTATATGGACATTTGGTGGCGAAAGTTAGTTTGTGCAAGCAGTTCCCGAGAATGGCTTGCAGCTGGGCTAGCTCAGTTTGGACCCATCCTCAACTTCAGAGCTCTTACAAGTTGTTTTTGCTCTTACTCTGCCCACAGAGCCATTGCAGAAGGTGCATGAACTAATTCTGTGGTCTCACACTCCTCTGCTTACCCTTTAGCTTGGTAAGGTTCACCCTGCCTGCAGACACTGCCAAGCAACACCCTCCAGGCAAGCTCAGCCCTGGGGTGACTTACAGGAGTGCCCCGAGGGCTTGCAAAAAGCAAACCCCATGCTACAGCTGCCTGCAGTTTGCTACATCAGGAGAACATCAGCACTCAGCTAAGTACAGGATGAAACTGAAGCAGATGAAGAGGACTTTTGTACAACCCTAACACAAATGCTCTTCAGATCAGAGGTTCCTGACCTACTACCTCGCAAAAGAATCAAGATGAAACTGAAGACTAACTATGCAGAGACAGCAGGCTAGAGGAGACCTCTCTGGAAGGCTGTAGGGCAGGTAGACCTTCATTATGAGTGGGCCAAATCCTTTCTTGGTTGGACTTGATGATCTTAAGGGGTTTTTCCAACCTAAATGATTCTATGATTCTTGAGATGCTGGTGGATCTAAGGGACAGCATAAGCAAGCAGGAGAAACCCCTTGTATGTATCTGACTGTAAAACACAGTTATGAGATGCTGTAGAGGACACTGCTAAGCCTTTGCTACACAACTGCAAGTGCCTTTGGCTGGGAACGCTCACAATAAGGCTCTGAGAGCTGGACCACCAGGAAGAGCATCACCGAGAGGTAAACTGAGATTCAGGGTTTGCCTGGCAGGCTCCGCGGCAGCGCAAGTCTTGCACTCGGCTCTGAATGACAGTTCTGTGCTAGCCTGGGTGGCACACGCAACTGCAGGCTGGTCTTCCAGCCCAGTCCGTCCTGGAGATTTCCCAGGACCGTGAGGAGGCTCAGACTAGGATGAAGACTTTTATTTTCTTGTTTGGCTGGAGAGAGCGTGCACTTAACCACAAATCCTAGAAGCAGCCATGACCTAGCCCTTTAGAAACACAAGCATGAAATAAATTCACAAGACTTTTCATCTCCAGGGAAGTTCATCTTACCTGAGTCTTGGAACAATGTCACAGGGGTAGAGTCTTCCTTTCTCCAAGGAGCATTGGCAATGGGGCTTGCAGCGAGTTTTCCATGTGCTGTGCCTTTAAGCTCGCTATACTTCTGCCTCCATTTCCAAACAGCAGCCTTTTTGTTCTCCAGGCTGCTGCAACTTGCAGATACGTGCACCATGCCCTCTTTTGCAGAGATTTTTTTTTTTTTTAAATCTTTCTTGCTGCTCTCCATAATCTAAAGTTAAAGACATTCAGGTTAAAAATACATGGCTGAGGTGGTTTTTTTCCAGACCACCTCCTCCTCCCTCAGAAACCAAAGGTACTTTCTCAGCAGAGAAGGATCAGCCTTCCCCAGGTGACAAAGGCAATTTGCAAAGACATAAACTACAATTACACAGAGTCAAATGCTCCTCTCGGATACACAGAGACAAATCCCCTTTGCTGCTATCCTCAACAGATACTCCGCAAATAAAGCGCCTACATCACTTCTGCAATACCTGCTCGCACTCAAGTTTCCCTTTATTCTCTGCTCGAGAGCAGCTAAACATAAATCTCGGTCTTCCCAGTAGCTTCTGAAGTTTTTTTTTTCCTCTTTGCCAAGTTTCCTCCCAGCTCCTGGAGGGCAAGCAGCAGCCACACAGCCCCTTTTGTGCTCCCGGGCTCGGCTAACAAGCCCCACCTGGGGCGGCAGGCAGGAGGGGTGCCCTTGGCCATGCTTGGAGGGCTGGCACACCATCAAAGCGGGCTTTGAGAGGGAGCTGCCGCTGGGGCTCTGGTGGCAAGGGCACCTCACTGAGCCCCAGCACCACGAAGAAAGAGGGGGTCTGCAGGGCAGGGACTCGGGCAGCCCAAGGGTACCTGAGCTTGGGGTGCTGGAGGCTCCTGGGGAGATGCTCTTGCAGGTGGGAGCTGGGGCATTGGATCAGTCTCAGAGGGGAAAGCTGGGTGCTCTGTATTTCTGTTTGAAAAGCACAAAATACAAACTTCAGTCTCACCAAGTTCACTGTCAGAGGGATGAAAATCAGACCCTACAACTTCAGAAATGGGACTTCCTCACCCCCATTCTCTCTGGCATGTAAAAACTGGGTGTGGACAGGACCCAGCTGGAGATGTTCCTGTCCCAGCTCCTCACCGCATCACCAAAACTTCCCCATTCCCTCCGCTCTGCCTGTGGGAGGGGACGCGTGAGTGATAATGTCTCCAGGTGACCACAGGATTTCACTAACTCGCTGAGTGACCCCTAGAAGAGACAGGTTCAGGTAATGGAGAAAGAAAAGAAAAGAAAAAAAAAAAATAATTAGCAAGTAAGAACAATAAATCCTTTGCAATGGCCTCTCTTCCTCTTGCTTTCTCTCAGTCTCCCCCTCCCCCCCCATTATAGAACTGGTTCTTTCTTTTTTCTTTTAGCTTTCTGACTTTTCTGTATCACTTTCTTTTTCCAGTGTCTCCTTCTCTTTCGTTTTTTTCTCCTTTTTCTGCACTTGTGTTTTTTCTGTGCAAATCATGGCCCACATTTCATTTACACCTTACCTGGCACTCGTGTCTGCTGTTTGTGCACAGTGTCAGTCTAGGTTGGGGTTTGCATGTGTTGTTGTTGTGCTCCCATTTCTTTTCTCCCTTTTTTCTTTTGAGGGGGGGAAAAAAAAAAAAAAAAAGATGTCATTTTCCTTAGTGTTGCCATCATATTAAAAGATACCCCACACTTTAAAGTCTTAGCTAATGCCCTTTCTCTCCCCCAGGTCAGGCACTGGCCATTGCAAAGGGACACGCAGGGATCACAGTCCCAGTGCACGGCAGTGCAGCACTGCTGCCCATTCCTGTCCTAAGCAGACCAGCGCTGGAGGAAGAGCCCAAGATCTCAAACATCTCCAGACAGGTCTGCAGAGGATGGGATGACATCATGTTTCATCTTCTCTTGCAGCATCTTCTCCCCGTGTCCAGCCCTTTGGGACCACTGCAATGGGCAGATTGCACCAAAGAAGCAGTGTTTCAGGCTGCCAGCAGACTCAGGAAGCCTCCACTTACACTTCCATCATGTTTCCAGCCCTCAGAGATATGCATTTATTTATAAATGAAAAATGAGACTATGATCTCATGTCTGGGATGAAGCAGGTCCTGACAAGTCACGCAAAATGGTTCCTGTTACTGCAGGGACCAGAATAGCAACATCCAGCCCGGGGCTCTGCTAGTGGAAGGATTAGGTTCAGCAGGACTCTTTGAGAACATACCCTGGGAAAAGCAGGATATTTTTGGTTTCCAAAAGGTCCATATGTATTAAGATAAAGGGGGAGAGTGAAAAGGAAGGTGGGCAAAGCGTGCCATGCACAGTTCTTCCAGCATCCTTGAAAATACATTGTGATTCTCCACCCCTTTTCTTTCCCTTGCATTTCACAAGGTCCTCCATCAATCCCAGGAGTTACACAAAGTCCATTCCCTTTACAGACATCCCTCCATTCCCTGAGCTTGCCTTTCAGTTTTCTCTATTTCTTGTGTCGGGTTGATACTCATACAGAGCTGCCTCGGCTCCCACGCAGTCTCACTACCTCCTTCTCGGCCACACCACCATGAGCAGCACCAGCTTTCCTGGATGTGCACCACCAAAGCAGCGCTTCTCATCTCGAATGGGTTAAAATGTCGGTCTCTTCTCCCAAGCAAGAAGCAATAGGAGAAGACGAAGCAGCCTCAAGTTGTGCCAGGGGACGTTTAGACTGGGTATTAGGAAAAAATTCTTCACCGAAAAGGGTTGTCAAACATTGGAAGAGGCTGCCCAGGGAGGTGGTGGAGTCACCATCCCCGGAGGTATTTAAAAGATGTGTAGATGTGGCACTTGGGGACATAGTTAAGTGGTGGCCTTGGCAGTACTACGTTAACAGTTGGGCTCGATGATCTTAAAGGTCTTTTCCAACCTAAACAATTCTATGAAAATACATTTAAAATAAAGCTAGGGAGTATTCTGAAACAAACTCCCCATTTCAATTATTCTCCAAAACCTCTGAAGTTCATTGCTTGGTGAGAAAAGCTTTTCACAGACTGGGAAAGAGCCCAGCGGGAGGTGTCAGCCCACATCAGCCGTGCCTGGGGGCTGCAAGCCAGGCGTGTTTCACAGCAAACCGTGGGAACCCCCCGCCTCGAAGCCCCCGCCGTCTGGTCCCGGCTGGGGGACCGGAGCGGCCGCGGCAGCGCCCGAGCATCCCCGGTGCCGGTGGCCGGGAGCGGTCCCTCCCCGGGCCGGAGGCCGCTAGAGGGCGATAGCGGTATGTCCGATGGCGGCTGAAAGCCGGCGGGGGGGTGGCGGGGGCCAGCGAGGGATGCGCAGGGGCTGGTTCGGTGTCCGCAAGGACACGTCAGGGCGTCTTTCTTGCCTAAAAAAAAAAAAAAAAAAAAAGGGCTTTTTGAGCGTTTCTACTCTGTTTAAGCCCTGCAAGTGGGTAAGGGGACATACCTTTAGCATCCATGCAGCATCCAGGACATCACAGACTGTTGCAGTTCAGAGCCATCACGCCAACACCAAGGCACAGCTCCAGGTGAGCTGCCTTTTATCCCCTGCTCGTTAGGCTAATTTAGGGAAAACCTGCTCCTGCCCAAGACAGGCAGGTGTCAGCAGTTGTTTTCCACCCCGCTAGAAATATTGGAGCCGCTGTCTCCAGTGTGCCTCTAATTTTCATGGGGATGCATTTCCTTGCTCCCACAACTTACCCCATCACCCCCCATTACCCCTTTGTGGGATGTTCCCTTTGCCTCAGGCTTGGAAGCTGGTTGCTCCCAAGTAGGACCCTTTGCTCTCAGTGATCCTTTGAGGAGGGGTCTGTTCTGCTGTTTCCCCTGCACCACATCCTCATCAACACGAAGGGACTCACAGGAGAAGCACCCCAGCCCCACCGGCTTTGTGCCTGGCCAGTCCCCAGCTTCATCCCCTGCTCTGGGTGCTTCCCCCGGGTGCCACCAGCCCCTCCGTTTATCAGGCCAGGGCGGTGGGAGATAGGGAGGGAGGCCGATAAGCCTTCAAGTGGCAGCGTGCTGTAAACATTCCCACTGGTGCTGTTAGATTAGAGTGCTGGGAAAATGCCTCCAGCCCCCTGGCCCACCAGCGCAGCGGGCTGGGGCTGGGGGGCTGCAGAGCTGTTGAAAAGCACAAAAGGAGGAGCTGTGTAGGAGCTGAAGTGCTTCGCTGGCAGGCTGCAGGGCTGGCTCCTGCCTCCCAGGGTACCAGGGCTTGTCAGGGGTCTGACCAGCAGCACTAGGAAGGCTGTTTTGGCATCCGACCCTGCAGCTAGCCTCCATCTGCATCCACAGGGTTCACCACATTTTTTTCCCAGCTGGTAAGAAAATTCTCTTCTCCCTCCCTCTGTCTCCCCGGACACTGGTGGCCAGAGGTCTCATCTGGCTAGAGGCACACTGCTTGTGTGTTTTAGCTCTTTTGCAGGAGCTCTTCTCTCTGCACAGACCTCTCATTGCATGTACCTGGAGGACTGGCACAGAGTGAAAGGCTGTGGTCCTCCTTTCATAATGATCTGTACCCTGTTTATACCTACTTTCCACCAGTAAAAACAACCAATCACACAATAAGGTTTAGCAGGTTGCACCCTGCTTAGTATAATTTGATGTGGAGCAGGGAGTGCAAACCCTTCAGGCAACTTGTCACTGAAGAAAAGGGGTTCTTTCTTTGCAGCAGCTCCTGTGGATGGGCTCAGCTTGAGCTCAGAACCTGCCACCCCACCTCTCACCTGGCACTAAGTTTATCTAGATTCAAGTTTGGAGATGCTGATTGTTGTCAGGGTTTCTAGTATTGGCTCTGAAAAATGAGGTTTATCAGCAGAGACATCCTCATCCAGGACACACCATCAGCAGTGCCACTACTGGACTGGGCACAGGAGTGCCCAAACCAGAAAACCCCTCCAACTTGCACCTCAGGACCACGCAGCTTGCAGGTTTCAAAGCTGGGTGGTTGCAGGGTTCACAGAAACACGACACAGCTCATAAATGTCTCAAAACAAAGTCTTGGTGGGTGTCAGATCAGAAGAACATTATCTGACACGAGAACAGTGCTGTCCTTTCCCAAACACCTGGTGCATTGAGACTGGTCCACGGATCAGAGGGAACCTGCCCTGGAAGTCTTTTCCCATTCAAACTGAATGCAACCTCCAATTTTTCTTCCTCCTTGTCAGGGGCTGAATCCAGTTCCCCAAAGGACAGCACTGTGGGATGGACAGTCTTACTCTGAAGTGATACTGCTATGACCAGGAGCAGACCAGATCCAGCCCTTGCAGGCAAGGACAGGGCTACAGCAGCCCATGGGACACACAGGGTGGCATGTGTCACCAGAGTTGACTGGTCCTGGTAGAGCAGTGGCACTTGGAGGAAGAGCACAGCCTCCCCTGCTAGCAGCGTGCAAAGGGACAGTCTTATGTTCCCCTTCCCAGGCAGAGAGAGCTGGGGCTGAGAAACAGCTCCAGATGGAGCTGGCAGGGCAAGAAGCCAAGTGAAAATCTATCCATGGGGTCCATGCATGTGTACCACAAAAGCCAGGAGAAATGGGTGCTCCCGAAGCAGCACTGGCAGGAGAGGGGGCTGTACCCCTGCAGAGCCCGTGGTACCTGTGGTCTCTGCAGGGCCCCACACCGCAGTCTGAGTCACAGGTTATAAATCCTCAAGCACTAGGGCTGACACATCTGTGCTGGGGAAGAGAGGTGGGAAACAGTCTCCTGTTCTCCCTCCCATCCTGATGCACGTTTCCAGGGACTGATCCAGACATGGTGTCACCTTTCCTTGGGCAGCAAAACGGCATGAGGAGGTGACAAGACGGCCAGGGTGATAACTGTGGAATGCAGGAGCAGTACTGGCTCTGCTGGCAAGAGTCGCTTGGATGGAGGGGACATGGGCTCAGCATCCCCACAAGAACAGGACACTGTTCACCTTGTTCAGCATCAAGCAGCATCCCTCTCTCCTACCCACGTTTCCGTGTCTCCCTCCTGACTTGCTGAGGATCAGCATCACCCTGGACTTTCATCTCCAAGGGGTGAATAAAGAACAGATCTTCTGGCTGACAACAGCTCTCGGTTCACCTATTCCTTTTCTCTTTAGCCTGAGAAGGACCCTGAAACGCTCCTAGGTTCAGGCATATCCACCAGCAGTGGAAGATCAGTGTTCAGCAGAGCAGTCGCAGCTGCCTTTCTGTGCCACTCGGAGGCAACCTTACCTCCTGCTTCCATTCTCCAGCATCTCCTTGGCCTTCAGGCAGCTTTCGAAGCTCACAGGCAGGCAACACCGAGCCATGGGAACCTCCCACTCCCACTTTCTCCCTAATATTTCCACAGTGAGTAAATCTCCATCCTTTTAGGAGTCTCAAATCCATTATTTTTACATTTGCAGTGGATTCCCTGGCCCTGTTATTAATGAAAACCTCCAGGAAAACTCCTCAAATACAGCTTTGACTTTCTGCCCAGGACCTGTGGACAAGGGGGGGGGGGGGGGGGGGGGGGGGGGGGG
>JAVJGI010000001.1:91663073-91674672 GCA_035590275.1 Ibycter americanus
AAGGCAACATTAATAAAGCAGGAGGTTTCTATTAAGTCTGAGGGACTGGATGCTCTGGCTTTCTTGGATGCTGAAATCCTCTAGTGCAGGATAAATCTTATACACTTCATTTTCCCAATCTCTCCTTCAATATATTTTAAGAGAACGTTGCTAGTATCAGAGTAAATAATGTCCTAACTGCAAACATGGGGTCTGCAGAGTGGCGTGGGGTCAGCCTGTGGGCTGTGGCATCCTCCACTGTGGTCTGCTTGTGGTCTCAGTCCTCTCTCCATAATCAGGGGGTTGAGCTTGGAGAGGTTTTAATTAGCCACGAATACAAATAACAAGCAATTCCTCAGAGGCTGGGGAAGGAAGTGGGTGAGCTAACATTACGGAGATGTGCACTAAGTCACAAAATATGCAAATCAACGAGCTCTGTAACCAACACCACCTTGGCGTGAGCAAACCTCCCCCAGCCCTCTTTCCTTCTAGCAAGACGCATTTCCCATCTGCCTGCAAGGGAGCTCTCTGTTTGCAGGCTCTGCTGTCTCCTTTGCACAGCACCTGCTTTTTATACCTCTCAGCTCCTCCTAAAGATGCTGGATTTTCTTGGTAAAAGCTGTTATCTGGAAGCGTGCATGCCAGCTTTTGCTGCAGAAGGAAAAGGAGCAAGTCCACAGGGTCCTGCAAGCCCAAGGTCAGGCTGGGAGATGATTTTCCTTTGCTTTTATGCCTTTCACTGCTTTGCAGAGCACGCCAAATGTGAGCTAAATGTAGCATCATCAGTGCGGGCAGGTGAGGGAGTGCCTTTGTGTCTTGTTTTGGCACCAACAGCTTGCACGCAGCCACCAATCTGTGACAGATGCTGTGAGCACGGATGCTGGGGTGGCATTTTATTTGTGTCTTGGCACCTCTTTCACCTTGGATTGCTTTGCATTGCTGGAGATGGGGCTGCTGTGCTTGCAGAAGACATGAGGAATTGATTGTTGCCTCAGGATGCTTTGAGGAGTAAATACGAAGGACTTTGCTAGCTAGAAAGACATCACCTTCCTTGGGAGCAGGAGCTTGCATGTTCATCGCAGTCACTCATGCTGTTGGTTTTAACCCAGCAGGACTCTTAGGTGTTGCTAAAACGCAATTGCTGATGCTTTTTGATAGCACCAGAGTAGCAGAACTACCTCTCTCCTGCCTGTAAAATACCAGGCCAGTCCCAATCTGCAGAGGCAGCAGAGTTCAGCCAACATAAGGCAGGAGCCTTGAACTCACAGCATCCTGATGCCAACACCCACGCAACCAAAGCCCCCTGCAATAAGTGGTAAATGAGAGAAGGAGATGGCACGGATTCAAATTAATAAGATCCAATGTAACCTATAAGGCAGTTCTGGGGCTTGGGAAACCAACTGTGAAGGGCTCTGGCCCAAAGGTGAGAATATAGGGCTGGAAAGAACCATTTGGACGAGAGGCACCAATCCACTGGCAGTTCTGAGTAGCCAAAAAAAGGATATTTTGGACTATCCATCCAGTTCAGAGGCCACCTAGTCTGGAAACACATCCCACCTCTCTCTACAAGATCAAGGTAATTAAGTCACAAAACAAATTTAAATCTCTCTTTGAAAGCCATAGCAGCCCTGCCTTGTAACATGCTGCATTTGTTCTAGGTAACACCCAGAAACCAAGGCGTAATTGCATCGTTCCACATGCAAAGGTTAGGAAGACCACCTTCTCCAGCTGCAGTTTCCTCTAGTGGAACAGGAACAGCGCTGGGATGGGCTTGGGCATAGCCCTTGGGTGGAGGTGATGCATTCTAGGGCTGGAGCAGCGTGGACCTGAGCCATTCCTAGGACTGCCAAAATTGCGATAGGTTCTTGCTGTTCCATCTGGCCAGGACTGGGAGAGGCTGAGAACTGAGTCTGTAAGCAGGGCTCTGCACGACGCGCTTGGCTTTTGGGATGGATCGATAGCCGCTCTGATTTAAGATGTTGTGTGGCTTCACACACACAGTTGGTAAAGCTCCCCTTCATTTTCCCAGCAGCCAAACATGAATCATGTCCAGGGCTCTATCACCATCCACCCTGAGAAATCAGCAACATATCCTTCTGCTAATGAAGTGCAATGGTAACAGCATCTTCATAGCGCTCATCCTCTTTGCCCTCCACCTTACTTGATCCATCACAGGTCAAACTCAGCGATACCTGGATGAAATACACAACCTGCTCCTGTTGGAGATAAGGGACCAAGGAGGATGCTATGAACAACTCGTATCCTTGGTAGATGCGGGGTGAAACAGGTCCCTGAATAGATGATGTAGCTTTAGCGCTGGAAAGCATCTCACCACATCTGTGCAGTGGCTTGGCCAGGTAGGGCCAACAGCATGGAAAGATATTTCCTCTCTGCAGACTGCGCTGCAGGAAGCCCTGTGAGGAGCTGGGTACAGGATCGCTCTGGCTCCATCCCCCCCACAGTGGTTTTACAGGTCCCAGCAGGACTTGTATTCAGTGTAAGCATATGAATTTAGGGGAGGGGGCAGAGAGAGAATAACTCCCTGTGAGTGGCCAAATGTAATAAACACAGTCACTAACCACTTTTCAGAATACACACATAATAATATGTGGTATTTATATTTTTACCAGCCCAGTGGGACTTTAGCAAGTAAATCGGATTTTCCCACCCTGACCCAAATAAACGTTCAGGAGTCGGAATAACAGATTGCCTTTGCCTGAAATAACCATGTGCTCATTCCAGGGGGATGTCAGCTGAGCGATCCTCACTTCTCTGGACCAGTCAGACCTTGAAAAGTTTCCCCCTCTTCTCCCCGAGCTCTGTAAGGACCCACTCTCGCTGGGCCTGATCCAAATTCCACTGAAGTTGGTGGAAAGGCTCCATCTGGCTCACAGAGATTTTTAACAACCCCTCAGCCATAAAAATGCCAAAAAGGATGGTGGGCAGAGTCCAAACCATTCTAGCCCTACCCAGAAAAATCTTTGCCTGTGTTTCAGACCCGATCCCTGAAACATCCCTCCATTAGGAATGGACACAGGGGAAGCAAGCCCCAGGGAAGGGGCCCTCTGCCCCCCTGACCCTCCCCTTCCTCCCACAGCAGGGTACCTTTAAGGCCACACACACCCCCAAGATTCCAGAACAACTCTATGGCTATTTGTGTTAGCATCACAGTGGCCTTCAGATGTCACAAGCTACCTCACACCTCTTTGTTTCGGACCCTATAAATACGGGGTCCCCACCAGCTGGCCCACATTCGCTGAGCTCTCAGGATGGCAACATCCACGATGGCCAGAAAGAGGACCCACAGCAACCAAAAGAGCGAGTGCCCACCTCCACGCAGGAAATTAAGGAAGCAATTGCAGAAGGTGCAGAGGAAGAGGCGGAGACACGGCATCGTCAGCTACAAAACCAATGCTTGTGTAGCTGATAATGAGAAGCCGATGGAGGTGGATCCGCCTCAAGATGAGAAGCCGATGGAGGTGGATCTGCCTCAAGATGAGAAGCCAATGGAGGTGGATCCACCTCAAGATGAGGAGCCGATGGAGGTGGATCCGCCTTCAAGATGAGGAGCCGATGGAGGTCAAGCTAATCAAGGGTGACTCTCCTGACACCAGTACATCGTGCCAGGGGTCCCCTCCACACCACCACGGACATAGTGATGTAAGAGCGCCTGGCCAGCCCCTACCATCAGCACCACCATGGCACCCAGCGCTGTCTGAGAGGCCTGCCCTCTGCTCCTCACCAGCCTGCAAGTTCATGGTTTCTCTCTCCCCAGCATCAACAATTCCTGTGGGTCTTATGAGCTTTCTTTCCCACCTCCCACCCTAACCTCTACCCTTACACCTTCTGAAGTGGTGCCATCTCATCTGCTCTGGTCGCCAAGAAAAGAGGATGAGGTAACATGGCTTGAACCAGGAGAAGTTCCTCAGAGGGCCACTGAGGTCCCTGGGGCCCGAAGGTGGACTGCCTTCGGCCTGAAGGCAAGAAGGCTGCCCGATGGGAGGTTGGAGGTAAAGCCGGACCCTCTGCAGTGGCACATGAAGAACAGCAACAGATCAAGAGGAGACAGTGACATGGACATCATGCTGGTGAAGCAGATGACCACAGGCTTGCCAGGAAGAAGTGCTGACCTTCAGCAATAGGATCCCTTCTGGCTACTTTATTGGTTCTTTTCAAGTCTAAGCAAAAAATAATTGCTAAAATCCAACAAAACAAGAAAGTAACAGTGACAATACTTTCCCCCTCTCTTACTTGGCAACTGCACCTGGACTCCTTTGTCCCCTCCGGGCCTCCCCAGCCCAGGAAAGACATCGGTGAGTAGGATGTGGGCCCAGTCCCGGCCCTGGGGCGCAGGGTGGCCACCGAAGGAGCTGCCACTGGCCCTCAGGGCCATGAGGCACTGGCACAGGTTGCCCGGGGCACCTGCGGGTGCCCCATCCCTGGCAGTGCTCAAGGTCAGGCTGGACGGGGCTTGGAGCAACCTGGAAGGTGTCCCTGCCCAGGGCAGGGAGGGTGGAGCGTGTGACCTTTAAAGATCCCTTCCAACCCACGCCATTCTATGAGTCTGTGATGCTGTGAAGCCATTTTCTACTGATCGGAGTGAAAAAGTCACCAGGGGAACTGTGCTTTCTTCCTCCCTGCCTTTCTTTTTATATACCAAAACCAAACCACTCTCATACTCCCTCAGCTGCTTTATTCAGAGCGAAGGTTGAGAATTAAAGCAAAATCGGGAAGCACCAGGTTTTTCCATCTTCCAAAGGCACGTTGTAACGGTTTGCATTGGATGTGCACATTGGGCAGAGGTCTGGCCTGCAGCTTCCAAGCTGCAGTTCCATCAGAACTTTCCCTCTTGATGCTTCTCACGTTGCCTGGAGACACCAAGCCACAATGGTGCTTTGCGAGCTGTTTCTTACCCTGTCCTACCACTACAACCAAGTTCCTCCCTGGTGCTTCTGGAGTAGGTATTTCATTTCTCTACAGGATATGGGCTTAGTAGGATGACCAGTGGCTATTTGAAAACCAAAGTGATTGGTCTGTGAGGTCCCATGGAAAAAAGTTGCCTCCTGTTGTTACCTCCTGAAACCTATACTGCGCCTGAGGCAGGTGTCCTTTAAAACCTTCAGGAGCTCTATGGGTTTCGAGGCCCTTGGTGTGGTCAGAGGCTAAGGATTAAAGAATAAAAATGGTTGCCTCTGTGGTGTGTGGAGACCTCAGATGGTTAACCTCAGTCTGGTGGTCCCCTGCCACTCCCAGCCGCTGCTGAAGGATCATCATCTCAGTTCAGGTTCCATAACGCTGACAACAGGAACAGCTGTCATCCCCTTTCTTGCCCTTGATCGATAGTGTCCCAATCTTAGCGTTCAATGGCATAAATTATTTAGCTCTAATTGGATTGGATGCTTCTTTGGTTCCAGTGAATCAATTAATGAGTATTTGCCATCAGAGGTCTTGGTGCCCTCCAGAGAGACTTGTCACAGCAGCGCCAGTGGAAACTGGTGCTGGAAAGTTTGGAAGGAGCAGAAAGGAAATCTCTTGGGTTTTTTTCTTTGGAGGACAGGCTTAGTTGTAATGGCAGTCAGGCATCTGATCCGGAAGAAGGGTTGCATGAAATCTTTGTTCTTGTTGCAAGACCTTTCCTCAAAAACAAAAGCTTCTTGAGATCCACGTGAAACTTCAAGAAGTCTTCAGTCAGCATTGTCCACACTGCATTTCTATCACTTTCCTCTTCTGCCTGTAAACAGTCATCCATCCCTGCCATTATAACCTCAAGCTACTTTTAAAGGACAGTAGCCATCTCCTATAACTCTCTTAACATGCTTGGGGCTGATAGTGCGAGGGTACCCTCACACGGATACACTGCTGGGTAGCAGTAATCCACTGCAAGCCAGCAACTGCCTTTGATAATGAAGGATCTTTGAGAACTTCAGTGTTTTCATTTTAAGCTCTGACAATATTTAAGCACGTGTTAATGGTTTAAAGAAGCAATCCACTAGAGAAAGCCTCATTTGTCAGGAGCAGTTCCTCTAAATTTCATCATAACTGAATTAAGGCAACCTAGAATGGAGCAAGTTAGAGTGAAGACAGAAGAAGTGATGGATGGTTTGCACTAGCTGCTAAAATGGTCCTTTGAAAGCTCTTCGAGCTGAGGTTCTGCAGATCAGTGTCAGTGACTCCTGAGCAGAAGCAGGGCAGTTTGAAGAAGGCTGAACTGGATTTCTGAACTATTGTGCAGAGCCACATATCAACACAATGCCTGACAGTAATGCTCCTCATCCCTCAAATCATCCGTACGCTGTATGAAATCAAATCATGGGCTGCCACGGATTGTGATGACTGGAGAGACTCAGATATCACCTTCAGAGGTGAAGCACAGCTTCTGGAACTGAATATTTAAGATAGAAGAAAATCCACCCCCATTGCAGTTTCAGATCCTCACAATTCAGAGCCTTTTCTGCATTTTTAGCAACAAGACTATGAAATGCCCTGGCAGCCCTACTGTTCCGGATTCCTTGTACTCTGGATAACTTAAATTGCTTGTAAAATCAAAGCAGTGGTTCTAAAGAATTGCTTAATGTTGCTGCAACTGCTAAACCTAAGAAACAGCAAATATATCGCAATGAGGTATTCCTCCAGACTATTAAACAAGTAGGGCCATGGAGATTAAGTACTAACCAGGCCAGGCTGGGCTGGAAGGGGGACCAAGTCAGCAGGTCACTCCTAAAGTTATCTGTAATTTTGGCTCATCTGTCAGAGGAAACTGAGAAAGTTGAGGCTCTTTTGGGGCAGCCAGGACAGGGCAGGTCTCAGTGCAAGGCAGGACAAATAGCAGAATGTTCCTACACCAGTCTAGGTTTGTTATGAATCGAAGAATTTTGGATGAATGTGTTACGACTGACCAGCCTGGGAATATTTTAGAACTTCACAATATAGGAAATGGGATATTTGTCCTATACCATGGCAAGCGCAGTAGTGACATGCATTAAACTTGACATGCCATGCGAAGAGCTGTGCCCACGATAGAAAGAGACCACTTGGAACAGGCAAGAAAAAGAGGAAAGACTTACCCAAGACCACATGGTTGGGCAGACCTGGGACCTGCTGATCTCAGTGACCGATGTCCTCACTGGCTCAAGACAAGCAGCTGCATCACATGTTTATGGCTCCCACGAAGCACGGGCACCAAGCAACACCCAGGAGGACAAAGACATTACTCTTCCTGTGGGGGAGTATTTTCTCTGTCCCATCATAAAGCTTTTTAGCACCTGCACCAGCCTTCTTTGTGTTGATTTTCAGCAGATGTTGTGCTAATGAATAACAATGTAATCTCAGTGCCTTAATATAGTGCTGGGGCGCGATAAGTCCGAAATTGCTGTCATCATCAGTGTGAGGACGATCTGGTCATTGTTCAGAACTGTCCTCCTCTGATGATTACATGAAGGGGAATGTATTTTCTTCCATCTACTCCCACTCTGCTTCCAAATTTGAAACTATTCAGGCATTAGATACTTCTGGTTTTTTAAGGGCTTAATAAGAGGCCAGGATGCAGATGTTCTGATAAGGCCATGACAAATTGCAAGTGGAGAAGCCATATTAAACATGACCAATTAATGATGCCAAACTCAGCTCTGTCTGTAGAAGTGTAATGACAGCCAGAAAAGGGCCTCAGTAGTTCTGTTAAAGCGGCTGCTACCACCACACACTGTATACTGGGAAGGGCAGAGGAGGTGGCTTACAGCCCAAGCAAATATTGCAACTCAGAGCTGAAAGCCAGAGATTAAATACGAGACTTGGGGAGGGAGCAGATGGGTGAGGGGATGGCTTGGTTTCTGTATTGGCATATGGTGATATAAGCAAACAGATCAGAGGATGGACTAATCAGAGGGACCAGCCAGAGCAGGCAAGACCCCAGGAGAACTTGCCTAGCAGAGGATGGTTGAGCAGGGGGCTGTGCAGCTCCCACCCTTGGGAGGGCTGGGAACAGACGTTCCAGGCAGCTCTCACTGTCAATGCTGCCAGGATGGGCTTGGCACATCTCCCACCCTGTGCCCATCAGGGCAAGACAGGTCCAAACTGAAGACTGTAAATTCCATCCCGTTTTTGAAGGGTCTAACAAAACAAGCCCATATGGCCCATGCTCCGGAAGGGAGTAGTGGGCCAGAAGGGGAACAGAAATGGGAGAGTAAAGGGCAGCGTGAGTATGGTGAGAAGTGAAGAGATGCCAGAGGAAGTTCTTCTCTGGGAAAGAAGGCAAGGCATGGCAAGGCAGCCTGGGAGCAACAAAGCTTGCAGCAGCACTGCCTTGGAACAGAAGTGGAGAACTTGGGGGCAGAGCAGGAGAGAGGGCAGGGGTGAAGTGCTATGTGTGAAATCATTAAAGCAAATAAAAGGAAACAACATAACATCAGCCTTTGCTCCACTGGAAAAAGATCAACTACAGGCAGCTGGATCTACCAGGCAATTTAGTCCTGAGACCTAGAGCAGCATGTTCAGTTAGAAGGGACCTCTGGAGGTCTCTAGTCCAATGCCAGCTTCTGCCCAGGGCAAGGTGAAAAACTTTTTTCTTAATCTCTCATATTAGTTTCCCATGTTCCAGTCTGTCTGTTGCCTCTTGTCCGATTGCTGTGCAGCTTGGAGAAGAGTTTGGCTCTATCTTTTCTATAACCCCAATCAGACAGTTGTAGACAGCAAGAACATTTCCCCTTAGCCTTTTTCTCAAGGCTGAAGAAATCCCGTTCTCAGCCTCCCCTGTATGTCACATGCACTGCATTCCCCCACCCCATCTTGGTGGTCCCACTAGAATTACTTACTGTACTATGACAATATTTTTCCTTGTCCCGGAGAGCCCCAAACCACATGCTATACTCCAGTGCAGCCCCCTCTATTTGGGGAACATTCATTGCCCCCAACCTGAGGGCTACGCTCCTGCTCACATGGCCCAGCTCACCTCTGCAGCAAGGACTCACCGCCAGCTCCTTTTCAGCCTGCTGTTCACCAGAATCCCCTTTTCTGCAAAACTGCCTGGAAAAGTTGGCCGCAGCCCATCCTGCACAAGACTAAGGCGCTCCCAGAAGCAAGACTTTGGGTTTGCCTTTGTTGAACTTCATGAGGTTCCTGTGAGCCCTTGCCTTCAGCCTGAGACACCCCTCAAAAAATGGCAGCTTATTGACCTTTTCCCTCCAGCTTGGTGTTGAGAAGAACGAAAATGACTTAGCGCTGACATAGTGACTGGCTGTGAGCTGACAGCCTGGACCAGGACTGTCATAAACCTGTACTATGACAGACACCCCTGCAAGTAGGGTACTGAGAAACTCTGACAAAACTAGTGCCTGCAAGATTCCCACCCTCTGTCGCAGGCTGGTGTCTCTTCCCATGCACTTAGACTGTTTGAAACGCTGGTAAAACTGGAAAGAACCATTTGGGGGTTGTCTGTATGAAACACTCTGTCCCCATCTTGCAGCATTTTGCTGTTGGGGGTGAAGTCCCCTAATGGAGGGGAGCCAATGTGCTGGCAGCTGAGCTGCTCTGGCTCCAGACTGAGCAGGGACGCACCCTGATGCAGAGCGATTGCAGGTGGGAGCTGAAGCTCTGCATTCTCCCAAGGGAAAAAATGCTTTCTGCCCAGTTTCATCCCTTTGCTGCCAAATATCCCAACTATTGAAGGCAGTTAGGAGCTGAGGAGATGATTTCAGTGAAAAAGTATCTCCAGAAAATAAGAAGAGGTTCCATAATCCAAGGAGCAGAATGGCTCTTCTGCTTTTTGGACAGCAACCCAGATCACTGTGCCCTTCAGACCGCAGCAGAAAGCTGCAGCAGGTGCCCTGGAAACACCTGCATCCTCCCCTCCAGCATCTATGGCACAGCCTGGCCAAAACCCATGGCTAATTTCCACCATGGCTCAAGGTGTATCCAGCATGCATGTGCTATTTGCCTTTAATAAAAACACCTTTGGACAGTATTTTCTGGCTGAGGCTTTATCTCCTGATACATGTCACATGCAGGCCAACACTTACCCAGTCAATGGGGACTGGTCCATATCTCCCAGCATTCACCAGCTTCAATCTTTCAAGGGTGAGAATTAATAAAAATATGTATACAACCACCAAAACCCCATTCCATCCTGCCAGAGCACCTTAGGAGGAGGCATATCCGCCTGCAAGCAGCTCTAAGGTATGTTCCTCTTCTGCATCTTCATTTGTACAAACACATTTGTACATCATCACACAAAGTCCTGAGCCCAAATCAGTGCTCCTTTCAAACTCCAGAGCCATGACTGGAAACCAGCTATTCAAGCCTCACTGTCCAGGCTTGCTTCCACGCTGCCAGCTTGCCAGCAGCCATCCTGCACTGGTAAAGGCAGCGCGATGGAGGAGTCAGCAAACACAGCTTAGAAATGCCTCTATTATCCAGGGACAACAGAACAGTGGAGATTCATCTAAGTTATACAGTCCCGGGGACTAAGGAAATGCTAGCTGTGCTCCTTTTCTTCCGGACTCTGCTGGACAGCTAAATCCCATTCTAAGCTTATGAAATATCGCTTGCTCTTTATTTATATATCTGATGTATTTGCTGACTGCCAGAACCGACATCTCCATGGCTCCCTCTTTCTAACCCCACAGTCTTTGGATCTGAAAGCAGCCCTGATAGAGCAGATGAAAACGCAATGGTAACTCAATCTAGCTTGCTCGGTGTAAAATGTAATAAAAAGGGGGCCCAGAGCCCAAGCCTGAGGCTGTAAATTTTCTGCCAGCACCGTGCTTGTCGTCCTGCTCAGATGTTTCTCCTGCATCTCTTCCCTGCTCTGCCTGGTCCCACCACTGGGACTGTGTGCTGTCACTTTGCCTTGCTGATTTAGGCATTTCAAAGGAGCTGATCCAATGGGTTTTAATTTGATAGATACTCTGGCAAGGACAAGATGACATAGAAGAAAGACAGAAGAAACAGGATAGACTTTGCTTTTGCCAAAGCCCAGGTGACTAAAGGGAGGGAGGCACATCTGATACAGAGAACAGGCTCTGCTGTGCTCCATACGGACAGTCGGAGGGAAGAGCCTGGCAGCACTCATCCCTGCCTTGTGTGCAGCATGGGAGACAGCACCATAAGAAGCTAATTGTTTCCACTTAACTAATGGCTTCATTTTATATTGAGGAATAAAAAGCCATATGTATTACATACTGTCTCAACTCCTCAGTCGTGCCTCCTCATCTGCTTTTGACCAGCTTGTAAATAAAAGGATGTGAATAACAAAGCCTTACCTGCTGCCAGCTCCACATCTTTCATGCTCTTGCTTTGCTATCCACTTTCATCTCCCTTGTCTAGAAACAAATCAATACCACATCAGTTCGCACCTTGTCCTAACCGTACGTTGTCATCAGAAATAGCTGGTGGCCAGCGGGGAAGAAGCATGGGTTGGTGGCTGGCACGCTCCGTTAGGGTGCGGGATGTTGCAGCTCAATTCCCTGGGCTGCCACAAACAATTGCAGTGACCTTCTGCAGGCTGGAAGGGCCAGACCTGCTCCAGCAGCTCCGTGGTGGCTAATGGCATTTGTGGTGCAACACCCCAGCTCCTTGGCTACAGGCTCTGTAACACTCTGCCAGCTGAGATGGGGGGGGGGGGGGAAAT
>JAVJGI010000001.1:91674772-91767010 GCA_035590275.1 Ibycter americanus
CCCCCCCCCCCCCCCAGGCTCCTCTGTGGGCACATCAGATGGGAATAGAGACTGCAGCTCCAGGTGGGATGTGGGCTTTACGGAAAACTCTCTCAAAATGAGTTTCTGCAGCAAAGACTTCCATCTCCATCTGGAGAGGGGAAAAAATTCCTGTGGAAACCCCCACAATTTTTATCTAGAACAAATTGTTTTGTTTGTTTGTTTGAAGTTTTCCTGGCAGATCAGCACAAAGGAAGGGGGATGACACTGCTCCATTTAGTCATCTAAGTTACACAGCAGAGGAGTTAGGGCTGAGGACCCTAGAGAGATAGCAGGAGGGAGAGATAGAGACTCCATTTCACAGCTCCACTGCAAGCCCTCCTTGCTTAACTCCCTAATTCCTCCCTCATATCCTTGTACTGTCCAAAATCCTGCAGGCAGAGCATTCCAGCCAGATGACCCCTCCCTGGGCAGAAGCAGGAACCCTGTCCTGTATCCTTGGGAGCTGGGGGAAGCAAACCCAACTGCAGCCTTGCAGAGAAGAGGAACACCTCTCCTTCCCCTTCATCCCCACCAGCCAGGGCTGGCTGCTGAGCTCAGACCCCACAAGCATGCAGCCCAGACTCCTGCGCTGGGTTACCCAATTCCTGCAGGTCTCCTTTGCAAACATCGGCTGCAAATGCTGCTCAGAGCCAGGAGCTGCCCCATCTCCAGCAGCAAGCCCAGGCTAAGCACCAGCAGTGAGAAAAAGGGGAAAACACAGCCCTGCTCATCATCCCCTCCCTTTATAAGATCCCTTTGCCCCATCTGAGCTCTCCCACAGCTGTGGCAGAGATCCAGAGTTGCGATGCACTGCACCTGCCTGCAGCACGCTCAAGCTTTTATCTGTGCCCAGGCACAGCTGTAATTAGGGAGGGAGTTAAGAGATTGAATGTCCCAAATCACATCATCTCTATTGCTTTGTATTAAAACATCCCATGACGCATGCTGCAATAAATAAGCAGACAAATAGCCATTCTAAAATGTGATCCCCACAAGCTGTTTTGAAAAGAAATTGTCTCAGCAGAACTTTAGCTAGAATTACCCCCGTTACACACTCTTTTTCTGCCTCCCTTGCTGGAAAAGTCCTGAGCCAGCACCTCCTGATTTATGGTGCTCAAAGACACAGATCAGAGTCATTAGGGGAGCTGGTTTTAAAACTCTTCATTTATAGAGACATAGATGTCAAAGTGGGTTCAGCCCCAAATATGATCTCCAGCACCGGGAAAATGATGTTACCAGGTAAAATGTGTCTTCCAGACTCTAAATATCTGTTATCACTTGGAGCAGCACAGGCTGTACATGAAGTGGGATAAAAAGGCAACCGGCTCCTCAGGCACCAGTGAGAGCAACACGTTCCTGCACCAGCATCTCCCGCTGCTACAGCAAAATCTTCAGCCCCTATAGATAAACCTGTGCTGTCTTCCACAAGGCTCCCCCGCCCTGAGATGTTAGCACAGCTCCGACATCCTAAAGATGCTGCTGCGTTACCCACGGGTAGCTGGTTGAAGAGGAATTTGACTCTATCTCTGAAACTTGTTGTTTCTCAGTCAAATACTTGAAGTCTGAATTAATTAATTTAAATGAGGAGTATTTCTGAAACATTTACAACTTCATGTTTAATAACTGGTCATACTGTTGACTAGCCCTTTAGTAGCCGAGAACTGAATGCCATTCTGGTTCAAAACCAGCACAAAATGTAAAATTCAAGGTATTTTCCTCACCATCTTTCTTACTGTGTCTTTCCACCACATAGAAACGCTTCTCTAGAATAAAAATGTTGCCCTGCCACACTGGTGAGGAGTCCATATTCTCACAGCAATATTCTTACGGGTCCTTGGGATTTTAATTTCATGGCACTGAAAATTTTAAAATTTTATTTTAAAAGCACCTTTGGAGTTTTCAGTTGGCTATATGACTTCACATTGTTTGAAAAACGTGAACTTATACTAAGCCATGCTAGTGTGTGCCTTTCAGTATAGACTTTTATGATCATCCCATGTAGGAAGCCTGGAGCTCCTCTCCCTTCTTCCCTCCAGGGTGCAGTTGTTCATCTCACCCCAAGTTGTCCAGCTTTTCCCAGGTAGATTCCCATACCCATACCCATGATCTCACAGGGTATTGGGAAAATAACATCCTAGAAAGATGTTCTTCAAAACCCCCTTATTTCTCAGCAAGCCTTTTTTCTTCTTTTTTCCTGCTGCCTAGAAGCTCTATGCGCAGGCAGGGGCTTTCACCACCACCTATTTCAGCTTAAAACTGCATGCGCTCCAAACCTTTTCCTTTATTTTTTTTAATAGAAATGAAGAAAACAAACCCTTTCCTTTCTTTTGAAGTGCCTCCCACTAAAATCACGGCGTGGTGAAACATTGGGCTGCGATGCTCACAACGCTGGGTGCGCGGTCCCCACGTGCTTGCCTCCCTCCCTGCCCATGAGGCCGGCTGCTGGCAGGGATGAGGACAACATTTGGGACTCCCTCCATCCCACTTGGCCATTTCCATCTTGCCAAGAGCCGGGAAGTGGATGCAAAGCACAACGGGCCGTGCTGCGCCGGCGTGCCTCTGGAAGCCCATTACTGTTTTATGGAGGTCACCCTCACCTAATTATGCCACTGTTCCTCCCAGCCCCAGCCTGACCCTGCCTGATCCTGAAACGGATTAACATGTCTTGGTCACTTGAGCGTGTGGTGTGTGTCTGCTCCGGGAGGGCAGCGGCTGAAGGTCTGGCCGTATCTCAATGTTATTTTGACCTCAGCCGTTTTTTTCCGTGGCGAGTCCTTCGCAGACCTGTTGAATGGGGCTTTCATTTCGCTGACCCCGGGGGTCATCTGTTTTCGGAGCATGAAATATGGCTGCCGGTGGACAGGAGGGAAGAGATAAACTTCACTGAGGAGCCTTAACAGGCCAATGAGCCGTGACTAATGATGATTGTGGTTTGTCTTTCGAGGGCATAATTTATTGGGCTGCTGACCACTTAGTGCACTGGTTGGGGAATTAACTCCTTCGGGTGTGGCGCCGGGCGCGGGCTCGCGGGGCTCTGCCGTGAGGGGTTTGTTTGCTCGCTGCTCATCCTTCTCCCCTTTTGCAGGGGGAACGAGCATTTCTCTCTGCATCTTACTCACCTGAAATGCTTCCTGGCTGTATTCACAAGCTTTTTAGCCTGTGTCCCCCTGCCTAAATGGTTCTTGCAGTTTTTCTCTGAGCAGATGTCCTGTTGGGGTGTCCTCTGTGATGCCCCGGCTATTTCTTGCAGGCAGAAAAGGGGCCATGGAGCACAGTGACCCTTTTAGGCAGCAACTGTCACGCTCCTGGATGGCAGGCGGCTGACGCGAGCCGCAGTTGCCCCAGCAAAGGAGCTGGCGTGTCAAACACTGCTTTTACATCTTCATCACAGGGCTCCCTCAAGACCTGTAGCTTTCTCCTGGGAGGAAAGCCTGAGCCTGACAGCATGTTCCCAGCACTGCCACGATCCATCTCTGTCAGCCTGTGGACAGACAGGAGCAGACGGACGGGCAGACAGGGGTGCTCCCTCCCAGCTGCAGTGCGGGCAGCCTGGAGAAGGACAGCAGCATCCCCACAGCCAGCAAGGTGTGTAAAAGTAGGGTCAGCACTAGGATCCAAGCCCTGATTTCACCTGCTTCTTAACTTGGCATTCAACTTTTGCAGGAGTTAATTGCAGAAAGTTGGATTTCTCGTGGTTGGTAGCTGGAGGAGAGGCTGACACTGCAAGGAGCTTGTTGGAAATGAGTCATTCCAGGCACATCGGTGTTTGTGGGAGGACCTGTGTCTTCTCCAGCATCCTAAAGCTGGATGAGAGGAAAAAATCAGAGGCTGTAGGAGCGTCCTACAGCCTTTATTTTATTTTAACACCTAAATTCTGCCTTTGTCTGCATTTCTGTGTCACCCACTGAAGTCAGCCGCCCTGGGTGCAGTTAAGGAAGCTCACTTAGTTTGCAAATGCCTCTGTTTCCCCACCTGAAAATACAGGGTAGAGGGAGGATGTTAACACTGACTTTCCATGCGAGGTGGGATGAAAAAGATCTGACAGGTGCTGGGGGAGGGATTTGGCGCAGGGAAAGCAGCTCACCTTTCTACCTGCTAAAAGGTACTGGCACCCCACACTTGCCCGGGCGCTGATGGCAGCCTGCACAAGCCCCTGGCCCTGCCAGCCCTGCCCTGCCTGGCCCCAGGGTTGGAGGAGGGTCCTGGGGTTTGGGGTGCTCAGTGCAGAGCCATCAGTCATGGAGCAGTGCAGGGGCAGAGGGGACTGTGCTTCTGGAAATCACAGGCTGGGGGAGAATTCTTAAAGAGCCATTTTCAAACCAGCCATAAATTGAATCTATTGATCAAATTATGAGTCAAGTTGTATTTAATCAGTATTTACAACACTGATTCCATAAACTTGAATGAGAGTAGTCTCCTTTAGATGATTCCTCCTAAAAGCACAGACAAAAAGATATCAGAAAGCCTAGGGGGAAACTAGAAGAGTTCCCCAAGGGCTTACATGGGTTCCAATCCATTTCACCCTTTAACTGTAAGTATTTACATACTAAGAGCTACCCTGCCAGAGGAGCTCCCTGTCTTTGAAGGCACAGGAGCTATTTCTGCAGCAGCAGTCTCTAGCAGTGGGTGTCCTTTAGGGTGTGGGGACTTCAGCAGGGCCAGGGACCACAGGCCAGAAGCCACAAGGTCTCCTCTAGAGCCAACAGCCCTCCGACAGGCACAGCACAAGGTGTCCGCGGTGCCTGGCTGGGACACAGCAGGGAGATGGGATGGTAACATGACTGCAGGTACCTCTCTATCCCTTAGCATTAGGCTTTCCTGCCCTTCAGAGCAAGGTTTGAGAAAGGCTCTGGACATTTGGGACTGGTTTTCTTCTGATTTACAAGCCAAAGGACAAGCCATAAACCTCAGCCCCTTAATTGCAGTAGGAGCACTGGCATAGCCCAGGTCCAAGCCGCAACACTTATACGACCGTGTGCGTTAATACACCATGCAGTGACCCGGTACTCTGCAAATTCAATCGCGCTGTAACTCATTAGTAGCAAATTAGAAGAGATATTCTTATCCTGTCCAGGCTTGCTGAAGGTTTCTGGGGAGTTACAGGGGACGCTGCTCCTCCAATAATCACCTGAGAGAGGATTTCACTGGAAATTGGGAGGCTTAGCAATCTGAAAGCCAGAGCAGAAGCAGGGTGAATTATAAGCAGCTCCTAACTCAGGTGAGGGGTGTTTGTGGGGGTGCTGCAGCAGCTGAAGCTAGCTCTGTAGTTAAATGGGTTTAGGGGAAGGACTCCTAGGAAGATGGTAAGTGTTTTACATTAATATTGCTGGGAGAAATAAATCTTTAAAAGAAATTGTAGATAGAGTCTAGGAGCCTCTGTGTGCATGCCTTCAGGCTTGCAGACTTTCTTCTTTTAAACTGCTTTTGAAAAACTGAAAAGGTACCAGGGTTGCTTATTTCTCTGCGTATTTCTTGCAGACAGACTAGATGTTCGGAAAGAAAGGAAGAAAATGCCTCCTTCCCTGCCCGCGCAGCACGCTGGCATCTCCTGCGCTGCTCTCCCAGCACTGCCCAGCCCAACATTCCACCTCCCGTTTGATCTCCCCTCGCAAGAGACCTTCCTCTGACTGTTATTGTTATCACTAAATAGTGCCCAGGCAGGAGAGAGAAAATTACACCACTCGGCCCTCGTTTCTCCCAGGTGGAGGACCACACACGAGCACGGCCGGCGGGGCGAGAGCAACCTGCGCCCTGCGAGATGGGGGAGATAGCGAAGATGCACAAGATGTGTGAGACGGAGCAGCCGGCATGGCGAAGTGTGGAAATAAAGATGTGAGAAACGTGAGACTGAGTCAGCAGAGAGGAAAAATGAAGGGGGGGGTGGGCAAGGCAGGCTGAGAAAGTGAGCTCACCGCATCCCGCTGCAGATGCAGACCTTAGGGCTCTGCAGCCACAGTGATTAGCCAAGACATGATCCAGCCTTCGCTGGCCTGATGCAGGGTAAGAGGTCATCAGCAGGCTGATAAAACAGAGTATCTTCAGCTCCTCTTGGGGGGTGAGATGGCTAACACTCCACTGCAAAGGTCTCTGAGCAAACAGTCTTGCGGTCCCCAAAAAGCACCAGTGGCCACTGGGCTCAGCTCTGCCTTTGCCCCCCAAAACAGGCCCATGCGGGTGCGGATGCAGGTAAGTGGCAAAGAAAGAGGGCAGCTGCCTCTTCCCACATGGTGCTCAGATGCTGTCATCAGCGAGTTTAATTTGGGGAGGGGGGGAAACGGTGCAACTTTGTCCTTTTAAGTGATATTGTTACCTGCTGTCACGAAGCCTTAATGGATGGGAAGATGGCTCTTGGCTGGGCTGGAATTCCCGAGCCCAATCTTGTAAAAGAGGATCTGAATGTTAAAGAAAGGGGGAGATATTTAACAGAGCCAAGACCTGGGGATCAAGAGGAGAGAGGAACATCCCAGCACATCAGGTTAACCCTTACAGTACCAATTTCTACAGCTTTGAAAGCTGATCTGTATAAATCACAGCTAACAAACAGCATGGAGTAAAGCAAGAAGATAAAAAGTTGGCATCTTAAAAAAAAATAACCCTTCAAAAACATCCCAGCTTCATTTTTAGACGAGGAAATGTAGTTTATCTTACCCTGAAGCCTCTGCTTTCCTCTGCCATGCTCTGGGGCAGCAGCACAGCTCCCAGCCTCACAGCCAGTAGATGACTGGTGCTGCTGCAAAATCATTAACTCCGCTACACATGCTTTTGCTAGTTTGGATAAACAGCCTGCTGTTGTTCTGCACATGTGAGTTACTGTAAGAGTTGGTGAAAGGTTCTGGATTTATAGCCTTGGAAAATGATTTATTTTTTTAAGACCACAGCTGATAAAGCTGGGGAAACGCCAGCGTGCAATTTCCCTGCACTGCCTCTCGCTCAAGCATGGATCTCAGAGACACCAGCCGTATGGAACCGGGAAAAATGCTCAAACAAAAAGCGCCATGAAATCCGCTATTCACCGTGCCAGTAAATACTGTTTATGCAGATCTGTGTCCATTTGGACACAGACCCAGCCAACCTGCGCTGTTTCCAGTACTGAGCCATCTTCAGATAGGAACACTAGCAGGCTAGGGATGGGGTGGATTAAAGACCTCTCATCCCAAAGGTGGATCCTTAACAGACAACCAGCAGCCACCTTCTGGCACTCAAAGCTGTCCCAGATGCTTCAGGATAATTCTTTTGATCGTCTCACCTGGGCAAAATTCGGTTTCGGGGGTCAGTCTGGCTCTCTCCTCTCACGAGAAATGCAGACCATGCAGCATCCACCTCTTGCACCCACCAGTGGGATCCAAGGATCCTCCAATGCCTTCACACAATCCCCCATCCCACCAGAAAATCCTGCTTTCCATACCGCTGTCAAGGAGCAGGATGTATGGTCTCAGGATCGTGCTGGAGAAGCTGCCCAGTGTCTGCTTGGTGTGCAGCATGAAAAGCAAAACCTCACACCAGCCACCAGCACACCGCAGGGATGTTCTGTCTTTATCCACAGCCATCTCTGCAGCATCACTTTTGGAGTTTTGAACTGTTGTAACTAAGGTACAACCTCTCCTAAGTCCAGCCACACCCACAGACACCTTTGCCACAGGAGTTTGCCAAATTACGCTCACTGGAGGTTACAGCTATGCAAAATCTTAATTAACACCAAAGTTGTCTTCCCTGCGGCATTCCTTCTCTGCCCCTTGGGAGTACTGGGAGGTGTCAGTCATCAGTGCCGAGTAATTTCACACACCCCAGACCGCAGCACTCATATTAATGTGGGAAGTTGCTGTTACTGCCTGTAACTCCAGTCTTTTTGGGGATTTGCTGCATTAAATCAGCACATGAGTGAACATGCCTTGGATAAAGCCCTGTCCTGTCCAGCCATCTCCTATATGACAGAGAGAACCACTTTCTATAGAAAAGGTCTCCCCACTCTTCCCTCCCTTTTTCATTAATTAGGGATCCAGCAGAGAGAGCAAGCAAAAAGGTGTAGAAAGTCTGTCCCTATCTGTGAAGTCCTCCAAGGAGGAATTTACACTCACCAGGCCCTTGGTCTGAAAAGGAGAGCAATGCTCCAGCATGCTCAGCCCAGCCCCCTGAGAACTGCTTGGGTAAGACCTGTTCCCTCAGGACAGCCACTCTGGGGATGAGCTATAGGCTTCAACACCCCTCCTTGCCTGATTAGTCAAGACACAAGAGCAGCTCCATGTCCCCCCATCACTGGCTGGCTACTTCTGAGCCTGCCATCCAGCCTACGCCACTTTGTGAGCAAGGCTGTTCATATTTTAAAGGATGAAACTCAGAAAAGGAGCTGAAGTTTGAGAAGCACCGTGGCATTCTCAGATGAGAGCAGGATATTTGGACAAGCAGGGTATGGACCTGCTAGCTCAGTCTGATGTCCTAGCCAGCCTTCATGGAAAATAATTGCAAACTGCTCCATTGGCCATGTCATCCATTCCCCTGCCCCCCACCCCGAATCTCACATACCCATCAGAGATGCTGGGCATTAGCAATTTACTGTGGCCACCCCAAGTGTAGGTTCACTTCTTCAGTCCCTCTGTGGTAAAAGCTGGCAAAGCTGTGGAATCCACCAGGATGAAACTGGTAATAACACTTGGTTCTATACATGAATAATCAGAGATTGCCAAAATCCTCATTAAGCAAACTAAGGTTGGCTTTCCAGAAGATGGCTTGAAAGGCAAATGTCTCCCTTTACAAGTGCAGTGTCTAGAAAAAGAATAATCCTAGCCGGTTCTAGATAAGTGAAAGAGTAGATATGTCTTAAATATTTCTATTACTTCAAAGTCCATAAATCTATTGGTTTAAAACTGTCAACAAGAAAAAGGAAATATGAGCTAGAGACATGGTTATCACCAGGAAAGGAATTTCCTCCAAAGGGAGAGCAAGACAGTAAGTCCAGGAAAGAGGGACAGATAGGGAAATACCTCTATGAGATGTTAGGAATCTGGACGAGCCTGATCTATGAATATCTTTTCGTTGACTCCAGCAGACTCTGTTTCTACCCCAGCACAAGAGAAGGACAGTCAGGGAAAACTTGCTTTCAACTCACCAGAAAAAAAGTAAAAATAATAGGAACTGTATGCGTTTATTGGGATTATTTTGTTGGGTTGTTTTGAATTCTTTTTTATTTCCCCAGAAAGCCTTTGAAATATTTCAGGCTTTTGTCAAAAAAAGCCTTTTACCCAGCTGACCTGATCCCACTTTTTGGTAGACTAGGCTGGTGTTCCCAGGGAGAAAAGTCATGTGGTAAAGAGGTGGTATAGTTTACAGGGCACAAAGAAAGGGTGGAAGTCCATGGGAGAGAGAAGGGAGACTCCAGGGAATGATCTTTTTGTCTCAGTCTGAGAGGGGAGCAATGCAAAAGGGAGGAGGAGGAGGGGAAAGCAAGGACTGAAGAAAGGAGTGCTGGACTCTGCCCTGGACACTGTGCCTGCTTTTGGTTTGAGCAGGATGAAACAGAAATGACCTTGACCTTCAGAAACAGCTTTTCCATTCAGAAACATCCAAACCACCAACGATGCTCAGCTTTGCTGCCATTATATCAGTATGTCCCCAAACACAGTCCTCATTTAAGACCATCCAGATTCTGAACCCACTGATGGGTGAGTTCATCCTTTCCCAGCTGTTGAGCACACCGGGGACATTGCTGCCCCTAGCAAAGGAGCTGAAGAGCTGGTATGTTCCCGAATAGTGATGGGAAAAGGGCCGAGCTTGTATCTGGAGTGCTCAGCACAGACTGCAGCCTGCAGAAGGCTGCAGCAACAGAGCCCCACATGAAACCAGCACTGTGACTGTCATCACTCCAGAGGGTGACAGGGTACCTCTGTGAAGATGCTGAGGACCAAAATATGCCCTTTCCTACAGGTCTATCAACAAACCCTCAAGAGATGGAAAGTAGCTCTTAACCAGAGCTGTGTCTGCACAGCCTCCCAGTGCTAATGGTATTGAAAACTGGGCATTTGAGACATCATCTTTATTGCACCCACCCAGCTTGATGGTCACGTCCTGGTCTGAGCAGATGGAGCCTCCTCAGCACCCCTCACTCTGGACACAGCACTGCCCGGTGCATCTATTCTGGGAACACACTGAGGACTGCAGTTCCCAGAGCTGTCAGAGCAGCACTAAATTCACCAAGAACACGTTCAAACAAACACATTACAGCAGATAAAGGATCAGATAGTTTGACATCTCTGACTCCTACCTGAGAGCAACAGGGCAGTACAACTGTACCCCGGCTGAATTTCATCCCCTCTCCCTATATCTGAGAATGGGTCTTCAATAAGCTCCATCCTTCCCCCGCCCCTTCCCTTCCCCTTTTATCTAATTCTGCCTAAAGTTACCATCCTGTCTTAGGGCAAAGTTCCGACCACTGCCAACCCCTCCCCTCCTTTCTCTCGATAACCCAAGCCTTTTCAGCCCAATTCGCCTGTGCTCTGCTCTGTGGGTAAGCAGTAACTTGCTCGTATAAGAATGTTTATGTTTGAATATAAGTACAATTACACCAGCCAATCTAATAGTCTTCTCTGTATATGTTACTGAGTACTTAGGGCCATTTTTTTGAAAGCCATTATGCTCATGTGATTTTCCTCAAAGCCTTTCGAAGGGATTTTGTTTTGACAGGAGGGCATTAAGGGGGTGAAACTGATAGCATAAGTACCACTTACAGACTTTGATCAGCTTGGGTCATAATTCTCTTGGAGAAAGTCTTGTATATATTAGAGAAGGAAATTTATTTTATTGCTGCTGTGGCTTTTTTTTTTTTTTCCTGCCAGTAACATCCAAGCACTTGTGCTCAGATTTTTTTTTTTATTTTTTTTTTTTCTGCAAGCCCCCTGTGTTTGAAGCTGAAGCACAAGTGGGCTGTCCTCCTGCCAGGGGCAGGCACTGGAGGAGGCTGCCAGCACAGTCTGGGCCCTCCTCTCAGCCCCCAGGAGGATGGTTCCCTCCAGCACCATCCCACAAGGTAATGAGAGAGGCGTGCAAACCTCTTCCTTCACATGCACTGGATTTAAGCGTTGTACGGATGAATTACAACAGGACTATACATTGTTTGGTCTGCAAATATCCAAAGATAAGCAGGTAACTGGACTGCACAGATACCTACAAAGTATTGTTTGGGATGGCCAGTTCTCAGGCTGGTTTGAGAAGAGCTACATGAGAACAGACTAAATATGTTTCTGCAGCCGTGACACAGAAGATGATCAACTTTTGCCTCCAACCCAGCAGGTACACTAGGGCGAAAAGAAGCAGAACTGACTGGCACCGTAGATTTTGAGATGAATAGATGTTTTCTCACAACTGGCTATAAGTCGAGCTCCCTCACTGCATCTCAGGTCCTGCACTCACAGAAGAGCCGACACTGTTTGGCAGAGAAGCACATGGTCCAGGCTAAGACAGTTATCAGCAAGCAGTTACACCATCACCACAAGCGCAGCTAGTGAGCCACGGGATCTCAGATGCATATTTAAAGCAGGATGAGTAGATCTGGGGAAGCAGCCATGTTCTGCAGGAAAAGTTAAACTTGGTCATTGGAGCTTTTGGCCAAACAGATTACACCAAGGAACAGCTCAGGCAGTGGGGAAATGGTGTAGTACCAAAACTACTGCACATCTCAGCTGGTCACAAAAGAAACAAAGGAAAAATAGTTTCAAAAGCCTCCCTTTGCATTTTTGCTACTATTTTTGTTGTCTGGTCAGATGGTGGTCCAGCCGTCACTTTCCCTTGGTGCCAGTCAGTGAAGGGACAGGAGAGCATGGACAAGCAATCTCTGGGAGCTGATAGCCATCTGCAGTTGTCACACATCTCAGCAGCACCTTGTCAGCAGGTAGGAACTGGCTGTGATCTGTAGCCTGAGGCTGTCAAGGAGGTCTGTTCCTTAAAGACAAGCTGATGATGTCACCCAGAGTTGTGTGAATCTGTTCCCTCCTTCCCAAAAATCTTCTATCACCACATGCCTTGGTCTCCATCACCAGAGAAGAGCAAACTACACATGCTCATCCTCCTGTATTCACTGTAACACATTTCTACAAGATGTTTGAAGTAGAATTAATCCCTTTTAACATTGACAATCTAGAAGTGATGTCTAGTGTAACCAATATGAGATGGTGGATTGAATCCTCAAGAAGAGTCTTTCCACCTCCTTAACCACCTCTAGAGGCACCAGCCTTTTGCCAAGGACAGTAGAAAAAGCAAAAAACAGCTGAATAAGACACTTACCTTGCCTTTGACTAGAGCCAGAAAGATTCCTGTCTTCATTTGGTATCTCTGCAGTGATCCAGGAACTGCAGGATAAAGGGGGGAACCCACAAAAAAACCTGTAAGACAGATGTGTAAGTTAGCAGAACAGCCCCCTGAAAGGCAGAAGCGGCGTGCATTACCGATGTTGGCCCATTCAGGTAAGCGGCAACTGCACTTCAGCCCAGCTGAACAAAAATCTCTGAGGACTTTCCTCCTAGCGATACCCCAGTCCAAGCTGCCAGATAGAAGATGCTTATGGGCTACAGCTTGAAGGAAGCCTGGATGAACTTCCAAACCAGTCCCAAGCATAATACGCGCTCCAAGTGATCTTCTGTTGCTAGGGGCAGTAGGAAATAGATGCAGAAAAAATACTGGCATCCCATCCCACTTGAAGTCTAACAGGGACCTAACTTTGGATCAGCAGCTATCCAGCCCTCAGTCAACTCACATGAGAGCATTTCACATTGAGTGCTTTAATTCCTGCCCGGGCCAGCCAGCCAGAGCGAACCTTGGTCTGAGATCTCCCTGGAAGCAGGATGCTTTTAGCAGTATTAGGTCCTTTGACAGGGCGATACGTCACTGACGGGTACTGAAAAGAATAGCCCCTCTTCATCCTTACCCCCACTCCCTGCCAAATCCAGATTGGAATAGAGAGTGGAAATGTTTGTGTGTAGCTAGTGAAGCTGGTTGGAAAATCTTTGTCAAAACAGATTTCCATCAGAAAATGACACCCTGTTGGCTTTGGCAAATTTTTGTTCAGGAACAAAGTGGAGAGAGAAAAAAATGTAAATGTCAGCGTGCCCTTTTGACATTTTCCCCAACGAAAAGGATGGACTTTCTTGGTTCGAAATGACTTTTCCTTGACATTCATTTTCTACATTCAACTCAAAACAAATCAACTTTTCTACCAAAACGGAATTTGTTGACTACTCTAAGAGGTTTTTTCCTTTTGGAATTGAATATGCAGAAATTCTAGGATACTGGCTTTTTCCCAGTTCAGGATGGGATTGGAAGAAAAAACAACCCTTCATTTTTTTATGGTGAGTCAAAGATTCATTCTTCATACCAGCCAGGCCCCTGCCATCCTCTCACCTGAATTTCTCTTTCTTTTTTTGTTCATCCTGGAGCGACACTTACCTTCAGCTTCACTGTTCCCTGAGTTCTCAGCTCTAGCGCTACCTTTTTTACTGCTTCTTTTCTCCAGTCTCTTCTCCCAGTCCTGCGCTGATGTCAGAGCCCTCAGAAAAACCCAAAAGCAACTTGGGTACCCCATGTTCAGCTGGAATCCAGCAGATGTGAAGTGTTTGCCCTGGAGATCCCCAGTTATCCAACTCCCAACCCTTCTCCCAGGGTTCAGCTGTGGCCCTTAGCCTCAGAGGAACAGCAGGGGCTCTCAGTGCCCTCTCCTACTGCTGCTGGCCACAGGGATGACCATCTTCTCTCAATCTGCCTTCACCCACGCTCCCTTTCTCCACTGAAGACTAATCTGCAAGGATTTTCTTTTCCCTCTCCTTCTCCTGCAAAAAAAAAGAGCAAATGTTGGGAGAAAAAATCAACTGTGTCTTCTATAAAAACCAGCTCCAGTTTTTCAGCTCAGGCATTGTCTGGTGAAACGTGATCTACTTTTTCCTCTATGCAATAGGTTCCCAAAACAATTGGGAATTTAATTCAAGAGAGTGTAATATAGATGCATTTTGCTTAAGCTTAACCATCTGCAGTGAAGTGTCTCATCTATGCTGACTGTGTGGCTGCCTTCTGCCGTCAACAGACGGTAGATCTACAAGGAGAGATCCCCACCACATCGCTCCATTGGCTATAGAGGGCACTCAGATATCCATCTGAGAGCGCTACAGTTTGCTAAGGCACATGGCACATCATTTCTTACCTTGGAGTGCAGTTCTGGACTGGTACCAGCTTTGGCAAATGGGGAAACTGGGACTCCGCTCCATCACCACAGTACTTCCCAGGCTCTTTGCTATAAAAGAAGAATGAAAAGGTTTCAAATACACTCTCGTCTGACCTCAGCAAATACTACTCCCAGTTACTGAGCACTGCAAACAGATTCTGTAACGAACCTGGAAAACGAGCAGTCCTCAACACAACATCCTCAGCTTCTTTAGATACACACACTGCGAGCGCTGAAGGTCACAGGTGCGTATCAGCAACCGCAGAGCGACGCAGCTCGGGCAGGGCGGAGGTGTGACCTTTACCTTTACATCCTGCACAACAAAATTTTCAGCTTGTAATTATCAGACCCTCACAGAGCCACAGACTGCTCCAAAGGGATCCATGAGAGGTACCCAGGGAAAATCAGGAGCTTAAAATGCCTGCACAGGGCTCGTGGGGAACCCGGGGCGAATCTGCAGCTCAGAGATTGAAAACAACTAGACACTAAACCTCTATTTTTTTAACTCAGCCGAAGTTGATGAAATGTCTACCTCCTCATCCCCACATCTCTCCTACATGCAGTAGATTTATCTTGCTTGAAACTATCTAAATGTTCCCACAGGGACTTTCCAGTGCAGGTCTGCTCTCCAGCAGGCAGGCGAGCCTGCAAAGCCAAGCCATGCTCAGGTCCTGCCTTGCCCAGAAGAGCAGGAGTTTTTTTGAAGCGGGTGCCAAGGATTTCCCTTGGGTTTGCAGCTGATTCAGAGTTAGGGCCAAACTCCAACTGCATTTCACCGCTGGCAAGACCAAGCACCTTGGAAAGGATCATTCCCTCCCATCTTGGTAGCCCTGGGGAAATTGCAGCTCAAAGCAGCATCTCGACACAATTCAGCCACCCTGGCGACTCCCCCAAGGGTTGGGGAAAAGGACTCAGCTTCCAGCCAAAAAGCAACTGCAGCATTTTGTGGCCAACTATGTACTTTGGGAGCAGTGGATTTTAACAAGGGGTAACATGCTGCCGGACCTCCCTGGTGTGATGAAACTCAGCTGCTGGAGGCAGGAGAAAGCACTTTAGATAAGAGGCCAGCAGAGGGGGGGGTGGGGGGAAAGGAGTAGGCATGCTGGATATTTGATGCTGTCAATCACAAATCTCACAGGGTCCCTGTGGAAGGGGCTGGAGTTCAGAAAGCCACAAACATCCACACCTCTGTCCCTCCGGACAGGACAGGCGATGCTCTTGGCTCAGGTGGCCATGCTGCACATACAGGACCCTCCTTGCTGGCTGCTGTACAGCCTCCCCGGGGAAGGTGCCTGCAACACCGCAGCCAGTGACCCTCAGCAATGCAGAGAAATTCAGACTGACAATTTATTGATAACATCAAGCAACACTTGAGCTTCTCGGTGGACCTGAGCACTCCCTGCTCAGAAGGACGTAGGTGGTGGCAGCAAGGGATGTTTCCTGAAGTCCCACCTGGCCTCGCACTTTCCTTCCTACCACTCCCAGGTTCCTCCATCAAGGACAATCAATGCGTCCCAGCCCTCCCTCTTCTTGCTGACAAATGAGACTACTTCAGGGCTTTGCTCGGGTGCAGGAGCAGGTACTGTGCTGACAAGGCAGTAAGGGGAAGAAACCCCAGGCTTCCTGTACAAAGTAGTCTTTCAGCGTTTACTTTCTTGGCTTGTCTCTTGCTGGAAAGGAGCAAAGAGGAGGAATGGGGCTGAATATGTATTCATACACACACATGCAGGAGATCAAATCATTGCTATAAATCAATCTAGACTGCAGATCAGCAGAGCAATGCTCAATGCTACCATAGAGAATCTAACCCTAAACACTGGCCAAAGTATTTAACTGTATCAATTTCCCCCAAAAAATATCACTGTTGTAATGTTAAAATTGCATCATCCCCTTGCAGAGGGAAAGCTGATGTCAGGGAGCTGTGCTGCCGGTACGTAATGCCTCCAGTGAAAGGCAGCTGATGGTAATGTCCAAGCACAAACTTGCAGGAAACCCTCTGCATGAGTTCAGTGACATCGCAAGGGCACAGAAGGAGCAAGCTCAGCCACATTTTGCTTTACCTTAAGAGCAGTGTGACTAACTGACCTTCACATGAACAGTTCTGGAAAATGGCAGCATTTATTTCAGCCAGTTGAAAAGTGAAACAATGAAACAAATTAAAGATTGAATAACATTTTTTTTTTCTTAGATATAAGGAAACTCTAGTGGAAATATCTGTTTCTCAATATTTTGTTCAACAAGATCTCAGTATCTCAAATACAAAATTCATTCTGAAAACTTCAACTCTTTCAGAATCATTTTTATGTGCTTTACCTGAGCAGCCCAATGAGCCAAAACCCCCGCTCCCTCCAGACAGACAGTATCACACGGTCTTGCTTTGGTTTTGTCCTCTTGTGCAAAGGCTTTCTTCGTGCATTGCTGAGGAATTACCCGCTGGGTGAAGGCATTTCAGAACTATGTACTCTTAACTACTGTCTAGACCAAAAAGCTTCTCAGCCCCTCTGCCCAGCCTGCAGCTGCCAGCGCTGCACAGGCTCCCCAGCTCCTGCAGCGCTGCTGCGGATGGCAGATGTAGTGCTGTGCCATTGCCCCAGCCTCATTAGCAGAAGCCCAGATGCTGTGTGGCTCAGGACCCAGACTCTTCTGCAGCGAGGACACTGACTCAGCCAGCACTAGACAAGCAGCTATAGAAGCAGAGACACCACGAAGGAGAGGACAGCAGGGACACCAGCCCAGGGTTGCTCCCTCTGGCATTTGGGGTGACACCATCTTTACTCATTAGCCTGGTTCAAGGCACAGGAGCTCAGTCTGACATGAACTCGACTCCATTTACTGCCAGTGGAAACAGAGCTCCTATATTTCTTGCCCAACTTTCTTCAGATGGGTTGACCAGCCCTCTGGAGCCACACATCCTTCTCCAGTGACTGCAGCTGGCACCTGAAAGCCCAGCAGAGATGGCATGCTGCTCCGGGTGGCTTCAGCTCCAGGAGGTGAGCCTGCCGAGGAGCAGCAGGAATACGACTGCCCCAGGAGGAGTGACGAGCTGGGAGCTGAGGGTGACCCCAGCACAGGCAATGCCCTCACCAGTAGGGTGCTACTCTGCAGGGTCTGAATACAGCAGGGGCCACTGAGAGCCTCAGACAAAACAAGCGATTAATCAAGTTCAAAGGCAACCCAGAGCAGAAAACAAAGCCAGAGACAGGACTAGAGGCAAGGGGTCTATCCAGAACACAGGAATATAGGCAGACCACCTACAGCAGAGGTCCCAGATCCAGCCAGAATAAGAGGCAAGTTACTTACATATCTGAAGTTCATGTGGGAGGTAAGGTTAGAGATAAATTACCTACATCAGAAGGCTCACTGCATGCCAGAGGCAGGGTGGGAGACAAGTTACCTACAACATATACCCACAGTCCATCCAGGAGGCTGTGGGCATACCAGGCACACCTACAACATAGCTCAGGGAGGGAGCAAAGACTCAGGTCTGCCCTTAAATAGAGATCCAGGGCCATGGGAAGAGGAGGGATGGGTGGAAGTCACATGTGAGGCTTGTCAGGTCAGTTAAGTCCAATTAGGGCCTCCAGGTGGTCAACTTGCATCTGCTCCTGCTGTGGTAGAGGAGAGGCTGGTGGGACAACCTCAAGGGACCCTGGATCAGGGTTGGAAAATCGCACCAAGGAAACATCTTCCAAGAGCAGCAAGGACCTGAGCGCACCCCACTGCCCGGGCATGCGAGTCAGGCTAGTGGGGAGCCAACAGAAGGATCTGATGTGCTGGATTTGCTGAATAGCGACAGATGGGACAGATGGGATGTTTCGGCCCTCAACACCACATAGGAAAAGTGGTTGCTCATTGTTACACACCTACCTGTGAATTGCTTAGGAGGTTTCACCTGTACCTGTTCTAGCTGAACATCCGAGCAGACGTCTTCCCTTGGAGTGAGAGCTTCCTAACCAACAGACTCACAAAACTGATTACCACCCCTGGCTGTCAAACCACCTCTGTTTCCCAAGCTCACAACACTCTTTTTCTGGGCACCTACACCCCAGAAAGGAAAAACACAGCCATCACCATGGCACATGGAAGTCAACTCTCAAACGCACGTTTTAGAGGATGACCAGACTTTGAAGGTGCACAAAGTCTCGTGCAGCCGGAGACTTTAATTGTTGCCCTGCATCGTGTTTCCTTCAGGCGTGCAGGGTGAAGCAGGCAGGGGAGGGGGAAACTCAAAATGCTATCTGCCGATTGCCGAACCGCCAGACGTGAGGGCAGTTTCCAAGAACACATTGATGTATTGTACAGCAGAGGGAGGCCTTCAGAGCACGCTTTGACTTGATGCCAGGCTTAGGCAGTGTGCTGCTTTGTATTAATTTGTGTAACTTCATGAATAAACTGTGCTTGGCTTGTATATGAATTTTAAATGAATTGTTAACACATTTTTATGAATCGAGGAGGAGGCGCTAGCTGGGGAGATTGACTGTTTGTTGTTCAAAGCAGAGGAAATCAATCATGGTTTTTCGCAAAATAAAACTTTATTGAGCTGTAATAAACAGATACTTCTAAAAAACATTTAAAACCACATAAAAACCAAGTGGAAGGTGCTTGACTGCTTCAGCATGAATCGCAGGTCAGTGAATGCATATCTGTATTAAAGCTCCTTACTATTTTTCCTAACATCAAGAAGGAAGATGCAGTAATGCGCTACATCGCTGCCTTTATGGCGGGTGGAAGGTGTGCCTATGGCCCGATGTCTGGGGTCACTGAGAGACCCCGTGCAGCAGCTGCCAGATGCCAGTTTGGAGATGTTTTGATGCAAGATGCTTTGCTGTGCCAAAGGTTTGCCCGTTGCACTTTGTGACAAGGGAATACACCCACCATCTACACTTTCTGCTCCCATCCATCCTCTCCCCTCCTTTCCAGAGACTTTTGACTTGTCAGTTTGTTGGGAAATACAACTTCCCACAACTATTTCTTCATCTTTCTTTTAACGGTGGCAAAGGGGATTCTGCATAAGGTTGTTGCTGTGGGATAGTGAAAACAGAAGTGAGAAAGTTTTGGATTTTTTTCCTGAAGCAAGTCAGCTTTAATTAAAAACAGAGGAGCAGCTCTCAGCGTGGTGAGTCCCTCTCTCTTCTGCTAACCACTGGCTGCTGCTGCTGGGAAAGCAGGGTCACAGAACTACAGAAAACACACCTATGCTGAGGGGAGGTCACTTTGGTGGCTTTTACAGTGACATACTCCTCTTCATCTGTTCCACAGCCTCAAGAACAAAATATTTCAGATGTTAGCATGGATGAGAGGGAGAGAAAGAGAAGAAAGATGAGAGAGCCAGAGAAGAAAAATGAGGACATCTACACTATCTCCAGGCTTCGGCTACTACGTGGCAATCAGGTGTCCAGCGGAGGGAGCAGAGCATCTCCTGCAGTAGAATGAAGGCAACTTCCTGACTATGTCATCAAGGTGTAAATGATAGAGAATAAAAAGGAGATCCAGGCCAAGAGAAACCTCAAGTGGAGAAAGTTCACATTGCTGTCTGTTCCTGCAAGCTGAGTTCTTGAAAGCCAAACCCTCTCAGTCAGGAGACAAACCAGTTCTGCTGTTTTCCCTCCCCAAAATTCAAGTCATTCATCTTGGAATGGGAAATTCAGACTGGAAAAGCAATGAGCTGGACCTTGGTGCTTCCTTCACAGGCTTGTGTTACAGTTTTATTCATAAAAGGTCCTGCAGACTGAATGACCAATTCCTGGAAGGCTTCCAAGGATTATTTAAACTTTTCCATATTTCGTAGGTCTCGATTTGAACGTGTGACTTTGGCCAGTGCATTGATTGATGTTGCTAAAAATGCACGCTGCCCACCACCCGCCCTGGCAAGTGTGTGTTTTGGAATGTCTCTGGATTACTTTTAATAGCGAGCTTCTCACTTGCTGGAGATCACTGGTGTTTGTTGTTAAAATAAGCGGATTACTTCAAAAGGCAATTCCCTGGTCCTCTGTCCATGCATGCTGGCTGTCATTTTGTGGTGGCTGAGGACAGAAGACAAATTTTCAAAGCTCATGAACAGAGCAAGGAAAGTGCAACGTTGTTCCTTCAGCTGCAGAGGCCGGTTTTCTGTGCCTTTGTGTCTCGTGGCTGCAATTTCTGTTGTCCCATAAAATGAAAGCTGCAACTGGAGTCTTGCCTGGGACTGGATCATTTTGTAGCATCTCCATCCTGCACATATCCCTGATGCTGATGGGTGGGACCTGCAGGTTTCCTTCCTCGTCACCAGATAACACCAATTCTCCGTAGCACAGTCCAGCATCAAATGAGCTTCTTCATCTCACCTGGTGATAAATCTCAAAGCTGGAGGATAGACAAGTAGCTGTCCAGACACTTCTGAAATCGAGGGGAAGAGGGCAGCTTCTCTAACATGTAATTCATCCATTCTCACCTGAGGTATGTCTGCTGCTGGGATGGACTGAATTACCCAAGGAAAGCACTTCTGTTTCTCCTCTGAGCTTAAGAGTAGCTTAAGCTGTACGTCATACTCTTGGATAACAAGGTCCAGAGCCAAACTTGTGCTGTCCGTAGCTGCACTGAACCCAGGACATCTTGGAGTGCTTCCTGGGCCAGAAATCACAAGGTTTATTTGCGGCTTTTACCCTCACGACATCTGTGGGCAGGGAGGGAGAAACTTCAGCTCTGCTATGCAGGGTTAAAAGGAGCAAGAGATGTCCAAGTTGGGACCAGAACGCTTGCTGCATCGGGACTGGTGCAGCGTGGGATTGTGGTTTGCCTGACTGTAGGGCTGTTCGCTCAGCAGAATAGAGCCCATAGAGAACTTGGGCTCTTCTGGGAGACAATTAAATTTGACCAGTGTAAACTCAGGGTATTCTGATGGAATTCAAAACAAGCGATGGATCCGAGATGTGCAGAGACAAGTCATACTAGCAGTGGGTTGTTGTGTAGGTTGGGATTTGCTACCTTTTTACTTACCTTATGTTGCACAAAACTGTGTATCACCAAGCAGGAAAATATTGAAAACAAATTCTTGAAGCCAACGGACCTGAAATGTCAACAACACCAAGGCACAAACTCCAGATCATTTGCAACATTGGAAGACTCTACAGGTAGAGAAAGAAGACTTCCAGAAACCCCGGTCTGCAAGAGAAGGTTGTAAAAACCATGACGTGAAAGAAAATCCATAAAAAGAAAGAATAAAGGTGGGGTTTTCACTATGCGGCTTCTGAGCTCGTAAGAGGTCACATTTTCCGGCTATTCTTTGCAAGTACAAGTGTTAGAAATGGACTTTATTTAAAGAAAATGAAAGCTCAAGTAATTACATGGCTTCAGGAGCCAGGACTCTAAGAAAAACACCAAGTATTTCAAGAGTTAGCAATGCTGCCTGTGGAAAAGGAGTGAGTCATGGTGTCTTTTTGGACTCCTGCTTGGGGGAGGGAGACCAGCACAGCCACTCCGGAGTGGTGGGGACTTTGCTCAGCCGCTTGTGTGGCTGCGGGCCCACTGGCCATCTCCCCAGCATCACTGCGCATGGCTGTGGTGGGAGACACGGAGACTGGCGTGGCCGGGACAAGGGATGCAGAGCCTGGTGTGCCCCCAGCTACCTGCCTGGGGTGCACAAGGGACAAAAGTGCAGCAGTCTGGGGAAGGAGCAGGAAGGTGATGAAGGGGGAGCCCCTGGGCTTGCAGGCACAAAGTCTCCCTCAGCCTGGGAGCATGTGCTGGAGGGAATTCGTTGTGAACCAGCAGCTATGAGCCTTTCAGGGAGGTAAAAATCCCTCTTTTCCTGGGCAAAGACTCTGAAATGATGAACTGTTCCTTCTTTAAAGGCATGCAAACTGGCTTGGACTCATCCAGCCCAGTGCTAACAGAAAAGGGTAGAAGGATAATCAAGACTGTAAGTACAGGCAGCACAGTGGGAGCAGAGATGCTTTGCCTGAAGAATGCAATCAATATTTTAGCAGTCCCAAGGCCAGTTTGTTGTTTTTCTTGTACCTAATGTCCTTCCAGCCTACCACCTCCCTAACCCTCCCTGTTGGCTTTGTCCTGCGTATGTCCCTGGTCCCAGTGCATTTTAGTTAAATTACTTTTTCAAACTGAGAGTCAGAGAACCTCCTTGGTCCACTCATACGCTGTATGAAGCAGCCAGAGGAAGGTCATCCCTACAGTCAGGTCGTGGCTGCTACCTTGAGTTTGGAGGAAGCACCAGTCCCTGGTCTCACTGCAGTATCCGTATGTGCATCCCCCCTGGCAAGGCTGTGCATCTCAGAGGACACACAGCAGACATCAGGAAGCCTCAAGACATCGCTTGGGTGGCAGCAGTGGGAGGGAGGGCAGCACTGGGAGAGGAAGCAGGGAGATGGCACTGGCCAGTGATACTGTGTGTGGGAGAAGGATAAACAGAGCCAGGCAGGGAGCCAGAGGCTGCAAACCAACGGGCCATTACCCACGTGGGTGGGATGTCCTGGGTGACTGGCAGAATGCTCCCTGAGCATCCTGCTCCCCAAAGCCATGCTGCAATCCATCTCAAGGAAATGGGGACAGCTCATTACAGGGATTACTTCCAGGCAGCCAGCTGCACAAGCCAATAAGATCCCCATTGATTTCTGACTGCCCTCCTTCCCAGCAGAGGGAGTTTGGGAGATATTTCTGCATTGATCCAACCTGTTGTTTCCATAATGGGTTTGTTGACAGATGAAGTTCACATTAAAAAAAAAAAAAAAAAGTTGGTATTTTCAGATGTGCAGAAGCTCCCACTGCTCCAAGGAGCAGGCATTGGTACCATGTCAAAGAAACGATCCCCTTTTCCTTGACAGCCCAGTGAGCAGGGTGACAGCTTCACTTCACCTCTCTGGTATGCACCATGTCATAGCTAATGCTGATCAGCGATGTCTTGAAGTCATAGTCAATGAATTGCAATCAATGGATCAGGAGTTCACAACTGGGGCCATGGTAAAAGCAAGCAGTTGCAGGGCTGTCTGGCTCCCCTGGGATGCCAGAGAGGACCCCAGGGAGCCCTGGTGATTTTGGCAGGTCCCTGCAGGTGGGAAAGGTCCTCCCAGCAGAGCTGCTGACTGGATCTGAGGAACAAGTTCTCCAGCCAGAGGTTAGGTGATTTAATTTGGATCCTATGAAGCCCACTCTCAAAGTCGTATAACTCACACAGTCATTTTTTTTTACCTAGACTAAACTCATTTCCTCCCTCGCTGCCATTTAATTGGCCCCATAAGATGAAGAGATACTTTTCTTTTCTGGCTTACAGAACCCTGTATCGCCTCATACAGCAACTGAAGACACTAATAACTCCATCTAATTACAGAATGAGTGATCCCTGTTAAGGGGAATGGCAGATATGCTGGTATTATTTATGTCACCTGCTTTGCTCCATGTGGTGTTCAAGCCAGCTCCGCTTGCTTTTTTTAGCAAGCACATTTCATTTTTCATTCCCCACTGTCATCCCCTTCCCTGTCTCATTCAGAAACTTCACCCACTTGTTCTATCACAGCCTGTCTCTCTGCTACCCTGTGATATAAATCAGTATTAATTATGCTGGTAAAATCCTCTAAATCACTCATTGTCCTCATTATTATTATTTATCTTAGCCTGAAGGTGACACATGCAAGCTCTTCTGTTCCCCTAGCAAGGATTTTAACGGGCTTGCTGGCTTGGCAACCCAACTGCAACACCTTACACAGAGTTTCCTAATGGGGCTGCGTCCTCCTGGTTCTGCATCCCTTGCTCTGGGTCCATTGGTCCCCTGCAGGATGCATTACAGCCTGGTCCAACTGAATGGGGTGGGATGAAGCACTCGAGGACACATTTCCCTGATTTTGGGATCACTGTTGCAATGACACTGTGTGCTGGAATCACCTAATTAAAACCTGCATCCTCATGTAGATATGCAAGAAAGGCCACACAGACAACTTTCATCTGGGATTTTCAGAGCGGTTAAGCTGGCAAGTGTTAATAATTCTTTCCCCTCTCAGTTGTCTCATAAACTGAAGGAGTTAAAGCTCTGTAATTCTGGACTCTGCCGCAAAAGCTGCGTGTGTAAATAAACAAACAGTCCAGCCTTTTTCCTCCTCTGCCTCCCCTGATCAGGAAAGACAAATGTAAGAAATAAACTGAAAATATTTGGAAGCCAACTCGCCTTCTTGGAACAAACCCAGATTGAGCACAGAAGCCAAGGTGGCAGCTTCTGGTTTGGAGAGGGTCCCCAAATTGCAACCATACTGATGGCACGCAGCCTAAACGGCCAGCTCGCTCCTTCCCCGGTGCCAGCCAAACAGCGTATCTCTACCCTCGCCTCTCCGCAAGCTGTATTTTCCAGTCTGCCTCCCCTGTGCCTTGGCAGGACAGCACCGGCCCCACACAGCCAAGACAGCACGAGCTGACCTCCAGCCCCCCAGGAGCAATAATGCATGGCAGTATTGATCCTCGCACTTGTCACTCCGGATGGACGTGCCACCACTAAATCGCTAACCTTTAGCTGTGCCTGGAGTCTGTAAGCTCCCACCCTCTCCTCCCACCAGGCAGCGAACACCATGTCCAACAGCCTATTAGCAGGAGAACAGCCTGTCCCCTGTCAAAACACACAAGGTGCCACGGTCCCCACGGGAATGCCGGTGGCTGCTGACAGCACTCTGGCGTGCCTGCCTGCCCTGCCATCCTGCCAGCATCCCGAAACCTGCGGGGAACAGCAGTGCCAGGGAGCCCCGGCTGCAGAACAAAATGGCCCTGCAACTAGCAAAGGGAGGAGGAAAGGTAGGCATCACCCACTTGCTGGCCCCAAGACCCACGTTCCTTGAGACACAAAGGTTACTACTGGCCTTCATCCCATCAGCCCTCCTCATCATCTGCAGGAGGAGAAGGGAAGCTGTTCCGGGTGGGATGCATGCAAGGGGAATGATTTTAGGCTCACATTATGTGCGTTTCAAAGCATGCAGAGAGCAAGGGCCTGATTCTCTCCTTTTCAGCATTACAGAATTATTGTAAGCATTAACATTTCGAAATAAGATCAGGAATGTTTTTATAGTTTCTTCGGTTTAGGGAAAAAGATGCAGACAGAGGAAGACAGGTAACAAACCCCTACCCGAAAATCCCATGGCAACTTGAAACAGTCAGTAATTATTTCAGTAAAGACATGACCACACCACACACAGCCCCACCCCAGCTGGGTCCTGCCTGGAACTCTGATAGCATCTCAGTTTGAGACACCCAAAACCTTGGTGCATCCTGGTGGCTTTAAGGCATCCTTGATATAAAAACCAAACATTTTTCAGTATGTAAAATGGGACACACTGCCTTGGCTGGTATAAATCTGTTGGCAAGTTCATGTTCACTATCTTTCTCAAATCACTATCCATAGGAATTAAGGACTCCTCTAACTCTTCAAGTTAAACAATTTGCCTGAAGCTTAAACCACTCCTGCAGGGCAATTCCTTTTCCATATAGCAAATCACACTCCAAGTGCATGGCTTTGGTGGGGTCTTTTGAAGCCCTGCTGTGGTACGACCTGCTCTGCGGCACAGAGGCTGCAGTGCACCCGTTCAGCGAGACTCCCATGTCCTATTGCTCAGCCACCTCCCACCTCTGAACTCGACATGTGCCTGGGCAGTCCCGGCAGCCACACTGTTCACAGCACTTGTCCTAAGGTAGGTCCAGCACCCTCACATAGCTCCACCTTTCCCATCCTGGTCCTAAATATTGACTCACTAAGCCCAGGCTTACCATAGGGTGGGTTAAACCCTGTTAGTTGAAACTCCTTCATTGCCTTCCTGCAGGCTGTGCTCCATGTGGGAGCTTTCCTAACCAGCATCCCTCTGGGATGAAGCATGCCAGGTTTGATCTCAACCCAAAACTCATTTTTTCAGTCATTTGTAAGGTATTGCACCATGCATATGTGTCACTTGGCTCCCTCCAGTAATGACTTTTGAAAGCCGTGGGTCCATTTCAATCAGCTCGGATAGAAAAAGCCCCAAAAGCATTAGGAGTTGGCTCAGTGTGACAGCTTTAGGCAGCTGGAGAGAGGGAAAATGCTGAATTACTGCCCTTGCCGGGATAGGGGCCATAGCTCGGGCTCAGCAAGGCTGTTGGATGCTGGAAAAGGCGCACAGAAAAGAGATCTCTGAGAGGCCCCAACCTCAGGAAATGTTTTGATCAGAGCTCACACCTTATGAGGCGCGCGATAATCCAGCTACGAGACACAGAGCTGTGGGAAACCGAGCTCCCTAAGTCCTGCTCCTCGTGGATCAACTTCAACTTAAAAAAAAACAGAAACAAAACACAAGTAAAACACAATGAAAAGCCTTTCATAAAGCAGAAACTTCTGGAGCAGGCACTTCTGAGTCCTCCTGATGTAACAGATAGGCTTGGGACTGCTAGGAAATGCGAACACCGTTGCTAGAACAGAGAGAGACTAAGACAACAAAGAGGATTTCCATCCAGATCTAGAGAGGATTGTAGGTGCCAAGATCCACTTTAATGAGACTGAGGAGCTAAAAAGCTTTAAGAAACACTACCTGCTTAGGGATGCCTTGGTTTTAATAGCAATTAATGTTAGACTTTTTTTTTTCTCTCGTTTTATCCTATTTCTATGAAAGTTGTCACAAGACCAATAAACCCCTTGAATTCCTATCAAAACCCCCTTTCTCTAACTAGAGAAGATCCCCTTTGCTAATGTGGTAGCTACAAGCCAGTAGCAAATGAGGTTTGATTAATTTGATCTTGATTAGAGCTAAAAGACTTTTTTTGGCCAGAGTTATATTTTGAAGCAAAATAACTGGAAATTCAATCAGAGCAAAGCACTTCATAATATATTTTTTAAACACAAACAATTTGGCAAGCTCAACAACAGAGAAAGCCCAAACACTTTGTTTTGTTATTTTAAAACAAAGTGTTCAATTACAGTTCACTTTTAGTTAAAAACATCTTTCCATTTTCTTCAAAAATTATTCTCAAGATTTCTTGAACGCAAAACGAAATTCATTTCAAATTGAAGGTTTTTTGGCCCAAGAATACTGTCGCTTATTTTCTAATTCATTTAAAAAAAAAAAAAAGTAGCTGTGCTGCTGTTCGTTCTCCTGCAAACTGAACTGACACTGTTTCTTCCCTTAGTGCTAACAAATTCAAAGCCACAGGCTAAATAACAAAAAACAAAACAAAACAAAAAAAACCCCCAACAAAAAACAAAAAAACACACACAAAAAAAAACCCCAAAACCCAAACCAAACACAGTTGTGCAGCCAAACCTATGGCCCAAGCAGGGATCTGAAGTTCACCTCTAGACTATATGCATGTGTGCAAATATGTTCTTAATGAGGGCTGGGGAAGAGGACACATACTGGCATTTTCATTTAACATATTAATTTGAGGAGGCTTAGGAGTCGTGAGCTGTGACCTCCTCTTTCATGGCAAGCTGCAGGTCCCAGCCCTCACTGGACTGGCAGCCTCAGCCAGGAATTCCCTCTGATTTCCTACCCAAACCTCTTGATTCCTCCCTGCTTCCTTCATTATTACGTTTAACGATCCCTGACATGCTTTTGGCAACCTCCTCAGAGATAATCAGGTTGTAGCGCTTGAGACCAGCTCCACTCAGATAAAGAAAAAATGAGTGATAAAAACCAGCGATGTATTTGCAGATCAGAGGCAAAGCAGCGGAGAGCGCACTGTGTTTTAGACTTTTGATCAGAACAGAAGGCGCGTTCCTCGTTAGTGCCGTAATACGGCAGTCACAGGATTTTTCTGTATCAATTGTCAGGCCAGGGTTAGAGCTGGAGCCTGCAGCCCTGTCTGCAAGGCTCGGCTCCTTCCCTGGTGGATTGGACGTGGCTCCTATTTTCTACTCTCACAGATATTTCTTAAGACAAATCATGCCAAATACTTCATGTCCTAATAGACCTCAGTTCTCTTGCGGCTACCCTTCAAATCTTAGCCTTCCCAAGGGTTAAAACTGAAAAATTTACAAGAGAACAGAAAACTTAGAAGGAAGGGAGGGGGGGATTGGGGGAGAGTAAAAAGGGAAAAAAAAAAAACAAACCAGCAACAACAATATGACACAAACACAGACTAAAAACGAAACCAAACCACCCAGCTGTTGGATCTGTGAAGATCTCCACTCCAGCTCTATTGATTTCACTACACCTCTGCCGCCTGACCCATTAAGCATGGCTCACTGGCAAGGTGTAAGATATTCAAGTTGCACTTTGTTACATCCTTAGACATCTCTTGCGCCTGGAGACGTTCAACACCTTCCCAGCTTTTACATTTTCTTAGTTTAGTGGCAAACTCACATAAACCTCCAAGTGAGAGGAATTGGTTCGTAACCCAGTTTGAAAGTACTCCTTCCAGTCTGTCTTGACTGACCAGGGTTGATACTGGCTGGGAGTCATTTCTCCAACATCGGCCATCAAAGGTTGGCTGTCCCCAGGCCACGTCTGTGGATAGTGTGAAGAGACTGACACCTCAGAAGATCTTCTTCCCACCTAAAAATTATTTAAAGGATGGTCTCTTGAGCTCCTGATCCCCCTCCATTGACTATGGATGGAGTCTGGACAACTGGAAATCTGGTTTGTAGATGAGGAGAGTTACTTGAGCAGAATCCCTCTCCTCCAGCATGGCTAGCATCATCTCACGTCCCTCAGCAATGGGCTCCAGACACGCTCTCAGGCTTTGGCAATCAAAATATATTGGGACACAGAAGGGAGCTGCATGTCACAACCTTTCCTTACAGAGAAAAGAGTCACAGTGAAGGTCCTTTTCAGGGAAAAACAGGCACTGATTTGCCCAGACAATTTTTCAGAGTTTTCTTCCGCAAAGAATTGGCTCTATTTCTGTGCCCACGTGTTACCCATGTGCTCTGGGATGTTGTTGTCCCGTTTTTCAGGACACTGGGCAAGCAAGTTGGACTCTCTCTGCCCCCTCAATACAAGCACAGGGCAGGGGCTTATCCGTGCACACCACTGCACCGAGAGGCCACAGACCAACCTGCCTCCTCCTCGGCATCAGGCTCTGACCGAGGCTATGATGATGCCCTGTTGCCGTATATGTGACTTCACATTATTTGTCAGGCCAAAAACCTGCAACCTTTATCTCTGACAAGACATCCAGAAGCCCCAGACAAATGTCTATACGCCTCAAGCCCCACCCAGACAGTTTACAAGGAGAAAAAAGGAAGGATATGGACAAAACCCAACCGCAGGTGAACTCACTGACATCCCCATTGGCATCCAGCTTCCTACACCCCTGGGTGTGCGACCAACACCCTGCAAAGGATCCTCCTGGATTTGGTACAGACCTGAGTAGGGCAGGAATAACAGAAAATGCTGCCGACGAGCGGGGAGGGACTGAGGCAGAAGGAAAGCCCGACAGGCACAAGTCTAGCCTACATTAAATCCTGCCTTTTCATCCAGGGCTGACATGAAACCGAACGCAATTCTGGTGTCCTGGACACCCTGAGGGCAGTAAATAAGAAGCTGCTGGATGCTGTGATGAAAACTTCACTGGGGAAAACTCCTCCACATGTGAAAGCACTTTGGAAACACCTACCCCAAGTCTGCAGTAGGTCCCAGATCTTCCAGTGGGAGAAATGGTCTGTCTTTCCCAATTTTCTTCCCAAGCTTCTCTGTATACTTTCCAATACGCCGTGCCTTTTCGTGGAAGACGATTAGGTCAGTGGTTTTCCATATAGTGGATAATTCAGCCTCATGGGTCAATGCACAGATTTTTATCTCAACTCTGAGTTCCCATCAGCCTGGCAGCTTAAGCTCTGACTGCCCGTAATGGATGTGCCTTTGCTGGTGTTTCAGCTTGATCCCGCTTTTTACCCAAAGTGAATTGCAACCACTAGTGAAAAAACAGAGTGTATTTATCCCATGGGGATGACTCTGTCCTTTCTGGTGCTGGGTACCTTAATAGAAGGTGCTGGCTAACTGCAGGATTTGGCCTGTTTCTTTTGGATGAAAAATAATATCCCCCATAACGCCTGAATTGCTGCTACCTTCAAAGAAAAATCTACATGAGTGAGGACTCCTTGAGAACTGAGAGCCTCCTGTAATTCACATCTACCAGCGCATCTCCCAGGCAGTCCCCACAGAGGAGCAACAAGGGTGTTGCAGTTTTATTCCTCAGGCAGCAGAGAATAAATAGCACATTATGGAAACCACTTACCACAGCCCAGGATCAGACACTTTGCAGGAGCAGTTTTTTCCAGGCAGATCTCGGATATTTCCTGTTGTCCCCTCGTGTTTGGAAAGCCTCTCTTTTTCTTCCAAGATTTTGGAGCTTCCATTGCTAGTCTCACCCAAACCCAAGCAACAGCAAAACTTTTGGAGCCTGATGCAGGGGCGTGCTGTGACTTTGGGTGTAGTTGACCGTGGCTTGTCACTTAACCCGCTTCAAGTGCGCAATTTTGTGACACCTGCTGTAATCCACTCTGGAGCGCTCCTGAAGAGACACAGGAGAAATTCTTCAGATGTATTTCCCTCAGACCACAATATATTCCATATGCTCCAACTGTGGAGGAGAAAGGAACTGGTACATTGAGTTACCTCTGGTAAATCTATCATTCCCAGCTGGGGGGACGGGGGGGGACAGAGAGAGCTTATCAGTGCTTTCCCTGACTTTACAGCTGGAAGAAATTTACAGCCAAACGCACACTCCTGTTGCAAAGGAGGGATAAGCCCTCCCCAGACGTGCTTACAAGCCACTGTTGTTATCAGAGGATCAGGCGGCTTTGGATCACCTTTATGGCTGGCCACCAAGGGCTCTTCTGGAGTCTGCTCTTCGCAGAAGCCATCGGGCAAGCTGCTCCAGCAAGGGGCTGTGATGCTGCCCTTTCAGGAGCAACGCCCTCAAGCCATCCCCTTGGAAAGCACGTCGACAAAATTTAGGTTACCTGTGAGCATGCATCTTTCTGAAGACTGCTGACATGGCAGGTTTTGTCCCCTCTCTCCAAAGCTGCCTCTTTGGGAAGCCCATAACCAAACATCTTTTGCCTGCGCGCTGCAGAGCCGCTCTCTGCTGGGGAGCTCTCCCATCCCCTAGCCTCCTCCCGTCGCAGGAGCCACGCAGGAGGTCGGGGTGCATCGCCGTGGGCTCCTCTTTGCACATGCTACATACTAAACATGGCCGGGACCCAAATATCTACCTGATTTGCGGCTTCATTGGGATCTTACTGTTGGGCAGGGAGGATTTTATATCTGAAATTCATCTTCTCCTTTTGAAAAACTGGGCATCATCAAATATCCAGCTGCAATTTTAGTTTCTGGAATGTGAATAGGCATTTAAAAAAAAAATAATGCAATTTTGTAGGCTTTTTAATCACTTATGTTTCAGTAGCTTTGCTTAATCTTCAGGTTTTAAAAGCTATCACTGAAGCTCTCGCAGTCCCACCTCCCTTGGAGAGGGTGAGCTCAGCGAAGGAGGGAGCTCTGCTCAGGTCATCAAGGCTGAGCGTGTCCTCAAGAGCTGTTGGGAAACAGGGCCCTAGGGAGGGCAGCAACATAATTACTTGTTATCTAAGTAATTGACTTATTTATAATCAGTTTTTATAATGAATTATTATAATTAACACTGATTGCTTACGTTTAATTGATAATTATCTAAATTGTTATCTAAAGGGCAGGCAGAGTAGACAGTGCTTAAGATGTCTGCATCTTTGCAGCAAAATTCTGCTTTTACATATAGGACTCTACTAAAATCGAAGAAGAAAAACAAGAGCAAAAGATTTCATACGTGCTGATTTTCCTTCAGGACAGATTTCTCTGCATTTAATTTTTTCCAGCTACATAAAAATACCTCATTGCTGATGAGGGTCTCTAGAATAACAAACCTCGTACGTACCTATAATGTGCACATGCCCCACGATTTCCCCCAAAAAACCTGTTCACCATTAAACCAGGGTTTGCAACCCCGGCCTTGAGAAAGCCAAATATGAAAACAAAGTATGTTCATCGTAGAAGGAAAGCAAGCCCGTGAGGAAGCAGATGTAAAACTCAAGCTTTCAATACACTCTAGCAAATAGCCAATGAAAGAATAATGACTTGAAAGATGCCGGGCCAAACTCCATGCTGGCACAATTCCATCAAAGTCGGTGGAGATAGGCCAGCAGCGGATGTTTCCCACTTCGTCAGTTGAATGTGAAGAGTTTATTTTCCAAGTCACCCCTCCTCTTACTTAAATTCCCTGTCATTGATCGATGGGTGTCCCAAAGATGCTGAGTGGAGAAATCTGTCGCTTACAGAACTGGTACTTCGCTGTATAAAAACAGGTCTCCAGTCTGGAAATGGCAAAGAGATTTCTTCAAGCTGCTGCCAGAAAAAGATAAAAGAAAACTCATAAGCTAGAGACTGTGCTTTCTGAGGACACTGCCAATTTTTTAAAAGGATAATCCCAGTAGATACAGCATTATACGACAAAAGTCCCATTGTGGAAACGCTGCCAATTTTTTAAACATCGGCATTTAATCTCTTGGCAATAATATGAGTCCAACTGGGCTTTTTTCTTATTTTTTTTTTAACAGTCACAACATATTTGCATGGATTACAGCAACAACATATGGTCTGAGGAAGGTTAATTTGCTCTGCAATTAATAGTGGCAAATCCACATACAGCTAATACGGACTGAACCAACAGACAAAGTCATTGATGTTAGAGCTGAAATACGGAGAGACGGGAAACATTTGCCAAGCACCTGACTCTGTTTCAACCTGAATTCCTTTCCAGAGCAGCTGATAAAGGCAACAACAGGTTAAATCCAGCTCTGTTAAGGCAAAACTCCTCCTAGTTCTTTTTACAGATGAAATTTTGTGGGATTTGCAAAGAGGTTTTGAGGAGCTGGGACGCAAAAAGGACTTAGGACAGGGTTTTCCCAGGCAACAGATCATGAAGCCAGGATCCTCATAGCACCGGACAGTGGGAGCAAGGATGCACCGGTGAGATGTAACAAGAGGCTGAATGGGAAGAAGCCAAGACAGAATGGCTGTGAAAACGCTGATGGTGCACTCCGATCTGAGTAAGGAAAACAAAACCCTTGCTATTATTATTTATATGTACAACATTCAATGTTTGGTAATATCTAGAGACAGAGATGCAACGCTATTGCAGTGCCATAACAATATAGAGAGTGACTTTGTACAGACATAGACATTTTATCTGCAATCTATATACCAGAGAAATAATAGCAAGCAGAATCGCGTCTCGTTCGCAGCAGCCCAGCACCGCTGTCCCTCTGCTCCCTCCCGCCACCTGTCCCGCTCTGCCCAAGACAGAAACCCTGGCTGTTCATCACCGAGCCCCAACCGTCCCATCCGGACAGGAGCTGGTCACATGGGATTGTTCACCTGTCATTTTATTTTGCTGCAAGTCCTTTTACGAGCAGGCAGGGCTGAATACAGCGAGCTGGGCTTTGAAAATGGGCCCCCCACGGAGGGGAAGGAGGCAATAAAGCTCTACCCCTCCATGCATTGCACAGGACTTTCGCCTCGCAGCAAAGCAGCAGGAGTTGGGGCGCAAGCGAGCATAAGGTCACCGGGTTTTGAAGAGGAAGGCTCTGCTCACAGAGGGAGGGGGAACGTCTCTGGTCTGCCCGGCTACAGGATTTCCTGGGTCTTTTATAATGATGTGGTTGCCCAGGGTTGTTCGGCTTTAATGAAGCAAGTCATGTCTGGTTTGCTAATCGCGTTGGAGAGGTGCGGAGCTGCCTCTGACTCATGTCTCTTGCTCTGAAGATGGGTATTTTCCATCTTGGCTAAAGAGAAATTAATTGGTTTAGATTGTTTATACTGCCCAACCACTCTTCAGGTGTAGTATGGCAAGTAGTCCCCAATGAGCCATGGATGCCCATAAAGGCAAAACGCCCAATTCACCTGACGTAGCTGAAATCACTTCTCTCTAGTCTATTAGGAGAAAAGCTCCTTCAGAGACAGGTTGGCCTGGGAAAGAACCTGGGTTCCTTTCCTGAACCTCATTGACAGCAGACATTTTTGCTTTTCCTCAAACCCCAGCTTCTGGAGTCACATAATTACAGGATAACTCAGCTTTAATTGAAAAAGAAATAGAAGAAATGGAGAGTACTGTTTGGGGAGGATGGAACAACGTGAACCTATAAAGCATCAGTAAATAAAAATTTCCCCTACTACCACTATTACCATTATTATTGCTAACGACAACCAGAACATTTTCAGATGGTTTCATGACGCATCACAAGTTATAAATTTTGAAGTTCAAGTTCATTCTCTAACATTGGGTCCCTGGTTTGGCTGCAATGGGAGGGCAGGCTGCCACAGAGGGCTGGCAGCATGGGTCGGCTGCTCTGGGCAAGACCTTCCCATGGGCTGGCAAGGACAGCAAAGCTCTGGATGGAGCAGGACCTCAGGGCCACCGAGGAGAGCAATAGGACAGAAACTCAGAGATGAGTCTTATGGGAGATTTCCACCATCCACACCTACCAGAAGGGAACTGAAGCAGAACGATTTCCCCAAACGCAGGTTTCATCGCTTAAAAGGATTCCCTGCATAGCAGCTAATCCAGGTCACGCTACGTAGCATTGAAAGGGTCAGCAAAGACTGGCAAGCAAGAGCAGCACTATCTGCCTGCCCTGGCAAGGGATGCGGGGAGAGGAGAAGAGCCTAAGGGGAGCACATGTACGTGCACGGCTGCAAACAGGAGTCTCCCGCAGAGATGGTCCCTCTGCCATGCTCTTGCCTATCTCCAAAGTGAAATGGATTAGCAGCTCACTTTCAATCAGGCTGAATTATGAGCGCAGCGATTTGCTGGACATTTTACATGAACCAGAAGATGTGTTATCTGATGAAAATTGCTTAATTTAATATCCTGGTCTGACAAGCAATGAACTGTACATCTCCTGGAGAATTTACCAGTGCAGATGATTTTACTTAGCTGGAACGATTAAGCAATCGGGTCCCCTTTCTTCCCTCCAAAACCCATGGCAGAAAACTGTCCAGAGAAACTCTGAGGAGCTGGTGGTTCCGAGGTTGCTGGCACCCTGAGGAAAAACAAAAGGTTGGGGTGTTTTCCATTCAGAAAACATTGCAGAATTACACGCACTTTGCCACTGTCACCCCAAAAAACCAAATATTGGGAAAGAAAGGCAAAAAATGCCAGGAAGCAGATCAGATCTAGCTCTCAGAGCTGCCTTGAGGGCACAGGACCTATCCACCTACCATATGAAGACCAAGCTCCAGAGCAGGTCTTCTGGTTATGTTGCTCCGATAGATGGGAAGCCCTCCTGGGAGCCTTCTACAGGAGGAGGGACGAGAGGCAGACCTCAGTCTCCCATGCCTTAGGGTACCTCAGCTGAATGAGTGTGGAGCCAACCCAACCTCTCTGGGTTCTCTTCTTCCAGCAAGCACTTGTTAGCTCAGGTTTGCACAGAGGCAAATGGGTGGTGGGTGAGGTGGGTCTTCAAAGCAGGTGCAAGATCTCCCTTACCTTACAGTAAGGACCTAGCCAGCAATTAATATTGGGTAACAAACCCAAGGAAGGCCATGCTTGTTTTCACAAGGAAGCTCTTTCTGGCTGAGCCATAAGGGGGGAATCTGTGGGCAGGATCAAAACACAACTGCAGCGCAGAGCCAGATTGCTCCTCAGGTCTTTGCAGATTCATGGGGGAGCAAAAGTCACAGGAAAAGCATCCATTATCCTGACCTTTCTCCTTAAACAAGAGAAACCCCAGCAGCCTGCAAAGGTGGATAAACCTTTCCTGCTAACTGTACTGGGGAAAAGAAAACAGATTGACAGCTCTGTATAAACCAGACCCTGCCAAAGCACATGCCATCAGGCAGCTGAGAGCTGAAGGATCCTGAATTGCCATTCTTTCTCGAAGGTCTTGCCATAAACTAGTCATACGTATTCCCCACACTTTGGTTTGAGCCTCCCAATGCTGTAGACATAATACATGGATGTAATTATGTAGACTTTATCCATGCTGGCAATCTTACCCAAATTCAAGGCTTTTATTATAATTGAAGGTAATTATGATTTATGGTTATGTTTTTAAACAGCACATAATTAAGTGGTAGAACTCATTGTCATAGGACAGTGTAGAAGCCAAAAGCATAAATGGGTTCAAATAACAATTAAGGACATTGAGAGATCCATCAAGGGCGATTACACACAAGGATGCAGATATGACCCATAACTCAGGAAGTCCTTCAGCTGCAAATTGCCATGAGTCGGAAAGACCATAGGAAGTATCACCAGGGGCTTTGCCATGGTCTTATATCTTGCCCTAAGCATTTGCCGCTGGCACCATTAAAGACCGGATATTGGGCTAGATGCATCTCTGATCTGAGCCAGCACGCCTATTCCAGTATCTACATAGCATGACCTCCAACAGATCTGATCTTTCCAAAAGGCACTAGGCCAGGACAAGCCTAGACTGTGGTTTAGGCCTGCAAGATATAGACCTGACTTAAAAGCTGTACCTCCTCCATCTAAAAGACTGAGCCAGAAGATCAGGTCAGGAGATTGGCACTTCTTCAATGCTTCATTCCCAAGAAGTCCTTCAAAAGGGAGTTTTCACTAAAGGAATTTTCTATGACTGGGACGAAAACCTTGAAAAACAAATGTTGCAATGTTTGCTACATTTTTCTGATTGCCTAAGTTGGCAACGCTTTAAAAAAAATAAATATCCGGAGAACATGAACATCATGCCGGTTCACAAAACATGCATCTGAGTTTCCCGGAGTTGTGATGATGGCAGGGGTCAGCATAGCCAAAGTGCAAGAGATGTGTGCTTCAGCCTGGGGAAACAACCTTCCCAGGTGGGGTGTGTCCCCTGCATTTGCAGGATTCATGAAACACTTCTCCTCTGAGAGCAAACTTGGTGGACCTTTGGTCTTACCTTGCAGCAGTGTCTGTATGTTGTCCCAAGCAAACACCGTGTCAGAAGATGTCAGTATGACAGAGTCACTCATCAACTTAATGTAACATTAGGGGAAAATCTCTTCAATTTCAGTCAAAGTAGCTGAAGAATGATCCAGCTGAGCCCTTTGCTGCCCTAAATTGACACAACCAGGGATAAATCAAGGGAACAAAGCTTTCTCACGCCAGTTGAAGAGCCTGCTTCTAGAACACTTATTTCAAAGCATCCCCACTGTTGGCAACACTTTGATGTACATTAAACAGGGCAAAACTTCAGACCTGCTTCCCTGTGATTGGCGACCTATCAGGAAACCCCCAGGGCATGGCAGAAATTTGAGTTGGTTTTGCACGAGCACAGGATACCAGATTGGTGCTGGAGTCCCATCCCCTGCTCTCACAGGTGATCTAAAGCACCATCACAGGTAGTAAAGAGTCACTCCAAGGGATGCTAAATAAAAAGGTCTACTATTCTTGAAATGAAGCAGTAGTTTATAATACTTCATCAAGCCAAAGAGATTCCTGTTTGAAGAGATCAAATCTTCACAGGACAACAAGCAACACTGCAAATGGATCCACATCCCCACAAAAGCGATATATCCATGCAGCAACTAGAAACCTGCTGGGATCAACCTTGGCACGACACCTGGCTGGGGCTGGGTGGCAGGGGGTGACGATCTACCTTACGTTAAGGTTATGCATGTAGGCAGAGCTGACAGCTATCTTAGTCCTGGAGGAACCAGCTATTCACACTCAACAGTGCTTTAAAAAAAAACTATAAATGTACTTGAGCAACCTGGAATCTGCTCATTTCTCAGCAGTCACCTTTGGTTGGATTAACATTAGTGTTCGTGCAGGAGATAGCACAGATCTCTGCTGGCTCCTCAGCACAGCACAAACCTGATGGTGAACATTCAGCAACAGCTGGAGAACAGCACATCTGGAATTTCCCAGACTTCATCCCAGGGACTTCTCCAGCCACTACAGATACTTTCTTGTGTAATAAAAACAGGGGCTGAAGTGAAGGAAGCTGGGTCCAAACGTAAAGGTGTTTAGGCATCTAACTCGCACTGGTGAAAATTAAGTGCCTAAAAGCCTTTGAGATCTTAGACAGGATCTCTTCAGCCACGTAGAGGCAGCATAGGAGAAGCGAGGGTGAAATGGAGCACATTTACAGGCATTTCTCAGAACTGTAAATGACGACACAAAATAAAATACAAAGGAAAATCTGGCCCTAAGATTCAGGTCTATGCCTTTTAGTGAGGGGGTATTTCGCAAGGACAGAGAGATGTCATAATCAAAATTAGCTCTTTAACTTGTTCTTAAATGCAAATCAAAAGGATCATCATCTGAGACGTCTCAACATTTAGTCTCTGAAGATTTTCCACCCACAATTTTTGGCCAGCCCAGGCCCAGAGAGGACTTCCCTGCAGTGTCTTGGGCTGGCTCAAGAAAGCCTTAGTGAATAATAAATGCCAGGCTTGTGGGCACAGAGGGGTGGGATTACACAGCACCTTCCTGCCATAAGCCTGGAAGCATGCACATCACATCAGGCAACACTGAAGGGGAGGTGACAGCCCTGGAGAGTCCACAGCACAGAGCGGCAGGGGAAGGTGGCTGAACCAGGGGGTGGACAACAGCCATGGCCAAAGTGAAGCATCTCGCCAGTGCTAAGGTGGGGAGGAACAACATATGAGTTACACGGCCGATAGAAGGGCTGGCAAAGGGAATGGGACAGGCTCAGGCTGGTTTAATGTCTTGCTCTGGTTTAGCAGCAACCAGAGCAGTAAGTCTCAGCACCGCCTGCTGATTTAAGCAAGACCTCAATTGCCCCCAGGACAGCCAAGCACGTTCAAGACACGGGCTGATATACCAATAGACAGACCTAAGAAGCCCTACACAGTCTGAGACATCATCCTTGAATCAGAAAATAAAGTTTCCTAAATCCTTGCACCTCCCTGCTCCACCACATCCTCATCTTCTCCATGTTCAGGTGGGGCTGGGACACCTTTCCTCTGCTAAGGACATTGCCCCAGCCTGACCTCAGCTGAACACCCACACCACAAAGGTCCCCCCAGCCCACTGCAGCCACAATGACCCACACTGATCCCTCCATCCCAGCAAACCTACCTCCTGTCCGAACCCTCTCCAGCATACCTGGGCCAATAACCCACCCTTTCTTGTAACCCCGGTATAACCTGGGCGGCCGAGCACCACTGTAAGGACACAGCTGCCCCAGCACGGACACCAGGCGGGGGACATTTATTTCCCTTTTGCCAGAGATATTTTCAGAGGCCAGTTTTGTCAGCAGCTGCAAGACAGAAGCACAGACTAGAGAACAAACATTTTGGCAAGTGAATGAATGTGGCACATAGTTGGAAAATAAGGTATTCTAGAAAAAGAAATATTTCAGGCTCATGAGAAGGCGGGATTCTTTTCAACTTTCCAGACAGATTATATTGGCCAGTTCACGTACCATTTATCACCTTGCCTCACAATTTACAACCTGCAGGGTTTTCTCTTTTTGTTGCTTTTTTTTTTCCTAACAAAAAGCTCTTGGCTTTGCATGCCTTGTTTGGGTGAAGTCACCAAGCTGGCACAGGTCAGACTGCTTTCTCCCCACGAGAAGCGCGTATGTAGCAGGACAATTTTGTTACAACAAATTTGCTTGGGCAAACAAGCCAGCTAAGATTTCCTATTGCTGTCCATTGCAGGGAATTTAAGTGCTGCTATAGTTGCAGCTTCAAAGCAGCTCCTGGATGAAAAATCTCGGTTTGGAGAAAGAACAGGGGAGTTGATTTTGTTTGTATGGTTGATTTCCTCCTCTATTTCTGATTTGACTTAATGTGGGAGCATGTTCAGGTGGTAGGAGGTGACTTGCTTAACCGTTGAAAGATTTTTTCAAAGACACAGCCTTTCTTCCAGGCAGCCAAGCTGTGAATTTACCCACTGCTCTCCAGAAATCGATGTACAGCCAGATCCCTTCAGCCAAGAATGCAGACCTGTCAAATCTCAGGCACTGAGCAGGAGACGCGCAATCTGCTCTGACCCTCTGCTCCCTTCCAGCACTGCCCGGCTCTCCCCTGCTCCCTGACCCTGGGTGCCAGACACAGCCCCACTTCTGTTTGGCCAAGCACCCATGCCTGGTGCTGGGGGTGCCGTAGTCCTGGAGAGCAGCCGGGAGCCTGCATCCTGCTGCTGGAGGATGCCCGGTGCTCAGATGCTTCTCTGGCCATATCTGTCCTCTGGCTCTCCCCTGGTGGCCTTTCCCTCCTTGCCACATGACCAAGCACAGCATCGTCCTCCATGTCAGTGCTGGAGAAATCTGGGAATGGTCCACCTCCAGTTTGTGAGTACTTTCATCCTGGCTTGCACGGAGTATCCCAGAAGAATGCAGCTGTCTCAGTCCAGGATCATTTTTGTAAAGCAGGAGAGAAGCTAGACTCTTGCCCCTGCTTTTTTCTGATTTATTTATTCATTGCATAATGACTTGTCCACAAACATCCCAGCTTGGTTAGATCTTTGACATGTAAAACATTTCCAGAAATTCTTGCTGCCATCCAACAAGACAAATGGGTAGGACTTGCCTTTTTAAAAAAAAAAAAAAAAAAAAAAAAAAAAAAACAACAAAAAAAAAGACTCCTCACTCTTCTTCTGTTTTCTTCTTTCTAGTGTGACTTCGTCTCTGGCTTTCCCAAAGCAACGCGCTCATTTATCAGGCTTGCAAGTTCTTACGCATTGGCAGACTCCGCGGCTTTCCGCTTGGCTCAGGGCTTTCAGCCACCATATGGAACGAGTTGCACGTTTTCACTCCTTATCGCAGTTTAAGATGGAAATATTTCCTTGGTTCTTCTTGGGGTATTTCTGCAATTGCACACATGCTGGGAGTATTTAACCCTGACATTGCTGATGAGTAGCTGTTACTATTAAAATGCCATCAAAGATTGAACTGAAAATCTTTTACAGTGAACTACGCCAGCAGTTGATTCTGTTCCTAGTTACAAATAGTTCCTTTAATAGTTTTGGAGTTACATGCATATAACAGAGAAGAATCTGGCTAGCTGTCTATTTGTCTGTCTGCTTGTCTCTCTAAAGAGACAACTTTTTCTCCCTCTCTGCATATTGATCCAGTTTGCTGTAGTAGCGGCAATGGTCTAAAGAGGTAAGAAAAGCTACTCCCTCTCCATCCTGCCTTTATTAAAGTAGATGACAGCTGAAGACAGACAATTTTTCAGGCACAGACCTTCCATGCATGGGTCTGCCACTGCTATGCATCTAGCTGAGGAATTTTTTTCTTTCTCTGTTCCATGCAAAGTCATGCATCATACTTGGGGTTTATTCCAGCCCCTCTTTTTAGCACAGGCTACTGGTTAGCACAGTCATAGTAAGCGGAGCGTGAGCCCATTGAAGCCAGGCTCTCTAGATTCGTGGTGATAGAAGTACTGTCCTCCAAGACCACCGCTAGCCTGGGAAGTCCAGAAGATATAAGACCAGTTTGAACTCTATCTCCAGGTTCCTCAGTCAGGTCACACCAACGCACCAGTAACAATGCCAGAAGGCAGCTTTCTTGCATTGCAGGACTACACGCCAAGACACTTCAGAAGCTGCTGCAGCCAAAACCAGCCCTGGGGCAGAGATCTGGAATAGCTGCCCCAAGCCCCGATTCATACATCCATAACGCTGCTGAGGAGCCCCAAAAACCAAAAGTAAGAGCTCTCCTGCTCTTCCCCTGTGTTCCTTCCACAGCAGCACTCCCATTTTCTGTTTAACTGTCACTTCCAGCTCTACACCCGGGTGTAGGTCTTTCCTCATTAGACACGCAAGTCTAGAAACTCTTGGATGATATCAGTGATGGTGGGTACATTTTTTTTTTATTTTTTTTAACAGGTTCAGGCATATACTAATGTACACATCTCAGGTAAGCTGCAAATGGAACATGAAGTCCCTAAATCCACGTTCAGCGAAGAATCACAGCAAAACTTAGAGACTATGTGTGATGCAAGACCCGGGTCTTAGACCTCAGCGCCTCTTTCAAGGAGGTGAGGAACTTCCATGGTTTCCCACAACAAAGGCTAGAGTCTGGATCAATTCAGTCCTTATTGCATTTGACAGCTTGCTGCAGCTCAAATACATCATTGGACTCTGTAAATATAGATTTTCTACACTTGTCAATTCTGCTTTTCTCATCGTATGTGGTTTCTGAACACGTTGAGACTAGTTCTGTTATCCCAAAACTTAGTCCACAGTGACGGAATACATAGACCTTCAGTGTGAGGGGAATTGAGTATGACTTTTAGGCTAAGGAATGCTGCCAGAAAGTTGTAAAGCAATATTATAAACGGAAAGCAGGGTCTGGTGTCCATATATCTGAGATTGGACATTAGCCCTCCATTGGGTTATTCTTGGTCAAGTTTCTTCCATATTGGCTTTACCTGATCTGTACGGCTGGCCTTAGAGCGTTTCACTGTGAGCACCATGTTTTTCCATTACTTAGCTCAACATTAGTCCCACATATATTTCCATGTTAGATCCAGTGGTTTCAGCATTATCTCCAGCTGCCAGACTTCACCTTTAGTGAACATACACCACCATCAGCCTGCAGAGCTGTTAAAAAAACCCCACAGTTTCCATGGAAATCACTGCCGATACTAATCTAGATGTCTGCTTTCTCTGTGCCTACAGTTAACACAGTAGAAAAAGAAACATGTGAATCCCTGTTTTTCAAAATTTCTCTCGTTGTAGTGGAAAAACAAATATGTCTAAAAGACACAGAAGAGGGAGAGAGTCTGATTTCCAAGGGATCCAAGGTCGCTGGCTGCCAGGAGCTGATGCCTCACACTGATGCTGCAACCAGGGAGGGAAGGTGCCGATTCCCCGCACCTCCTGCCTGTGAGATGGGACAGTGGGTGCACAGTTTTCACCCGTGGCCGAAGAGAGACACTGAGGTTACTGGCAGAGGACAGCTTGGGTAGAGATGGTGTGGATTCACTGAAGAACTAGAAGGCAAGAGCCCACTTGTACCAGCCAGCAGAGCACAAGCACCACCCTAAGGCAGTGTCACCGTTCTCCCTCCCTGCTTGGAGGGGAGCCTCGGCCAGACCTCTCTATGAATAGCCAAATCAGGGACAGCCAAAGAATTTTCCTTTTTTTTGCTTTAACTAATGAACCTGCGAGAGCACTACGATCACAGGTCTCTTCGGACGCTTGGGCAAAATCATAGGAAAAAAAATACTAAACCATTTGCCAACTTTAACCTCCATTACAGGAAGGCCAAATATTTTAAAAGTCTCATTCAACTTCCCATGCGCTTGCCTCCTCCCACACCAGCCTGTTCAATGCAGAGGCAGCTGACCCAAGGGAGGGTTTGGGTTGAGTTCCTAGCAAGCAAATGACATTTCCCCACTGTGGTAAACCTGGAAAGGCACTATGTTAGCACTGTCCAAGTCAATTTTTTCCTTATGTTCAAAGGAAACCCTAGATATGTTTTCTAAATGGCTTTCCAGCCCTTTCAGCGAACAGGAGGCTTTGAAAACACATTCTGAAATCCTTCTCTTCATCTCAATGCATCTGTTCTTTTTCTTCTCCATCTGGACAGCAGCACAGGTACGCAGACTAGACCCTGGCCTTTGGCCGACATGGTCTTTCCAAGTAATTTTTGGACATGAAATAAAAAATCAATCCAAAGCTCACTCCGCAAAGGGCTTTTATTTCCATTTGAGTCCACTTCAAGGGGCTGCAGTGGGCTTAGTTATGTTATTTTTGTTCCCCTTTCCAAAATAATAGCTGAGCAATCCAAAGTTCGGATTTAGAGAATTATTAGACTGTTGATGAAAAAGCAAATAGCAGAAGCTGCGTCTCTTCGCTTGTATCTCTAGAGTTGGGTCTTGACCACTAATTGCACATGAGATTAAGTCCTCGCTGCCATTCTCTAATTCAAGATCAGACTCCTGGACTGACTTCAGAGAGTTGCATTAGGCAGAAATAAGAGCTGGCACAGCCAAGCGATGCCATTATTCATCCAGAGGGAAGAGCAGAGCTCTGCAAGTGACATTGGCTGGTAGGCAGCAGGCACCTCCCGGAGGCAAGACCTGGCTGTGAGATGGCACATGCTCGTGGAGCCAGGGCAGAGGGCTCCAGCTGACACATCCAACACAAGTAATCTACTGCCACTCCTGCGGTTAAAATCCAGTAAGGGAAGAGGTGGAAGGAGATATGTTGTTGGCAAGGGGGAAAGAAGAGACAACTAATGAAGCAGCCAAATGCATTGGGAGAGAAAGAAGGAATCATATCTACCTGCCGTTTTAAAAAAATAATCATACCAGTCTGGGAGGAGCATCTCTGCCAACTTCCCGCAAAGATCTAAGTTCACAGAGCAGGTGTTTTGGCTTCTCGCAAAGCACTTTGGAAACTCGTGGAAGGAGCAAGAGAGCTGAAGTGTGGGAAACCAAAGCAGCCAAGGCTTCCCAGCAGGGCAGCACCAAAACGAGTTTGGGGGGAGGAAACCAGCCTCCAGCTTCACCCTCCTCTGCCAGAAGCTATGCTGCCGACAGGTGACAGGGACACTGTGCCCTGGGGAGGACAGGGCCACCAGGAGGGCTGGGAGCGTGGCTTCTCTTCCTCCCAGGAATGCTGGCTGGAAAGGCACAAAAGAGGACAGGGCTGGAGGAGAGGAAGGTGAAGCACGTCCATGCACAGATGAGGAACTTGGAGCTTGCTTTTCCAAAATAAACCCTTGGCCTTCCGAGCTTGACATCCTGCCTCCCCAGGCAGCCAGGACATCATTCCTCCCATGTAACGAGCCACCCTTTCCATGCACAAACACACTTTTTTTTCCTCCTTTTGAGGCCAGATGGGAGGAAGTCTTCAGTGCTGGATTCAAAATGGCCAATGTCTTTTCCAGTCATGGTAGATTCTATAATCTATCTCCCCATGCAGAACACAGAGCCCCTGCTACATGACCTAGAATTAGACAAGAATTTCCTCTCCAAAGACTTCTTCAACCACTTCCTTTTATTCCCCCCTCTTTGAGCTGGGGAGGGGCGCAAGAGGAAGGATAAGGCTAGGACTTCAGCAGAGATTAGCAAGCTGAGAACCAGACTGAACTAATTCTGTTGTAGTACCAGTTGCCTATTTGTTGGGCTGTCCAACAGCAAGCTTCACTGATAGACCCCCCTCCTGCTGTCCCACAGTATATGGCCCATTTTGCAGAGCTGATCATGCATGACTGTTGTTGACATCCAGGTTGTAAACCAGTGACTAGTCCAAGCACAGCAAGATTGGAGCCAAGTCCTAGAAAGCTTTTTTGTGGTTTCTACAGACAGCCATTCCCCTTTCACTCATGAATTGCCTTTCATGTTCATCTCTGAATGCAAGAAAAAACAAAAACATTTCACTTTTTGACTCTGAAGCAATGTTTTCTTTCTCTCAATTCACTTGGGCCAGCGAGAAAGTTTCCACAGATTTTCCATAGTCTCTTCTTTAAAGGCAGAGCAAAACTATTCATGGAAAGCAGTCCTCATCTTCTTGCATGCTGAAATGTTTGCTTTGGAGGGTAAAAGAACATATGCATCAGTGGGGTGGAAAATGGGGGTTAGGTATTCTCATGCAGCTATTGATCTCCTGGGTCCACCTCTGTAAAATAGTTGAGCAGGTGCATAACTAAATTCACTGCCAAAAAAGGAAAATGCAAGGTGAGTCTGTGCTCCATCAAGCTTGAGAAGAGTGCTGGTGAAGACACTGTAGTGTAAGCTCAGCTCATGCCCAACATCAGAGGTGGTTTTTCAGAAATGGTTTTAACTTAGTTGCCAGCTTGTGCAAGCAAACACCGTCATCTCACCTTATCATCATCACATCATCACCATCATCACCACACTTATCTTATGGCCAAAGGCCAGTCGGTCCCTTAAGGTCAAGGGATCTAAACACATTTGATGCTAAATATTACAGGTTTTTACTGACCTAAGGCTTGGTGAAATCCAGGTGCTCCCTAAGGCTGTCTTCGGGCAAAGTTCTTGGCCATCTTTATAGAAGCCGTCTCACCCGCCTCCGTACCTTGCCAAGTACACGGAAACCAAAGTCTGACACTCGCCATTGATTCTGCAAGCCCAAGCCCACATCTGTTGAAAAGTTCCCCACCCCATCACATAGCATGCTTGCCAGTGCCTGTTGGGACTGTTCGCATTCCAAACCCCTTGGTCTGGAAGGGATTTGCCATCTGTGGGATGAACAGTAAGAAAAGGCAACAGGCTCAGTGAAGGACTACAGGAGGCCAAGAGGGGCAACAACTGATGAGCCAAAAGCCACCCAAAACTCTGATCCCTTCCCAACAAGAGGCAGTGGCTGCTGTCTTTTTTGTCATCGTATTTGAGTGATCCATGGAACTCTCTGCTAAAGAAGCCATCATTTCTCTAACACTGGTAAGTCCACAGCTACCTTATACCTAAAATGAAAAGGAAGTCTTGGACCAACAGGCTTCAGCCAAAGCGTGGTTGAGTCAATAGTCCAGGTGCCATTTACCTCACCAATACCTCGATCCCAGCAAATTTGGCTAAAGCAGAGATGTTTCAGTTTTGACTAGCAGATTGACCTACTGCCCGTCAAAGAGAACGGAAAATTTGTTCTTGATTTGCAGTGCTGCATCGGGCTCCTGGGTGTTGAACCACAAAGTCAGCCCTGGGGAAAGCCTGAAGCCAGTCGGTTTCCTTTTGTAGCACTGTATCTCTCTTTCTATTTCTAGTGCACTTTAAAGTACAGGAGGTTGTGTGCTCCTTATCGCTTCCAAGCAGTGCTATAACACAAGAAGCAAGCAGCAGACAGTCCATGCCAAAGCATGAGTTAGGAAACAGGCCTAGTGGGGATTTTTTGTTGTTGTTGCTATGATTATTATAGTGTTGTCGTTGACTTTGTCTCTGCTTTAAAAGAATGTAACCACCATCAAGAGCAAATATCAGAATAGAAGCTGCATTTCTGTTCATCCAGCCAGTTTCCCATTTCTGTTTATCTTTCTGTCTAGGCATACGAGAGGCTCAGAACAGAAATCTGACTCTGTGCCAACTCCATGTCCTCACCCACAGCCAGTGCATTGTCTCACACTGCTGGGCCATCCCTATAGCTATGCGCTTTTTCTGTACTTTTGCTGCAGTACTGGCCTGCAGTGCCTCTAGGAGCCAAAGGACACACATGTTGCTTCAAGAAAAGGCTGGACGGGTAGCTTAGATTCAATGCCTACATTTAAAATTGCTAAAATTAGACAATGAGGACTCCCAGCCCCGACTGCAAGAACAGCTGATCTCTCTGGGAGATAGAGTTTTCTCCCTGTGCTGGTTTGGCAGGGATAGGGTTAATTTGCAAGGAAAGCATATGTGGGGATGGGGTCACACTGCCAGTCATGCCCTGGAGGAGTGACAGATCCTGCACTTGCCAAGGTATTGCAAATGCTGGTACAGTCTATGTAAGGAAAAAGCTCTCCAGTATATTTTAGTAGTTTAGTATCTTTTTCAGCAGGTTGATGATTACGGTGCTTGTAGGAACATGCATCAGCTGGACGCAAGTACAAGCTGCAGCTCACAGGCGTGTTCCCAAAAAAAGCTTATGGGCTCAGCTCCATTTGGAGCTGCTCTCCTCCAGTCTTGGTTCAAGGCAGCTTCATGCACAAGAAAGAGTGGAAATTTGCTGAAAAGAACCCTTTCAGGTTGGCATTAGGGAGGTCAGGACACAGATCACCGCAGACAGCCCTGCTGACAGTTCTCAAAAAGAGCTGTGAGCCCCAAAACACATCCCTGTTCCCACTTATTGCACCCCAGCCCCTTCCCCACTTACATTCACTGCTTTCCCTCTGAGCTCCCCGCACGCAGTTCTTTTTCTATGAAAACATCTAGCTGGGTCTTAAAAGCACATAAGGCCTTGATGATCTTCTCGACAACTGCCTCCATCATTCTACTGCCCTGTCAGGGAAGAGCCTTGTCTGGAATTCCCTTTTTACTAATGGCCAGACAGTGGCTCCCCTGACTTTGAACCTCCTCCCCAATACCAGTATGAGCTATTTACCCTGCTCAGTCCCTTCCTAATTTGAAAAACCTCAGTTTAGGGGTTTAGGTCCCCCCCAAAATAAAGTACACTTTGGACAAGGACTCATCCTAATTGCCCCAGCCCATAGGACAGTAACATCCTTCCCTACAACCACAAGCAAAAGCAGTCGTCGTTTTGAGCATGGTCACCCTCCTAAGGTGATGCCATCACTTTATCTTGTCTAAGTTCCCAGCTGATTCCTTGCTACAGGGAACCCCAGTGTCCCATATTCTAACTGTGGTTTTTACCCCATTGTAGCTTTAGAGCTGAAGACATCAAAAGATTTCTGTGATTAATGAGAAGGCTTTATGCCTTCCCTCCTTTCTCTTTTGTTCTAATAGCCTGGCTTCTCAATATGACCTTGAAAGCAATTCTGATGTCTCATCATAGGTTTCAGCAGTGCACATTTTCGTGCCAAGAAGAGTGATTATTGACCAGGAATGAAAGAGATCTTGTTATTTAGTCTCTGGAGAGCAGAACAGAAAGAAGCAGCTTGGTACCTTGTCTTGAGTAAGAGCAGAAGCAAAGTCTGTAAAGCTGTCTGCCTCCCTCCCTTTTGGACACATTTTTTCAAAGCTTCACCTCCAAATGTGAAATTCCAAAAGCTACAACCTTATCGAAGGAGACGGAACACAGCCCAGCCATTGTTATTCCCTTGAGAATTCAAAATGACATAAAAACAAATAAACCCAGAGATTACATTACAGAAAACTCTACTGATGCATTTGAAAGACAGTGTATATAGAGCTGCATATTCCAGACCCTCAGGCACTACGAGCTCCAGGGATGCTCAAACTCCTTCATTTTGCCAACATTAATAAGACACAGCTTGAGGTCAATGCTCATACCAAAAGTGAAAGTTATCCAACTTCTCTTATCTGCTCCCCTGTCTTCACCCAGCTGGAAAACACTGTGTATTCATTTAGCCATCTTTCAGACACCATCTAGTTATTTATCAGATCTTAAAATGGAGGTTTCACTGCCCCGGACAGAGCATGAGCACTTAGAAGAGGAGGGATGGATTTATCAGAGCCATGGTTTGTGACTTGTGGCTATAGTTCCCTGAGGGCTCTGTGGCTTACGTTCAAAGGGAAGGGCTGGTGCCAGCGGGCTCGATGTTCATTCCTGCATTGGGAAACTTTTCAGAGACTCCAGACAGACAGCTGATCAAAATTATGGTAGTTGAAGAGAAAAAGGAGGGGGTAAAAGCCTCCCAGGAGATGGAGAGGAGCAGAGATGGGATGAAAGTACAGCCCAGCTTTACTTTCTTTCATTTGCAATGTAATTTCTGCCATCACATTTACTCCAAGGGGAGTCTGCCTGGATGGGCACAGGGGGAGACCTACAAAGCCGTGGTGGACTGGAGAAGAGGGGCACTGAACTCACACTCACAGGTTGTACCCAGCCTTGCTGCATGATTCCCAGCCGTGCCCACTGCCCAAAGGGCTCCTCACCAGCTGCTGTATCTCAAAACACCATCCCCCTGATTTCAGCTCCATCAGCCAACACACAGGAGAACAGCCCCTCTCCTTGCACAAGAAAACTCTGGTCCAAAGGGGCATCCTGGGAGCCCCTGAAATAACCTTCTCCCAGTTGAAGCAGCTAACCCTCCACCACACTGAATTGCTCCCAGCTGCCAGGAAGGAGGAGCAGGAGTGACTGATGTTAGCATAAATAGCTAGATGGACAGACAGACAGGTGGAGATATGTATAGAGCGATGTATATACACATATATACATACACGTTGATTTGGATGCATAGAGAGAATCACAGTTTCTGGAAGCCAGTTTCTGCCCCAGAGCTTATTTGACCTCATATTCCGTTTCTCCCTCGCTAAGCTAATAATCTCACTTGTGGAACCTTATCAAGTGATGTTTGACAATCCAGTAACTATATTGCATCCAGGAGTCTTTTGTCCTGCACCACAGCAGCAATATCTCCAAAGAACTCCTACTAAAGCCAGGACCACTCCTCGTAAATCACACACACACATTGGCTGTCTCTTAATCAATCTTCCCCAGGTGTTCCCTCACTCAACCTTACCACGATCATCTTGAGGTTTTCCTGGCAACTCTGATTTTTTTTATTTTTTTTTTTCCCCCTAAAGCAACTGCCTGACCATGTTCAGGGTCTTTGGCTTTTGTGTTTTCTCCCTGGTAACATCTTTCTTTTCTTTCTGCAGAAGCCTCAATGTTCCATAGATACCTTCTTCAAACGTCTGATGAGCATGTAACTCCCACAAAGATATTATGTTGGCATCTCTACCTCAGTGTTTGCTTGCCCACCAATCAAGCAGATTAAAAATACTTTACAGACACTTTACAAATACCATATATATATATATATATATATATATAAAATCAGCCTGCTTCATTCCTTTTCCCTGTCACCACAGCATGAAGTTACGTATCTCCAGGAGCCCTTCGCTGGTACCCAGAGAAAGATTTTTCTCTTGAAACATATTTCTTTCCAAGAGAAAATGTAATTTTTCAACAGAATGATAATTTTTTTAGCTTAAATCGCCTGGTATATTTGAAGACAGTTGATAAATCACTAAAAAAAATGAAACATTTCTCTGCATTGAATGATCTTGTAATAAAAAGATTAATTTTGCCATAGTTTCAGTTTTGGACCTTTTTTTTTTTTGCTTTCATCTAAGTCTCATGTGAAAAACACAGTTTGCTGGTAAAAACCTCTATTACTTTTAATCTTAAAAAAGCATTTAAAAAAGTAGTGAATGCATTTTTAATTCCTATTTTTGGTAATAGCTCAGGCTTAGCACCACACTGACAAAGCTACATGCCTTCTAGTGCGGAGCTGGCTGACATCCAGCCAGCTGAGGGTATGGGCAGCGAAGGTCACGTCTGCTTGCAAATAGACCACATAGACATCCCCTGAAATTCCTGAGGTTCTCTGCCTAAACGCACAAGGTGGCATAAAAAAAAAAAAAAAAAAAAAATCCTGAGACACTTTTTATCATCTTTCACAAACAGGAGTTAAGAAATAGTCCAGGGCTTCCCCTTCTCCATCCTCCCTGGTTTTTCCCTAGCCCCCATCAGGCTCCCGGAGAACCCTTGCGGTGGTGGGACGTGCGGTGTGACACCGCCAGGTAGGGACATCGCTGCCGGCGTGCCTGCAGCAGCACAGAGCTAGTTTAACCCGCCTCGCCCAGCCAGAACGGGGGTCCCCAGGCCAGGGGCCGCAGAGCCGCCCTGGGTACACAGGCCACTTCACAGCGGTATTTGAAGTGCTTGAAGGCAGCCCCTAGAGCTAAGTGCCTTCTCCAGGGCAGCACGCAGTCCCCACGCAGAGCCAGGAGCTGCTGCCGCTGTCGGACACCGCTTCCGATGTGAACGCCAGCAGCTTCCCTAACGCCTGTGCTGAGCTGGGCACCAGGCGCGTCCCTCAGCCCTTCCACCAGCTGCACCCTGGGGCTGGCTCGGGCTCAGTAAGCGTCACAAGTCAGGGGAAAAAAAGCTTTTCAGAGTGGTGTCTCTCTATTGCTGCCCTGAAGCCCCCTGTTTGGGTCAAAAGATGAAAAGTTGGCATGTTTCAGCTTTTTTTATTTTTTCCCTGGCTGGCAGTAAAAGCTTGCTGTGCATAGAAAGTCGCATCCCACTCTCCTCCTCCCAGGACCATTTACATGAGATCTCTGCTTTAAACCATCACTGGAGCTACCTGAAAACCTTGGGCTGTCCCAACAATCTGAGCCTATTTGGGATGTTTGAACAGAAATGATTTCATAGAGGCAGGGAAAAAAAAAAATCAAGTTTCTAAGCAGCTTTACTATATAGCCATGGGAGACCAGCTCCTCTGAAATTGAGCCTGTTGTGTCTAAAGTGTTAGCCACTTGAGATAGCACAGAAAAGTCATGGTCCCTGCCCTTTTTATATCTATTACCTAGTTCTGGAAACCATCCTGTGAGTAGCCACTTGGACTTTAATAGGATGAATCATTGTTAAAACCATCATGTGCTTATAAATGTTTACATGAGTGGGCCTTAAATGGAGATACCATCAGGGGCAGCGTGTGGAATTATGCGAAAAGCTGCAGCCAGAGCTGAAAGACACTTCTCTGGAGGGTTTCAGATCTGCCATTTCTTGATTTGACATCAAACCATCCCCCCAGGTACAGAATTACTAATCTCAGCACTTCGGAGATCCCCAGAAGTAATTTCCTTTGCTAACAAATGACACCGGGAACAGTAGCGCCTGATGCAGGGGTAGTAGCAATAGTAAAAAGGTAAGTAATTCAAGGGAATAAACGTGTCCTGGCACTAGGAGTCACAGGACTATTCACACATCAGGAATGGCTCATGAAAGGGTCTAACCCTGCGATGAGAAGCCTGTGTCCATCCAAAAGAGATCACTGAGAAGCAGCAAAGGGCAGCCTGACAGTGCCTTTTCCCTGAGGAGCATCCAAAACACATGTACATACACATATTTCACTCCAGTGGATGACGTTGCCCTCTGCCATCTACCTTCAGAACAAGCTCCCATCATCACCCAGTCATGAATCTGCTATGTTTTCCTTGGTTTATCCTTTATTCAAGGTATCACATCGTGTATGCAATATCAATTCTAGTCTTGGGCTAAAGTTTAGGAGATTTTTTGAGACTGTTTCTTGCAACCACATGTGTTATTTTTATATAATGTGTGCACTCAGGATACTGAGAGATAGGCAGGGTATGTTTAAGGGCACGGTAAAAAAAGCTCCTCAGAGTTAGCGGTAAGATTCCCACCAACTTCAGCAGCTTTCAGATCAAGCACTCCACGAGATAAACCTTAGGCCCCTACCAGACTTCTCTGGCATGGGATCTGGGAGGTTTGCCGTTGGCTTTGAGACTTTGAATCAGGGCCAAATGATTGCAGCTCCTGGTTTAGGGGAAAAGGAAACAGAAAGGAACTACGGGCTTAAAGGATTAGAAGAAAGATCTAAAAATAAAGTACCAGCAACGCCAGACCCCAACTTCTACTGCTTTGCTTGCATACAGGATGGGTTTTCCTGTTGTTTTACCAAGGGGAATCAGCATCTGCACGACTTGGAAGAACAGGACACTGATGGAAAGGTTAGTGATATTACTCCCCAAGAGCAGACTTGTTCCTGTTGCTCTTCCTGGGGACTCATCCTCTGGCTAAACATGGAAGAGCAAACGATTCAACCTCTTCCTGGTGAGCATTTCTCAGGTACTTTAGTTGATTTCAGTGAAGAATTACAGCCCATCTGTGCCAAAAGGTAACACAATTAAGGGACATTGGGCATTTCTATTTGCACAACCTACAATGGGGACCTAAGAATAGAGAAATACCCCTGCCTTTACTTCCTCCTGCCTTGCTGTCCATCTCCTCCTGCCTTTTCCTTCAGGTCTATGTTGTCCTTTCTGTATCATCCAGACAGAGATGACACTCAGGAAACAGGGGTGGAAAAGAGGGTGTGGGAGCAGTGAACTGGGGGACGCCAAGCTGATTGGAAGGGATGTTGAGTGGGAGAATAAGGAGGGGATACCTGCATGGATGATGCTGTTTTTGAGATGGGGAAAGGTAGTACCATGGGCTGGAGGTATATTGTCACCTACAAACTGGGAATTAGATGTTATTTCAGTTGTGGAGACAGGTGGGCTCCAACACCACCACAAGCCCATCTCCTGGGTGAGCATCAGCCCAATCATGGGATGTTAGCAGAGCACCTACTGAGCTTTTGAGCATCACTTGCTGTTGACATTCAAATCCAGTTCTGTGTGAGGCCTGGCTCACAGCTAGGATTACCAAAATCCTGCCTGAGCCTTTGGACCAAAAATTCCAGTTTTCAATCTAGTTGATCCTGCCTTGGGCCCTGGATGACCTTTTGGCATCCTTCCGCTCATATCTCCCACCCAGTCCCTTTCCAGGTCACCCCACTGCAGATGGAGAACAGGAGCAGGTGCCACCAGGACACTGCTCAGCCAGTTAAGGTTCAATGAGGAATTTTTCTGGGAATGAAAGAACAGCAGAGAACCCTGTTCAAACTTCTCCTGAGCAGACAGTTCACTCTTGAGAGAGAGCCCAATGCTTGGACCTAAAAAACTGTACACACACAGATATGTTACATATTTATTCAAGGCAGAAATTGGCCAGGAAATGGCTATAAAACACACATTTTGAATAAAAGGAAGGAGATTTATGGCTCTTTTGCGAATCTGAGTCATATCTTTCTGCATCCCCCAGGCAGGAATACTCTAATCACTAACATACCCAAAACATGTACGCACAGTGGGCCGAGAATTGCTTCCTTCTGGCCACAGCTCCAGCTAAAGACGTGATAGGGATTGAGCTACTTTATCTGACAGTTGGTAAATGAATTGCCAATTCATTCTGAGCTCGGAGGGGGATTTTTTTCCCCTTTAAAAAAAAGGGTCCTTTTATATATGTCTTTGATCAGTCAGGGCCTTGACAAATTATTTTCCAAGGAATTTCTTGAGCCCTAATGCCATGAGGAAGGCGGGGGGGGGGGGGGGGAGAAAAAAAAAAGGATTTGCTCTCAAAGAAAAGCTTTTATGTCTCAAAAATCACAGCGATGTAAGGGGGTTTCCTCCATTTCACCTCATCTCGTTCGCTTCAAGAAATGGAGGCAGGTAGCCTGAAGATTTTTCCATCCCACCTAAAGCCAGGAGGCAGATGGGTAGGAAGCACTGCCAGGTCTCCCAGCCCGATTCGTCCCCAGCATGGGGGAGCACCATGAACTCTAGCACAGACTGAACGGAAAGGTCATGGTCATCAATGACACTAATAAAGAGGCCCTTCAGCACTAGCGTGAGCAATGGGAGCAGAGAACAGCTCAGGGCTGTGTCACCAAGAAGCTGCTTCCTTGCTACAAACAGCAGCACTAAGCACTTTGGAAGGGTTGAGACACAAGGGAGCATCTCCCCGCCGGCACTGCTGGGGTCACTCCGAAGTGTGAGATTAAAGCAGTGTTTGCTTGTCTTTTCCTAGAGTCTGGGACCGTGGGGGGAGTTCCTTGGTTTTACCACTTTACTCTTTTTATGCTGTCATTTAATCCCTCTTCTCCAGGCAAGTATCATGTCTTTGATTGAATCCCAAGTGGTGCAGGCAATGAGTTGCGCAAGCCAGGTCTGGACAGTGGCTGCACTTTCTATTATCATTAATGTATAAATAACTTATCCCTCAGGTAGCCCACTCACCTGTCCTGCAGGAGGACAGGCTCCCAATGGCACAGGATTTAATTAATGTATTTCCACCACACCGAACTTCATCAGGATGGCCTAAACTCAAAAAAAAAAAACCCACAAGACCTTTTTTCCAGCTTAACCCTGCATGGGCACATACATAACCTGTCTGCAGAAGCATTCCTACTGAATCCCAGTAACAGCCCCACTGCAGACAAGACTGATAGATAAAGCCTTTTGGTTAGGGGTTAGTTGGTCCAGGGACTATGTTGTAGCTTCATTTCCTAAAGAAATGCGCATAATCAAATCACTGCAGCTGTCTCTTGGGAGCTTTTCACCTTCACCAGCAAAATTCAACCACCCTCAACAGAAAGACAGAATTAAAAATTCCAAGTTGAACGCTGTCAAGGGTCCTTAGTAAGAAGATGTTGAGCTTGAAGAATTTTTCAAGGTAATTCACTCTTTAAATAGTACCTGTTAAACTTTTCCTGGCTCCCAAAGCCTCCAAGTTTTGGCTTCAGAGTAAGTCCTCATTTAGGTTATATATAGCTACCATTACATCTCAGCTAGCGGCACCTCTCAGGCATAGGGCTACCTCTCCTGTTCTTGGAAGTCAGTCCTCCTGGAAAGAGCAGCAGCCGCCTGCCAACCGGCGGGAACAGGAGGCAACACTACAGCCTGGACCCAGCTAACGAACCCAGGGACATCTTGCCCCATCCATCAATAACTGATTGAGTTGTCCTAAAAGCTGCCACAACCAGATGAGAAAGGAGATATCACACACAGCTTTCCTGTACTTTATTAACAGCTGTGTAAATATGAGCAAAATCCAAGCAAACCAGCATTAAAAATAAACCCATATAAGGATCAGCAATACCCTGGGATGGTGATAATCCTGCTCAGACCAAGAGCTCACTTCCTTACGGGCATGAGTCTTCAAATATTGGCATAGACTGAACCACGATGTCTGGAAGACGGGCGTTAGGAAAATACTTAAGACTTTTTTTTCTTTTTTTTTAAATGCTGTAGCAAAACTAGGAATGAGGTAGTCATCCTTATGGTTCCTCATCCTAACTTTGCCATGTTTCATTTTTCTTTTGAATACTGATTAGAGCTGAGCAATATTTTGGGATGATGGGGTGGCACGAAGTGAGAATTGGGTTTTTGTCCACAAAAAAATAAAAAAGCAGATTACACCAAATTGCCCTTACAAAAAGATTCAGCAACCACTATGAGAACTACCCTCACCTCCCAACCCAGCAGCAATGTTTTATGTCAAAGCTTAAGCAGCTTTGATGTTTCCTATTCTAGGAGATGCTTTAAATAGAAAGATACTTTATTGTTTCAAGGGATTTGTTTAAAAATGGAGGGAAAAGTACAATTATTTCTTTGTAAGCTTAGCAAATTATGTCATTCAAGCCCAAGCAGTGTTTGGGTGCTGGTTAAATACACTCAAAAAAAGCAGTTATCCATATTTACCCAATAGTGGTATTTAATTTCCTTTGCAAACCATTTTTGGAGGCTTTGAAGGTCACCCAGCAACGCAAGGCTGCCTCGCCTGTGGCCCATGACCCTGGCTATGCAGTGCTGCCTCCTTCCCTGGCTACACAATCTCAGTGTAGGACGCTTGGAAATGAACCAGAACAGAATTTTATTATTTGCTCCCCACGTAGGCAAGTGCTGCAGCCACTGCCAAGCCGGGTTCGTCATCACCACCTTGACTGGCATCGACCCAATAGTAATATTGGTGCCTGTCACTCAGTGAGGCTGTTAAAGTGTTCGTGTACAGGCACACGCTCTCATAACTCACTGACCAGCTCCAGACTGCTTACAGCATCATGGACCGTCCGTGGTTCATTGACCCTCTGCCTTAAATTAAAAGCTCTCTGAGTCTGGAATTACCTCTCCTTCCCTACCCAGGCATCCCAAACGCCAAACTCAGGCAGGGTAGCCAACACTACTTGAACAGCAGCAAATACATCATGCTAACTTAGCTGCTCAAACAGGCTTCGGCTAGGCTTGCTTTCCACAGGTTTGTGCCCCACAAAAGCCATCCTGTGTTTTAGTGGGCTGCAGTGTTTCTAATTAAAAGCTCTGATGAAGAAGGTGCATGCAGACATCCTCAGGTTTACAACGATCTTGAGATAGAAAATGCTGGGGGACCCCCAGCCTAAGTTTCTACTGAACATTGGGACCTGTAACTGCCTTTGACAGTCTCCCATAGTGTTCTCCGAGTCCAAGCTGGCAGACTGGATAAGTAGACAACAAGGTGGGTGGAATATTGGCTGGACCATCAGGTGCAAAGGGTAATCATTAGCATCAAAAAGCCCAGCTGGTGCGTGGCTACTAGCAGCATCCCTCAAGGGTCAGTATTGGCACCGATGTTTTTTAATGTATGAATACATTAACGACTGGGGTGATGGGACAGAACACACTCTCACCAAGTTCACAGATGATACCAAACTGGGGGAGCAGCCAACAGACTGGAAGGCAGAGCTGCTACTCAGACAGATATCAACAAGGTGGGAACGTGGAATGGCAGGAACCTCATGAAGTTCAAAGGTTCCAAGGCCAAGCCCTGCCTCTGGCATGGACAACCCCATACAGCAAGACAGGCTGGGGCTAGAGAGCAGCTTTGCAGAAGAGGACCTGGGGATCCTGGTGAACAACAGGTTGAACAGGAGCCAACCATGCAACCTTGCAGCAAAGATCAGCAGCACCCTACTCTGTATGAGCAGGAACATAGCCAGCAGGTCCAGGGATGGGATCATAAAGGATGTACTGGAAGTCCAGACACCAAGAGCAGGAAAAGAGGAAATAGTACTTCATCATGACCACCTCATTACCTTTTGATGAGAATGTTCCCCTGAAAACCCCAGGGACAACAAACAAATTTCTGATTCATCACAGCCGAGGTCTAAGAAAAAACTGAAGTGAAATATTGATGACTTTGGGATCCCTGGAGCTAGCAACAAGGATACCACAACAGCACAAAACCCTGCAGTGATACAGACACACATTAGTAATGGCATTCTCCACATGCCAGATCACACAAAGTAGAAGAAAAGCAGTATATTATTATCATAACCATAATAAAAATAGTAATACATTTGTTTGGCCATATGCAACAAAAACATCTCAACACCAGCGTTCATGGATATAAGTACTACAGGAGCCCTCAGTCCCTTGTTATTAAAGGGCTCACTATGTGCTGCAGCAGGTTTCTGCCCCTTCCCCCCTCCAATTTAGGGCTGTATTTTCTGTTCATAATTCAAGCAACATTTTTTTGCCTTGAGGCAGGTTACAATTCATTTGTTAGGTCTTAAGCAGAGGCCAAACCCCTCCTGACTTGTAGCACATCATATGCTCCTGAGTGAGAGCACTGCATGGGTTACATAAAAACCCATTCATAGGGACCAATTTCCATCTCCTCATCACATCCCCATTTTTCACTTACTTGTGCTTAAACGCGTTCCCAAGAGCAGCAGTGCTGTGGAGCTGACAGTATCACTAGGAGCTGCCGATGCAAAACCTCTATGGCAAAGCCCAACCCTGGTCTTGTCTCTGCCTTTAACCCCTGTGGTGGGAGGGCTCATCCAGGTGGAAATGATGCTGGGGGGAAGCCCTGGGGAGTGTCCCCAGCTGTGCTGCCTAACTCAGGGCAGCTGCAGACCCCACAGGACTTTCCTCCTGCTGATGGGCAGCGATGGGCATTGCCCAGGTATTCCTGGGAGCGGGGTGATGCTAACAGCACAGCTGTCCGGGGTGCTCAGACAAGCAGCAGTGCCCCACCACCAGCCCTTCTGACTGACAGTAGGAGTTGTCACACCTAAACATCTTTATTTATCCCATAGGGGAACCATGGCAGGCACTTGCTGAATTTTAACTATACTTTACTGTAGCTGAGTCCTCCCAGGTGCAGGGCAAAGCCTGCAAAACCCCCCGCAAAGCACAGACAGAACCAGCCACTGGGGCTGGAGGGTGGGTTTCAACCAAACAAGGGAAGCAGAAGACGTCGGAGCCACCGGGTGTGGTGGGCTCCAAGTGAAACACGTCAGCATTCCACTCGGAAAGGCCTTCAGGTTGAACAATTTCCTTTGAAATTTCAAGAGAGTGAAATCTTCTAAATGTAAACAAAATATTTCTCCTTTCTGGGGGGTGGGAATTTATTCAAGCCACTTTCTGAACGTTTTCCATTCACTTAAAACTTTGAAATTTTTATTACTCAAAAAAATGCAGCAAAGGCATTCAGTTTTCCAGAGAGAACTCAAAAAAAAAAAAAAAATCAAATGTTTTTTGTCTGGTGATGAGTTCTAGTCCCACCTCCAGACAAGCCATTTCTTTTCGCTGCCTCACTTTCCTCTCCAGTAAAATTTCCAACTTCTCTGTATATCCTAAAACCCAACAAAGAAGAAAAAATGGGGTGGGGAGGAAAGACTCAGAATCCCCTGAGAGTCTCATATAATCACAGGACTCCAGGAACTGGAAACTTTAAGAGAAGGAAAAATAAAAAAACACAAAAAACAACAGTTTAGCAAATCGCATGAGATCCATCATAAAATTGTCAGAGTTGGCAGCACCGTAAAATCTATGATATTGTGGCCTGGATTTATGACCAAGAATCCTGAGGCTTTGGGATATTTTTTCCCTCAGCCCTCGAGGCACAAAGGTAGTTTTTGGGAGGTCGGCTCTGCCCCAGGAGTGCAGCACTGAGCAGGAGAGGGGTGACTGCCCCTCTCAAGCATCCTTGTCCCTAGGGAAAACCTCACCAGTGCAGGTTTGGTAGCTGTTGCTCCCAGCAGGTACCACAGCAGGGAAAAGCCACCTCCCAGAACCACCCAGCATCCTAGCTGTTGAAACCTGAAATGTGGAGGGGAGCTGATAGGGGCAGACAAAGGGCTCTCTGTGTGCCTGCGCAGGGCATCTGCAGCCTCCCCAGGTACCAGCCACGGTAACTGCAGGGAGTATTTTAGCCCAGGAAGGCAGCTGAAAAAACAGCATTGTGACCACAGCCCGGGAATTCGCGTTCGCTCTTTGAAAGATGTTTTTAGCTGAGGCTGGGTTTCTTTCTTTCCTTCTCCGCTTGAAGGAATTGTGTAGCCTGCACTTATTTATTACGGTTCATCTATAAAGCCCTGTTTTTCTTCTGCCTGGTGATGTTTCACAGCCACTTTCCATGCTGCCAGAGCACCAAGGCTTCTCACCAAAAGGGAGAGGTTTGAGGCGAGGAGGTCCCCAGCCCATGAGGAGGAGGATGGGCCACCATTGCCTCCTCTACCCACCAGACCAGCACTCCTCCTCCACTGGCTTTGCAGGGCCCCCTTTGGAGCCCAGCTCCCTCCTCGCCCAGCAACATGGTTCACACCCCAGCAAGTCCAGCTGTCCTGGGCTCTTCCACCATCCCTGTCCCCAGGCCCATGGCAGAAGCACCCCCAGGTCCAGCCCACCCCCGACACCCTCAGTGGCACTTATGGGAAATCACCAGGCAATGCTGAGGACGGTTTTATGGCTCCTGGGACTTGTAGGCAACAAGGGAAAGGTTGGTGGTGGCCATGCTTGGTCCCTTGTACCACGGTGGGATTGTCTTCCTCAAGTTTCAAGGTCTCTTATGAATGAATTGACAGTTTAGTAGGGTGAATTTTGCAACCTCTTTTGTCCAATTCTTCCAATGACTGTAACTCCTATATAATTTTTTCACTATTTTGTTGTTGCTGTTGTTGGTTTGCTTATTATCATCATCATTATCATACTCTGCTAAGGAATAAGTCTGTAAGAAGAGAAATGAAGGAAATTGCTTCAGGCTCTTTGTAACATAAAAACACAACCAAAGGGAGAGAACAGCCTCCTCCTTGACAGCTCCCAGTATTGTTCTGGGACAGTTGGGAAGAGGTACAAGCTGTTCCTCAAGGCTCAACATAGACCAGACATGTTCGCATCCAAGCTGGGAGCCACCACGGGCCTTTGAACAAGTCACCTTTGTCTTTCACATCCTAGCCACCTCCTCACAGTCCTCCTGCTCATTCAAATGGCCAAGCAGGCTGTGCCCATACGGCACAACTGGGCTCCACCAAGGCTAAAGCCCAGAAGTGCCATATTGAAGCAGTAGCCAGTAACAATCTCCTTAAGAAGAGGAGAGGGCTGTATCACATCCTCCCACCCACCTTTGCCTTCATCCCTGATTTTGCTGGTGTGACAGGTCCATCCTCCTGCTGCTGATGGCCTCCTTGCTCCTCATGCCAACTTGGCAGCGCAAGGCTGTGTCCTCAGGGAGCTACCTGGCTTTGCAATAGCCAAAACCCAATGACGAGAGCCCACTGTGCCACTGCAGACTCCACCAAAGAGCCTCGATGTTTCCCTGAAGAGCCAGAAAGGTACTGTGAGGCGCTCAGAGGAAATTAGCCACATTGAAAGCTTGAGGCTTTCCTTCCAAAGCTCGAGAAGGAACGTACCACGTGAGTTTAGTTTCCTTAATACTCTTTGAGATGCATTTTGCACACATTTCTGCTAAGACCTCTTTACTTACAGAGTAACGGCTGGCCATTTAATTAGATGTAAATTACCATATAGTGATCAGATGATTACATGATTAGCAGTGCGGTAACGAAGCCTGGAAAGTACAATGTAATTGACAGCTAAATGTAGTGTCATTTTTTTATTCCTTAACTCAAAATGCAACTTAACTCAGTAGTTAATCTGGGACAACTGCATGTTCCGGAGGCACAGCATGTGATTTACTGAGCAGTGCAACATTTCAGTAACTCCCTGGGAGGTGGCTTCACGAAGATGAAGTGTAACTTGAGGTCCCAGCAATGCCCACCAAAGGGTTACATGATGCCTGCATCTCCCCCTGCCTGCAGATGTGGCTGATACCCAGAGCAAGCTCCCAGGGTAGCACAGCATCGCCTTTTGACTGTGTCTGACCCAACATTTATGAACTGCAGTGGCTGCAAGCAGAAGCCTGTAAAAGCAGAGACAGCTGAAGGAAGTAAGCTGCATTGCAGCCAGCACCGGGACAGCCCCAGCAGACACCATCCCCTAGGTCCCCTCTGCCATGGGACACTTAGGTGGGAGCATCACCTGTGAAGGCGCTCTACTAATCCTGCTCACCTTCTGTCCCTTTGCAAGTTGTCCCTAGATCTCTGGTGCCCAGAGGCCACCAAGGCTGCCAGCCACGCATTGGCAGTGCCACTGCTGCAGCCACACAAGCTGCTGCTGGTGGCAGGCTGGGGACACCTCCTCTGCTCGTTCCCTGGACCTGGCCATGCTGCTCCCTGGGGTGGCCATGGCTCACCAGCCACGTGGAAGAGACGACTTCTCTGCTGGGCTTCTCGGATGCAATCTCTTTACTTCTGTGGAGCTGATTTTCCCATCTTGTTTACAATCCACAAAGCATCTAACATCTTCTCCTCCTTCGCTGAGGTTGGGACATAGCCCTACACCTCCTCTGGGCCAGATGTCCCCCACTGACCCCATCTACATGGGAATGGGGGGCAGCTCCAACTCCACAAGGGCTTCCCGGTGCCACCCCAGCACCCACCTGGATTGCCAAGGTCGCTTCTAAATCTTCCTTGATGGGAAAGTGACCCCAGGAGAGCATGTCCCTTGGGGACGGGTTGGGTGGGAAGGACCTGGGGGACCCAGGCAGTTCTGTAGGGGACAAGCACACAGCCCCAGACACAGCAGCCTCAAGCTCAGCCCATCACTGCCTAACAGCCTTCCCCACTGGGATGCTGTACCTGCTGTGGCACACCAGAAATAAACGAAAGTCAAACTTAACGGGCATCGAATAGAAAGAACCAAAAAAACCCACAGCAAAACAAACAAACAAAAAAAAAAGTGGGCAGGTCCCTTGCCATTGAGAGTGTGTGGCATTTATTAGACATAAATTGGCACACAAGAACAGGAAAGCATAGCTAGGTAGGGATTATTTTCTTCTTCTGAGCTACATGGCTTTGGATACCTGTCTATAATCCCTCCCACGCGCATACCGGCATTCCCACACATCCACACCCACATTCTCAGTTGCTGACACACAGGTATACCTCTTTTGTTAATTAGAATTACTTTTAATTAAAAATATATGTAAATTATATAGAGTGTGCACAGCTTGGAGAGAAAAAAAAAAAAGAAGAAAGCAAACTTTGGTTTCAATAAAAATTTTAACCCCTTTGAATCGGCTGCTTTGCTGGCTTTGTGACATACTATGAGTTACTTGAACTCCCATGTATAAATAAATAGTACCAGGAAATTTTACACCTGAAAAATTCTGCAGTAGACATTTTTACTTACACACATTTGCTTTTTCTTCTCTTCTTGCCTCCCCCCACTCCCAGCCTCTCACGATCACAGTCTGCTCCTTTTAAACATATTTACTTAATATCTCACTTAACATACTCAGACCAGTATCCCTTTTTCTTTCCTTTTTTTTTTCTTTTTCGGAGAGGAAGAAAAAGAACTCACGATAAAATGAAAGTCCAGGATTGCAAACAAGCATCATCATCATTTTTATGAGCAAACTTTTTCCTTTCGCTGTCTGCACGCTCTCCCCCCACTCTCCCCCCGCCACCGCTGGCTCAGAGCCTCGCTTTCCACATGCCGGTAAAAATTCAGCAGGAGACAAGCTGCGGATGTTGTCAACTTTGAAAGATACCCCACGCTTCTGTCAGAAACAGCTGATGGATCAGGAAAGACCGGGAGATGGGAAGGAAAGAACAGTGAGAGAATTACACACAAGTGGGAAAGAAGATAAGTTTATGGGGCTGGTTCCTGCAGAGACGTGCTTTGGGGTGTTTGGAAGGACGTACGGCACCCTGCAGGGAGCGATTTCACTCGTGGTACAATGCCTGGGCGAGGTAGGTACCTGCTTTTCTTATTCGTGGGTTCATAACACCTCTTTCTGTCGAAAAGTAACAAGGATAACACTAATGGGAAAAAAAAAAAAAAGATACACCACTCCAAAATCCACCCTTGGTAAAAAGGGCTGGTGTCTTTTTTTTTTTTTTTTTTTTTTGAGAAAATTGAAAGAAAAAAAATATATATTATTATTTATTATATAACATCGTCAACATCAACACCACAAAAAAAAAAAGTAACATCCTAGTTGTTTTCGTTCAAGCATTCTGACTGTGTTGAGAAAGGCAGCAGGAGTTTGGTGTCCCTTGGAGAACAAAAAGAGCAGGAGGGCGGGGGGGGACGAGGGCACAGGGCTGGCGGTGGCTGCAACACAAACTGGGTGGGGACCGTGGCAGGGGAGAAGTGTGCCGATCTGTTGATTTTTCTTTTGAAACAAAAGAAAAAAAAAGGGGGGGGAAGTCACACTGAGGCCGATGACTATTTCATCTGTGGTTTCAATCAGTGTCCGTCCCTCTCGAGTGCTATCGGTGAACATTCAGTTAAAAGAGTCTTGCAAAATGCTCTCACTTTTATTATCGACAGGGTATTTTTTTCCTTTTCCTTTTCTCATATTTTTTTTTTTCCCCCGTGGCTAATGCTCTTGCACTTTCCTGACCGCCTTGTTAGCTGTTCTCGCTCCACTCTGGCACCATGCCCACGCCGTGGACCGAGTGGTACTGGTGGGGTGAAAGGGTTCGAGGCACGCCGTGGGAATACAGGAACTCTGCGGGCTGTAAGCTGCTGGGGGGGGACTGGATGCCAGTTTGAGGTCCACACTGCCGGACGATGGGTTGGTGAGAAACCGAGGTTTGGTGCTGAAACATGCTATGGGTATCTCCTATTTGGGGGGAGGTATGGTTGGCCACGCTGCTGAGGCGGGGCATCAGCGGACCCGAGGTGAAGTGGGCAGAGAAATGCTGGTAGGGTAACCTGTCCATCGGCTGCATGGCAGACACTGTGCAACTGCTGTAGGATGGCACGCTCGGCCACGTGTTACAGCTGATGTCTTCTAGGCTGGGCACGGGGTCCGTGGGGGGAGCGGAGCTGGCATACATACATGCTTGGCGCTGGGCTGACTCAGTCCTGTATGAAGTGTTCAGTCCCTGCTGCTGGGGGTAACTGGACCTGTAGAAAGGATCCTCGTCTGCCGGAGAAGTTTCCATGTAGGGCTTCTTGTAGGGATGCTCGGTGGTGGAACACTCCTCATCTGTTGGGAGAGAAAACTCCTGGTAGCGAACAACAATACTCTGCCCTCGACTGAACCTCCCTCTCCACAACCCTCATTCTACCGAGGACACAGCCTGCGCAGGGCTGATCCAGGCACTTCTCTCAGCTACATCAGTGTAAATCCAGATCCCTTCCTTGGAATCGATCTGGATCAATCCTGCTGAAACCAAGTCTTGTACTTGGCCCTCTCTGCGGGACTAGGGCAGGGATTAGCTAGAAGCTCTGGGGGGAAAACTAAAGCTCTAAGATGCTGGAGGGATCCTGGGGCTTAGCTTGCTTGGTGATACCCCATGCACACCCCCACATTCCTCATCTCCTTTCTGCTGCCAGCACTTTGACCAGAGGAGTAACATCTGCCTGCAGATACAGCACACCTAACAGAGATCCCTGCTCCCAGCTGAGAGCCTCAGAGCTGATGCTGCAAACCAAAAGCCTTTACAATGATATATTTTCGTGATAAATGAGACCAAAATGGAGATCACAATAAAAATCCCCCCAGGAGAGCATCAGCGATGGCACAGTTGAGACAATCAGACTTGGCGTTTTACAGCCCCAATCTTTAGCTGTGCCAAGGGAGCTGGGCACATAAATCCACGCAGGGCTGTGTGCTGGAGCCAAGTGTAACAAGAAAGAAAAGTAAATTTCACAGCTAGAAACAACAAGGCACAGCTTGCAGAGCCCTTTGTTTCCTGCAGCATCCCAGGCCAACAGAGGGAAGGAGATAAACAATTTAGGTGAAACCTCTAGGGTGAAGCAAAATGAATAAATAAATATGCACTTATTTATTCATTCACAGGGTCATCAAATGAAATCCAGCTCTGCTGGAATGGATGGCAGAGTTCCCAGGGACGCGCACTTCACCAAGAGATTTTAAGGACAACAAAGCAAGGGAAGGGGAGCTTGTTCTGACCCAGATTAACTTTGGGGCTGCTTCAAGAACAAGATTTCTGGTGCTGTCACAGAAACATCCCACTTCGCTTACAGCCCTCTTGGCTGCACCCTTTCAACAGGGCTAAAAACTGAAAGAATACTGCAAGAAATGGCCCTTTTCAAATTTTTTCAACCAACATGTTTTGAGCTGTAATCTTTTTTACCTCCAAAATACAAAGAAAAAAACCCCAAACTGTTCCACAAAAGAAGAGGACTAAAAGCATCTGTACCCCAAGAAGCACTTGCAAAAACGCTGGTGCTGCTGCTGGGCTGCTCCAAGGCGAATGCCCAGGGCTCGCCTTCAGGAGGTGCAGATGGGCAGTGCAGGCACCTTTAGTTCCTTGTAAACATGCTCAGTGCATACCCTTATTGCTATAAACAGCCCCGTGCTTTCTCCTGCAAGCTGCACCCAGTCTGCTTGTAAAATAACCCATTACTCCCACTCAGGTGTCTACCAAGTCCAGCTGCCGTTAGTCTTCTTGGCCCGACAACCCCAGAAACCATCAGGTACTGAGGTAACACACCACGGAGACTTTCCCCTTGGTGTCCTATGTCCTAGCAGCTGCCCATAAGTTCAGCTGGAAAGCCACAGTCCCATTTCATGCTTTCTTCCTGCTGACAGCAAAACCTGGCTCCTTAGTCCCAGCGATGCAGAGCCCTGACAACAACATTACCCTCCTCCTCTGCCTCCTCTTACATCGGGACAGAAAGCGGGATGGGGTAAGTGAGCAACACGATCACACCTTTCAAACAGCTGCAATGATAAGCAGACAGGCGCAGGAGTGTGTCACCCTCCTTAATCCCCTGTATATATAAACCCCTCTATATATAAATGATAGAAAAAATCATTTTATATAGGAGTGGTGGAGAGGATGTAATCCCCTGAAAGACAGAAGCTGGAAGCACAGCTCGGAGCTCCCTCCTGAACACGGGGCTATCACAGGAGGAACATCTGGGAGAACAGCCTGAGCTCTAGCTTTTACAGACAGCTCAAAAGTTTTGGATCCCTAACCCACCACTGAGTAATAAGAGCACTACGGTGGAAAAACAATGTCTTGTAAAATGAAGCATTGTTCTGCTAATAAAGTTTTCAGCATTAAACCGCATTACTCTGCTGGCATTAGAAATCATTGGCTTGGGGTTTGACTGTTTATTTTATTTTTATTTTTTTAAATATACAACACAAAACAGTCAAACTCTGTTTTTCCGTTGTGTAAAAATGTGCCTGACTTACAACCTGTGGTTGCTGATTTTTCCATTTAGCCCAGACATTTCAATGCCTGACGCAGCCCAGCCAGGCAGAGCCGCAGCACTACGGATCCGCTTCAAGAATTCATCACAGGTGAAGAGAGAAAAACAAAAACAACTTGGATTTCAGTAGAAGCCCTATAGGTCCCTCTCTTCTTCTGTAAGCTCTCACAGTCGCTCTGCCGACCTCTCTAGAGCCAGGCTCACCGATGTCCTATGTGGAAAGGGCACCATCACTCCCTATCTTAAGATGTGTAAGGACACTGTACACACCTCCAAAGAGGACATTGTCACTAATGAAGGATTACTGCATACCCTAACAACGTCTGCCTGCCCTCTGGCCCCTCTTCCTGATGATTTTCTCATCTATGTCATCTCAAAGTGCTGGAGAGGGAAGAGAACAGTCCGTGTTCATCGCCAGATGGGATGATGCAGACCAGAGATCCCCAGCTGGCATCAGCAGATGAATTTACACTGGTCCAGGCTCTCTAGTCTGATCTGGCATCATCCCCACCGCTCCTCGCAGAGGCAACCAGAGCCAGCACAGAGCAGGCAAAGTGGACCCCCGTAGTGTGTGGAGCAGATCTGGGAGTGGAAATGGGACATCCTCAAGTAAGAGAATGGCAAAAGGAGGACAAGTCAAACAGAGCTCTCACACAATGCTGAAGGCTGCAGCTTAAATTCATCCCCACCTGCTCTGAAGCCTGGTCAGTTTGTCTCAAGGCCTTAATCCTCTCCCTGAAGGTCCTCGCACCTCCTCAGCATCTGCATAAGCAGGACACAGGACACAACTGTCTGGTCTGCCCTGGGTTTGATTCTTGATGATGGTTCCCTAATAGCACTTCATTGTCTTTTTCCTGTTGCCACTGAGCCCTAGGAGGTGCTGGGCACTTCTAGGAGGTGCTAACCATCCTGGGAGATGCTGACCATCCTCTGCTTTTGTTGCTATTCTTGGAAGTCAAGGGTGGTGATCAGCTCTTGTGACCAGCCCCCTGATACTGCGCAAACCTCAAAAAGCAAAAGGTTCTGCCAAGCAGGGGAAGCTGCCAGCGCTTGGGAGAAGCTGCTCCAAAGTGGATCCAAGGAAAACGGAGCCTGCAGAATGGGGTGGAAACTGGCTTCATCACAAGGAATTTGATGATCTATCTAATGAAGGAGCTTGAGCGAGAGCATAAGCAGTTCCAAGATTTCCGGTATTTACTACTTCCAGCTGGGTTGTAAATACCACACAAATGGCTTTTTAAATGGAATTTTCCCAATTCCAGGATTAGGGCCATCCAGAATAAAACGCAAACATGTAAAATCTCTGGACTTCAGGGTGCACTGGGCCGACCACTTCCCCTGGTGTAAATCAGGAGAGCTCCTTTCCAATTCATGACAATCAGCTCCCTGGGACAGAAGACAATGAAGAATGGGACCCAACTGTTTCAGTTTTTAAAGCTCACCCACACTTCCAGGGCACTACAGTAGGTTCATCCCAACTTTGTGAGGGAGACACAACGGGTGATTATCACCAACACTGTTGTTTTATCCAGTCTGGTTTCTAGTGTGAATCTAGCATGAGCCTGAATAGCCGATACCGGTGTGCAAGACTGACAAGGGTTGTCAAAGAAGAAAAGAAAAAGGCAGATTCAATCAAAATGAACATCCCTAGAGGGCAAATAAGACATACATCCCGGAACATGGGAGCTAAGACGCGGCAATTATTTCAGCAGTCGCATGGTTTGTGATATGGCTGCATTGCATTGCAGGGGAACACAACAGAAAGGGTGGTGGGGCAGAGACAATCCAACCCCAAAAGCTGGAACCTCTTCCAGAGGCGGGGAGCTGCCGGCAATGCCTGCAGAGGAGGTCCCTCCTGATCGGAAGGCAGGATGCTTATATGAAGCTGCTGAAACTACGGGTCCGCAAGCAGCATGGCTGCACAGCAAAAGCTGGGTGCACACCAGCCCCCTGAACATCTTCCCACCATGCAGGCAGGCTCTTCCTCACCCTCGGCGTCCCGGCAACCACCTTGCTCTGGGCTCCACTGCATCTACCCAAGCTGCAGCACAGCTCAAGTCTTGGCCAACTCGTTGCAGCTCCTAACATCAGGAGGATGAACAGCATGTCCTCCAAGAAGACATCCCATACCTGACTTTTGTCCTACAGAGTCTTTGAGTGAAAGAAGGCTGGGTGAGATGAGGGAGAAATCAGTTCAGTCTGTCCACCCTAACAGTGCCTGTTCTTGAGGAGAAGAGGGAAAGGCATTGCTGTATCTCCACCGACCTCATCAGATTAAGAAGGAGATGAAAAATACATTCTTCTCCACAGTCAGGGTCATCTCCGAGCTAGGTAGCTGAAGGATACGGTCCTCGCTGGTTGGAGCCGGTGAATTCTGCCACGTTCGTCTTCTCCCTCAGAGTGCCAACATGACAACTTTTACAACCTCCCCAGGGAGAGGCTGTTCCAGTCGCCTCCTGTTCAGCATCACAAGCATCCCAGAAATCTGCCAAGTGGTTGAGATTGTGTAAGGCTGGGAGGGAGCAGAGGTTTAGAGGGACGGCTTTTTAGTTCACAGGAAATCTGAGGGAGAGGATAACACAAGGGAAAACAAGCCCCAATGCCTTAATTGGGACGTGGGGCTAAAATGAAAGACAGAAAGCAAGCTGCCTGCTGGTAAGTCCTTTTGGGTTTCTCCGAGCACAACAATGAGAGAGGGAGTGATGGAGAACAACTGGAAAAAAGGCAAAGCTCTAACTGGTCTTTGTTGCAGCCTAAAAATCCACATCAAGAACTGAAGCCACTCCTTGGTAGAATACAGGACTGGAGTTAATCCATTCGCTCAAGACCAGTGGCTCAGTGAAATACCATAATCAATCTCAGTGTGGAGATGGGATACAATGCAGGATGATCCTTGCCTTGAGGACTGCCATTCCCCAGTGTTCAGCACACTCAGAACATGCCTGGAGCAGCGACCCCATTGCACCACAGTAGGGTCATTCCCAATGCTGCGACCCTGCAGTCCCACCTGCACACCAGGAATGGCCAGATTTGGAGCTCTGGGATGTGTCCTTCCTTCCTTCGTCGCCCAGAAGAGCATCACCTCCCTGAAGCAGAGGATGCTTCAGAGATAACATCCCCTCGCAGCCCTGCCACTCTCCCCTAATGTAACTGCATATCAGATCTCCAGAGTGAATCCATCTTTGCCTTGACAGCTAAGAAAACACTGTCAACCACAGAGCTAAATCTTTGTCTTAGGTCACCAAGGAAGTAGAAGTTGGATAAGGTGCCTTTGAGTCGCTCGAACACAGACCTATTCTTAATTAAGCCTAAACCAAGACTTGACCTCCTGATTAAAAAGGATACAGAGAAACATCATGAGATGTCAAAGCTGGAAGGAGCCATATCTGAGAGACTATCTTGGAAAACAGTGGTGGCAGTTGCTACAGAAGATACAGACACCAGCTGGACTCAAACCCAGCTGCCCCTGCAAGCATTTATCCTTTACCACAGCCTTAGGAAAAGGAAATAATCCGCTTGAGATAAATCCTAAACTGACTGAAGAGGAGTCAATGTTTGGGGAGCTGTCGATCCAATGAAATCAATAACACTTCCAGTCCAGAAATCGGACAGGGGTGCATTAGGAGTGAACACGCTCCTGCTTACTTTTTTTCTTAGATGGTGAGGCTTGGCTTATGCAGAAAAGTAGGAAAGCAGGAGAGCTGTGAGGGAAAGCTTGATATTACTCTTAGAAAGGAGAGGCTCAAAAGGAAGAAAAAGAGGAATATTACAGGTAAGGTTATTTTCCCAAGTTCAATAAAGATCCTTGCTCGGTGCTAGAAGAAAGTGCCACGCTCCGTTTGAGTTTGGGATGAAACCTTGGATCACTTTCTGATTTATCTGAACAGAATTGCTCATCTCTAGTGACTTTTTTTTTTTTTTTTTAATTAATTTCACTTTGCAAAGAGCTGCTTGGCAGCTTATGTTGGCTCTCTGTTTCCCATTAACTTTGTGTTTCTTTTCTTTAAGCCCTGGTGGCTGTTTTCGATTTACTAGATGCGTGGGGAGGGGGAAATAGGCACAGGGAGGAAAGCAGAGACTCAGGCTCCTGAGACGTACAGCTTCACGGAAGAAGCCGGTGGTATCGCACAGGACACTGCTTCTCTTTGATTAAAGCATTTGGCGGCTTCGATAAAAGGCCCTTAACTGCTTGTGCCACTCAAGCCATCATGGAGATAATGAGGGGCCATCGGCCGTACACACAAGGACTCCCTTTGCCAGTCTCCTGCACTTTCGCAAGGGCCACGCAGGCCAAAAGGGGCCGGGGAGCTTATTACAGGGCAGATAGTCGTCTCTTTTGTGACAATAAGAGGAAGTGAGATAATTGGGGGATTGAGGGAAACCACCCATGGAGACACCACTTAGCGAGAATCCCAAAACTGGAAGGAAACCTCTGTTGATTCCTTATCACGTTACAATGTGGAGGCGAATGATGAATTGCCCTGCGGTGTGGGGACACGCAGCAGTCGGAGATTGTCCAAAGGGTTTGTTGCCATTTGGGCCAGCTTGTTTTGGTTAGTTTTTGCACAGGGGAAGAGGAACGGTGAAAGCTCAGCTCCCAGGGCAAAGGAACACCGAGGATGGATTGCAGGCTGAGGGATGCCAAGGGTGAACAGGACCTGCCTTTCCATGGCCGACACTGGGGCTCGCAGCAACCCAGTTGTACCCCAGCACCTCGCACCCACAGTCCCACACCAGCACGGGGGTAGCAAGGGCCACACACGCCACCTCGGACCTTAGGTCCGGGAGGCTGCTGCAACTCCTTATTCCCTACCTCACAGACAGCTCAAGTCTAGTGTCACCGTTTCCAATCACAGCTTCGATACACTCTGTATGAGCACAAGGATCACCTGGTCAGCTGAAGGGGTCAGAAAATGATGCCTCTGTTTTCCACTGTTTAGCTCATTCTCAGGAAACTATTCAGATTTGTCAATTTTTTTTGTTTTGCATATATACTTGTACACCACACATGTGCTCTTACAACATTCAGGGGATTCACCAAGGAGGTGACAGAGATTTCCACTGCCCTCCTGCCTCATCTGCCAGCACTTCCCAGCATCCGCTACCTTAGACTGTGTGTCTACACCGCACATCCCAGCGCCCCAGGGGTTACGTTACTAAAAATAATGACATGTGGCTGACTGATAGGACCGTGCAGGGAAGCAGGAAGGGATCTGCCGTGGGAAGAGGCTAGTGGGCTGGAGAAATTCTTGGTGCATGCAAATGCCATGATGCATGCTGACTCCTGTTAGCTTTTCCTGTGCAATGTAGACTAAATCCTGAGAAACGGCAACAAGGCTAGGCACTAACCATCCCCTGCCCACCCCACAGGGTTGCATTTAGCCCTGGAAATTCCCTATTTTCTTCTGAGTGTCTGGGGTGGAGCTGATCTGAGGCTTTTGCTATCTCTGCCCTGCAAATGTGTCTGCATCTAAGCATTCCCATTGCTTTGGGAGAGGAAGGGAGAGACTGCAAAGTGCTCGCTCCTGCCTGAGAACAATTATCCCATCGATATCATGGGGCTCTTCACGCCAGGACGAGCTGAGCAGTCAGTGTAAAGCCCTCACAGTTTGATCCCTCAAGCTCTGTCAAAGCAGGTCAGTCGCACCAGAGGGGAACGAACATGGATATCATGATTTTCAATCCCACGCCCCATTCATTAGACCGAGCATTTAAGTGGAATTGCTTTCTGCAGACAGACAACTGTCTCCCAACTGTGAGACTCTTAGCTGAAAACTGGGCAAAATCCAAGCTGTCAAGGTATCTCCACTTGGAGATTAACCCTGTCTGAGGGGCTATGGAGGCAGATAAGTCATCGTTATCTCCAGCACCAGCTATCATACCAAATGTGGATTCGACGTGGGTGAAAGGTACTGCCATCCCTCCAAGCAGCTCACTCCCAGCCCAGCAGCAGAGATGGAGTTTTAGGCTAGCACTGGGGAGAGAGAGGAGCCGCCCAGCCCAGCCTGGGGGAGCTGCCCACCTCCAGCAGACAGCCTTCATCCCTTACTCATCCTCAAGTGTCACCGTAAAGCAGGCTGGGGCTGTCCAGCCTGTAGGCAAGGGGAAACATCAGAAAACCACACTGACAGTCATGTTAGGAAGGGGAAAGCAGTGAGTGGGGAGCAGCCAAGGTCTGACCTTTTCTCTTGGTGCAGTGGTAGATCTGGCTGTGCTCCTGGGAGATCGGGTAGGGGTTGGCAGGCGGTAGCAGGTCCTGGGAGGTGCTTGACACCCCATTCTCGCACTGGTACTGGGAGCTCAGGTTGGAGGAGGCAGAAAGGACCCTGGTCTCACCACTGAAGGGGCTGTGATTCGAGGACACTTTTTGTCTCACTGTGCTCCTGGGAACAACCGGGTACTCTTTACTAAAAGCAAAGAAATAAAACAAAACAACAACAAAAAAAAAACAAAAAAAACAAGGCAGAAAAGCAATCAATTAATAAATAGATCAGTGAATTTATAAATGAAGGCAGCACATTAGTGTCATGGTGTTTGTTTAGACTTTCAGGGAAATAGAGACATGCCTCCCAGGAGACTGCAGCCCCGTCACGCTTTATCCATGCAGCACTTTTCTATTTCCCTTTCCTTTTAGCATCTCTCCCTTTAGATGTGTGCCTCTCCACCACAACTGCTATTTTACACCCATGCACAAAACAGATATATGCAGTTATAGCAAAATACACAAGATTAGTATTTACATATTATGATAGCACTTCTAAATTATATGCTATTTATATTGTATATGGAACGTGCACGTGCCTGTAAATAAAAACTTCATTTCTGCCAAGCTGACTTGGAGGTGGATTAAATATTTAGGTCTACTTTTTCTCCCATATGGTGGTTGTCCCCATTCCTTTTCCTCAGGGTCTGCCAGCCTGGTTGTCCTGGATGGGGATCCCTGGACCAGTGAACAAGCTCCACTCCAGAGCACTCAGAAAAGAGAAATAAATAAATCACCAAGACCTGATGCATGCCAGAGCCACACGCCTCAGCGGAGCCAGGCTGGGAGGGTGAGCACTAACAGAAAGTCTGGTTTGTTCCCTTGCTCTGAAATCTGATTTGAAGCAGGTATGCTTTGCCAACGCTGGCTGAAAATCCCCTCTCCTCCAAGACCCTACAGTGTGTTTTGGAGACATTTCTCTAAGCACATCTGCAACGTGGCTGGACAAGATTATTCCTGCTCTGCAGGGAGAAGAACTGAAGCTGAGTAGGGTGTCTCAGAGAATTCAGGCGAGGCGCAAGCCTCCTCCTGGGCTGTCTCCGAGGCAGCTGGGTGCTCCCTGCACCCAAGGACTTGTTAAAATGCATAAAGATCAGGTGGTACAGCAGCATCTTGTGAAGTGCCACCAGGCTCAGAGCAGCCAGAGCCCACATCCCAACACAGGCTTTCTTCTTTGAAGACCAAGCTGGCTTTGAGGTACCCTACTCACCTGTCCCAAATCATTATGCTGGAGCAAGGACAGATCCTTAAATGCCATGAGCAGGCTCACCTGGCCACTTACATGTGGAGGAGGAGCCCTGAATCTCTGATTACGCCCCTTAGAGAGAACCTATCACTGTAGCAACTCAGAACTTATTTACAAACTTTAACAATACCAATTATATAAACCTACTCACAGCAGGGAGCTTTCATCCAAACCACTGCTGTGGTGGCTGCCAGAAACATCAGCAACTGAGCTGTAATGGAGGGAAAACTCACCCAGGAGCTCAAAACCAAATATATGTGTCTCTTATTGTGCCATGAAAGTTTTCCAAACCCTGGGCACTGGTGGCTTGCCGCGGAGAGCCTATTCCAAAGGTGGGGTTTCTTCCCCTGAAAGCCCAGCAGCTCCTCCCCGCAGGGCTGTCAGGAGCATGGCTTTCCACCCACTTGGGCTGGCTCACCAGGCAGCTTTTTCCCAGAACTGAAGTCCAGGCTGTGCATCAGGAACGAGAGAGAGACGGACAGGGAAGAAGCAGAGACTTATCCCTCAAGATACCCTGGCATCCATGGCTGTCTTGCATATGCGGTGGGCTGCAGTGGACCTCTTTGCCTATGGACACTCAGCTCTAGCACTTCCACTGCAGGAGCTCTTGCTGGAGGGCAGCTTTCGTGGCTCTTCAGGAAGGTCAAGGCCTTCAAACCTCATGGGTGACCTTCAAATCTTCCAGGTTCTAGAGGATCTCCCAGCCCTACCAGGTCACGGTGCTGAGCTGCCTGCTCCTGTCATGCTCCACCTTCACACAGCAAACCTCATGGAAATAGCACCAGCATGACACCCCAAAGCTGCATCCCCACCATGTTTCCCTTCCAAGAGACAATCCATAAGGAGGTGACACCTTAGCTCTCCTCCCTAATGAGAAGATGCTGCCTGGATTGGCTGGTTCCTTCTTCCTCAGCTCCAACACCACCAACACTCAATACCCCAAGAAATGACAGACCCTCGGGGCGGTGGGGTTCAGTGGGATACCTGTGAGCTACAGTGACGGAGAAGGAGGGACATACCATGGCATGATGCTACATCATGTTCTCTGTGACTTTTTTGGAGGATGTAGACACGATTGCTTTCACAGTTTCTCCCTGCTTCAGCTGGGGAAGAACTGGATGTCTCTGTGGGACATGGATTAGATCTGCATGGGGGTTTCTTACAGCAAATCCTCACGGTAGCTCACAGGTACCCCACCACATCAGACCCTCACTGTCTGAAGCACCACACAAACACTAAGAAGCCATCCCCATCCCAGATACTTCTCACCTAAATCAACCCTTTCTCTGTCTCAATGGAGAGCTGAGAGGGGAAAAATTTAACAACCCAATTGTTTTTTCTTGATAAGAAAATATTTTCTTTCCATAAAGGAGCTGTATGCCCGAAACAGCAATATTTTTGCCCTGAGTGCCAGCACAGGTGGTGTCAGACCCCACACTCCTATTGTGCACTGGGGACCAAATTCCTTTCAGACTGCACTTCCCAGGGGACACGACAGCCTCCATGGCCATAAGAGAGGACTGTGGTGTTCTGCCGGGGACATGGCGGGAGCAGGGAGTCACGCTGGAGAGGGAACAGGTTGGAGACACCAAGTTTCCAAACAGCAGTTCCCAGGAGGTATCACCATGACTTCTCTCCAGACTGAAATATTTCCATTTCAGTCAAAACATGTTGCATGCTATTTTTGCCAAAAAATCAACTATTTGAGGAGGGAGAGGAAGGAAAGTATTTTTTAACTAAATATCTAAAAGACTCTCTTCCTTTCACTTTGCCATTTTTCTATACACAAAGGCAGTTATTTCTGTATGTCTACGTTTTTCTTCCTTATACGAGCTGAGCTTTAATAAAGAGGTGTCTTCGGTACCTTGTAAAGCAACAGTCCCTCTTGAAACATTCATACTGTTTCCTGAGCTCATTCAATATGCAGTGTGCACAGCTACCATTTTAGTTTGTCCTTCAGTCTTTAAAAATGTATCAACATTTTTTTTTTTTTTCCCCAGTGCCTAAAAGTCACTATTTCCAAAATAGCTGGTTGTAATCCTGGGCCACAGTTCAGTGGAATGAAAGATTTTGTACACTGCTGGCACAAAATGACTGTTGCGTCCAGAAATTTTGCTGTCAAAAAAAATTGTAGGAAGGTAGGTAGGGAAAAAAAGCGCTAAAGCCTGACTCACACAGGCAATATAGGAAATTGTCCACACAGCAAGGAAGAGGCTGTTGTTCCTGGGCCAGAATGTGAGTTAGTTTTACACGAGGGTGTTAATGGGCTACTTCTTTTTTTTTTTTTTTGCATCAAAATTTGTAACATTAGAAGGAAAAAAAATCAGAGCTGGTTGGGGAAAGAATTTACAAGGAAGGAAGCTGTCACTGGTCTATTTAAAGTCTGTTGGAGGCTAATGATGAATATTCAGTTACCGTCGTTGGTGTATTACAATAGCAGAGGGGGACAGGGAGGAAGGGGGGAGCCGCATTGCACAAGGTGCTGTACAGGCTCAGCACCACCGAGCTTCCAGCTGAAGGGCCACCAGGAAAGAATGTTACCTGGATTTTCATTAGAGCTTGAGGGGAAAAATCAGGGATGAGGTCCAAGTCTATAGTGAAGGCACTCGGTCCTGAAGCCTGGACTCAGTTCTTAGCTCCCACCTGGCTAGATGTTCCCCAGACCCACAGGATCAGACACCAGCTCTGCACAACTGTCTCCTAGTAGCACACACATTCCTCTTTAGAGTTCATCATACAACCCTGGCCCTACGGATCAGGCCTTACAAGTGAATTATTCCTGCACTTCCTGAACGCTTCCACCCAAATCAGACCTCTGCCAGGTGGAATTAGCAAACTCAGTCTCCTTTTCTCTCGTGGTATCTTCCCCCTCCCCTGAGCAAATGATGCCCTCACCACGACAGACTCAGGCGCTCCGTAAGACCACTTACACCATAAATTCATACCTAGCAAAGAAGTCAAAGGAACAAATTCAAGAAGGTTTTGTAATCTCAGAGCTGGAAACCTTTTTGGCTTCTGCAATCTAATAAAACCGGTAGAAAAACTATAAATGTAATTATAAATATAAACCGTCACAGAGTGACATCCAGTCCACTTTCTTGCTTATCACTATGCTGTAAGAAATTAATACTTTTCAATCTATTTTCATGTGCAGATTTGACATTTCCTAATGTACCAGCCAATGCACAGTGAACACAGCTGCCAGACAAAAACCTTGTCAAAAATCTCCTTGAAGCTCCACAGTTCATAACCAGGAAGCTTCTGCGTTGAAGCACCCAACCCTACTGGCCCTAAGCAGATTATTTGAGAAGATGCTTCTGCTGCTTCCCCAACAAAGCATTATATACCAAGGCTTTACAGAGCTGCTGTAGCTCATGGTAAAAAGACTTCAAAAGACTTATCAGTATGATCCTTGGGACCTGACATTTGATATCTGCTCAAGGTCAAGATGAGGCATGATATGGATTTCCTCATGGTTAGCTGCCACCAGGTTCTTACAGCATCCTTTGAAGCCCCTGAGCTGAGCACTGTCTAGGTCTTGTTCACAGTGGCAATTCCCAAGCTAAAATCTGACAGAAGGTACAGCAGTGGCCAAACACAGTGATTCCCCTCCACTCTTTCCAAATTGCCAGGAGATTTTAACTCCTCCTTGGTCAGTCACCACAAAAGGAGATATGTTTGCCATCCGTCCTCTCAGTCCTGTTCCCTCCACTCACCCAGCACCCATGGATACAGTGGTGCAGAATCAGACCCCAATTCCAGATATGCAAATATAACTCAAAGGCGTTTGGGTTTCTATTTCCCAGCCCACCAACTGTTGTCCTTCCTGCTGAGACTCCAGAGCAGGAAAGAAATGGAAGTCAGCCATAGCAGATATAGAAAGAGGAATTAAAAAAAGAAGAACTGACTGGAATAAATGTACCATCTCACAATAAATAAATAAACCAGAGAACAATTGTCAATGTGCATTCATTTCAGCTTATTTCCAGCATATTGAAATAAAATTGAACCACCCTCAACAGACTGTCTGGAGAGTCTGAAGTGGACAAACTACAGCAGGAAGGGACTTGGTAGGAGAGGAACTACTGAGTACTTCCTTCAGTCTTAACCTCAGATCAAATATGAGCTCTCTCTGTATGGAGACTGCAGACCAGCCCCGCAGAAAATAATACCCTAGGCTGGATGTCTAGTAATACAAGTCAAAACAATCACTGAGAAATATGGAAGGCTGTTCACTGCAGCATTCTCCACCAACATATCAGATGTCCTGACTTCTTGCCAGAATGTGAAGGGGTCCAATAACCCTGGTTTGGGTGCATGCATGGTATGTTAACAACCAGTGCTTGCATCACTCACCTGAGCAGTGCAGCCCAAAGAGATCACTGCAACAAACCCAAGAACCAGCAGTGAAAAGAACCAGCTAGAGATCTAGAGCTGTCATTATCAGACAAATAAAAAGCTAGATTCCTGCAGACAAATCCCACTGTGGGAGTAAAAGGAACACGAGAGGAGACGGAGAATGACTGTTGGCCAACAGAGACAGCATCAGCATTCCTTCATGCTGGGCTGAGCTTCTGCAGATCAGGTCCTGCTGAGCAGATCCTCCAGAGATGGGGAAAGGAGGAAACTGCAGCTACCTTGTGTTCCTTGAGCCGACTTTCTCACTTTAAAAGAGCTGTGGATACCCTCCAGTGAAGACTGTAGAGCCTTGTTTTGGATTTCCTCTGAATTCCATCAAATTCCATAGAATACAGTTCAAGCCTACAGTTTCCACCGGGGCTTTGACCAGGAAAATTTCCTTGGGGACATTTGCTGGAGGAAAGCATCATCTCTCCAGCCAATGTTGTAACTCTACGTCTCACACTGAAAATGTTTCAGACAACACATGGCTCTTGGGAGATTTCAGTGACAGAACATGGGAAATGAAAGTGGAAATGTAAAGATGCAATGAGAAGGTGCAAGAAGAGCAAGGCCATTTGCAGTGGACCAAGACCTACTTGCATTAGCCAGCCTGGTGTTTATCAGTCCAACATGGTGTTAGCATGCCAGTGTAGACAACCTTTTCGGAGCCTAGAGGCTCATGCATTTATTCTACCGGCATCCCAAAAGGCATTCTCTTCTCCATTATGCCGGCTCCAAATCATGGTACTGATTTTATGCCTTCATGTCTGGCCCAGTTTCTGTTCTCAGTTACACCAGGGAACCTTTGGAATAATTCCTTTGGAGCCAGGAAGATTACTGTGGATTAATGCCAAAGGCAGCAAACTATGGCTCATGATCTTTGACAGAGAAAACACATACATAACTTCGAACTATGGTGTCACTTTTCTTTGTCAAATGGATCATTCTGGATCTTTTTCTCACTTTGAAAGGGCCCAGGATACCCATCAAGGGAGCTAAAAGCCACCCTTTCATGTAATCATCTTTCCTCTCAAAAGCTTTCCCATTATGAAGCTTCAAGGACTAAATTGCATTAATTTCAATGAACAGTAACTAGGGCCTGAGACTTCCAGAAGCTCTTCTGCACCCATAATAACCACTGAAGACAATGGGAGCTGCAGATGATCAGCAAAAATTGGTTAAATAGTTTAACAGTATTGCTCTTTCACAGTGCTCTTGCCCCAGACCCACAAACACTTCTTCCCTGCTGTCTTTTGGCAGTCACAGATTAAAAAAAAAAAAAAAAAAAAAAACAACTAAAAGCAATGACTTGCATGCAACCCTCCAAATCACCCAGTAGCTATGGTTCATTAGTACAGTTCCATTGACTCTCATGCATGGGGAATTTTAAGGGCAAAGTCCTACACTGGCATCTGCAATGCAGATCCCATCATCTCTCTGCACAAGCTTCACCCTCTGTGGATTTCTGCCACGTGTTTTGCTCTTGCTCTCCACACCAAATTCCCCTTGGCACAGGCAGATGTTCTAAGCGGAGACAAAAGGAATTTTTACAGTACAGAGGGGCAAGACATCCTAAAGGAATACTTTGTCTAAAATTCCCAGCATCACAACTATGTAATTTTTACCTGATTTATGCTTTTCAATTGCAGCACAACCACAGCATACAGATGCAGTATAACTCACATCCCTCTACACATTTTCCTCTAGTGTGTTTTCCTTTCTTTATTTATTTATTTAATCAAGGAAATAACAAACGTGATCTCATGCTCAGAAACTCAAAAATTTTTAAAAACCTGTTCTCCCTAAGCACTCATCCTGTCAGAGAACCTGCTAAAGAGCTCCTGTGTGTCTCAGGAAAGAAAGGCAGTAGGGGGAAAATGCACATGTATCGGAAGTCTGTGTTCACTGGAATTGGGATCTCTCTGGAGCTCATGGCTATTCTTTTTGAATGAAGTTGTCTGCTGCTGCTGAAAGGCTTAATATCACCACTGAATGAAGTTTTCTGCCTGGACAGACTTCTTCACGTTTCTTCTGGGAAACAGGAGGAGAAAAAATGACATGGAGGTCTTGCTAAGGAGAAAGCCATGGAGAGGGACAGACTCACAAAGACATACCCATCCACCCTGCAAAGCCCCTGTCCCCAGAGGCCACTGGGGCCAACGCATTGCTCTTGCTTGGCCAGAGCACACAGAGGCAAGCAGAGATGGAGGGACAGTCCTCAACGAGGCACCTGAGACCTCACTCTCGGCACTGGAAGTTGTCTTTCTTCCCTGCTTCCCCTTCCTTCCTCCCAGCCCCTACCATTTGCCAAGGGTGGCTGTTCAGCAGATGAATTATCAGGCCACACCTCCACCAGCACCTAGACCTACACCTACCCCACTGCAAGACCTGCTCTGAGGTCAGGGAAACCATTTGGGACCCAGCAAACTGGTCTCCCTCCCATCCTCTGACAGCCGAAGGTGCAAGGAGACCACCAGAGCCGGCCAGATGGCAATTCTTTCTATTAGGGTGGGCTTTACCTCATGTAGTTTTAGCTGTTTAAAAGGCAGGCATCTACTCTACACAAATCATTCAGACTTTGCAGGCGAGACAGGCAGAGGGAGGGCTCCTCGCCCACCCTGCCATCCATGGGGTGAGCTCTCACAGGGCAGCAGCTTTGCCCTCTGAAAGTGCCCACCACGCTCTGCTTTGCACAGAGGGACCCTGGACACCAGCCCAGCCCAGGGATGCTGCTTCCAGATGGCATCTTCAACCACCACACACCTAGACCCACCTGATCCAAGCCCCACACAACGAGGACCTAAAGGTTTAGTGCTGGAAGCACACCTTCACCAGGGCTCAGGCCTCCAAGGCTGCTCCGAGGTGTGCGAGCGTAGCGGGGTGAGCAGAGGGACACGCTTTGGCCATAGCTGGGGCCAGCCTTCCCCAAAGCACCCCGCGTGGCATCGCGGGATGCCACAAGGCACCTCACGCAGCCGGCTGCGTCTGCGCTGCCTCTCAGCCCTGTCTGCTGGGCTTTGCTTCTCCCAGGGCTTCTTTCAGCTAGGAGACACCCCTCTGCAACAGCCCTATGCAGGGAATGAAGAAACTTTTGAGATTTAAATAAAGAAAACCTAGAGGTGCCGAGGCTTTCCTCAGCATGAAAAATTAATTTCCTTATTCCTTCCATGGGTATCCCCCTTAAGGAGGTGATCAGTGACCTGATGAATGTCAGGTCACCAGTTTCCTGTACAAAAGGCTGTGCACTGTTTTAAAAAAGTGTGGGTTTTCCAGCTACTTCTTTTCTATAATGAAGGAATAGCACTAAATATATGTCCCACCGTATTCTCCAAGAGCATAAACAGACATCACTCCCCTAAAGCCAAGACAGACTTACTTATACCTGCCAGGTGGGAAGTGGGTCCATCACTGGGAAACAACTTCACTGCATACGCACGCACACATTTATATATTAAAATATATTTTTTATATTTAATTATATTTTAATATATATTTATATGTTAAACCTATATAAACCCACAAAGGCAGGTCAGATTTCTCTAACATACTCAATCCTGAATGGTTCTTTATGTTATATATGCAATTTATTTTTTATGTATATAATTTATTTTATATATGTTTTCATATATTTTTATATATAATTTTGTATATATTCAGATATACATTAAAAACCACAAAGGTGGGTGCATATTCGTCTAATATTTTCAACTTTGAATGGGTCTTTATTTTACTATAATAATCTATCCTGCTCTCCCTTAAAAAAATGACATCATTGTAAAGGTTCTCAGTCATTCCTATGCTATCGGTACAGAGGACAAGTTATTAAGGACGTGAGCATCAGAAATCATCCTGTAAAGTCAACGCTGTCGACTTTAACCCTTTCAACCCTGCCAGCTCTGAGCAGGTATATTTATATATTCCAAGTGTTTCTGTTCACTGTATCACCAACTATGACCGCAGGCCCGCATAAAAATGCCAAGCAATTTTTAGCACAAGCTCAGCATGGCTAGATGCCACGCTCTCCATATGGCACGAAGCCCTTCTAATAGTCCTCACTGTTTTACCTCCTCCCTTCTCCTCCAAAAAACCCCACGATGAATGTAAACCTTCAAATCTTTCCATCGATCGTAATGAAAGGGTAGTTTAACAGCAAAAATGTGCGGGGGACATCGTCACTCGGGTTCCAGTAGAGGTTGGGAGGCTGGCACAGGAGGGAGAGGGGGGAGGGAAAGCTATTTCAAGTGGTAGTGCACCCATAAATAAATAAATATTGACATATTATGCCAGGATCTGTGCTGTCATTGGAAAGAGCATGCGGGGAACACAGGGCACATTCAGAAGTCCACAGAGATGATTTAGATTGAGAAAAGTAAGTGTTATACACACAAATTTTTATATACATATATATATATATATTGGGTTTTCTGGGTCTGAGCCTGAAAATGTTTGTACACAGGGGTGCATTTGCACATTTGAGTAGGGTTGCAGGCGCAAGCATTTGCAGGATTACAGGCATTATTTGTTGCCTGCTAGTGCAATTTGCGCAGCTACAGAGAACCACGCACAGGTCACCAGGTATGGCAACCAGAAGAGACTCCGGCATCTGCACTCCAGCCTGCAACGACCACCTACAGCCAGCTCCCGGGCGGGCTGTGGAGAGAGCCCTCCCAACAGAAGGTCACAACACGGGTCCCTACAGCCCTCCACCAAGAGCCAGCCCTGCCGGTCCCGGAGAACAAGGGATGAGAGTCACTCATGCCCTCATGGATGGAAAATGCTATATTGAGCATCTACATCTGTCTTAGCTATAATCATGGGTATGGCACCGTTCCTGCAAAACATTTGCACCAGGAAGCAACTCGACACATGGATGAAGTTCCAAGTGAGGTGAAAGGCATGAAGTTAATTACCAGCAGGACCTGACATTTAGAAAAGGGCTTTAAACAGGATTTTTAAACAGGATTTAGGTTTGATTTTCAGCTTAAGTACTTACATCCAAAACTGAGATTCAAAAAGACCTCTTCAGCCACCTGGCCCTGGAGATCCCAACGTTTTCTAATACCTTCCTTCTTCAACCTGAAACCACCATGTCTACGCTCCTGCCCTGCAGATCCAGAGCCGACCAGGCAAACACTCCCCTCCTGCCAAAGACCCTCCGAAAGCCAGAAACCAGCACAACACAGGTCTCCACACCAAGATCTCCAGAACCATCTGGAGCATCTTTAACAAACCCGCCTGCAGAACAAGGCTGTGAGTTTTGACTTTAAAGCACTGCCACCTGGGGAAAAAGTACCCAACAGCTCTTCCGCAGCAGCGTGATGACCAGAGCTTCTCTGAGCTAGTCCAAGTCTCTTGTTGCTTTAAACAGGTTTAAGGCCACATGCAGCCGCAGAGACATCTGTTTAGCACAAAGCTAGAGGTTGTTCTGGATGAGGATGTGTCAGAAAGAAATAAAAGGTCCCTGTGGCCAAGAGGACAACCCACAAGTGGGATCCTGCCTCTAACCCAGCAGTTAAGGCATTCACCTCAGGGTGGGAAGTCCTGGATTTTGGCCCCACATCCTGATGATATTTCAACAGCTTGACGTAAAATGCACATGCAGATGCCAGAGATGGGATTGCCACTAAGTCCTGGCTTAGCTCAAGCCACAAGTGACATGCAAAGCAAAGCCCAGGCAGCTCTCGCGGTCCTGAGCAGGTGCCCATGCCAGAGGCATGCGTTACCTCTGCATCCTGGACATCCTGTGGAGCTCCATGTCGTCGCTGCCGCGGAAGCCTTTGGCAAAGGGGTTGTTCTCAATCTTTAACTGGGTGATCTGAAAGGGAGGAAATGCAACGAGTTCATTGCAAGTCCAAGGCATGGCCTGGGAGAGAGGGGATATTGTTTATTAAACCCAAGTCAATAGGGATGTGGGGGAAAACAGCTTTCAGGAACTCAAGTCATCCTTCAGTTCAGGCATTGACCATTCCACATGGGCCTTCCACTAGATTGCTCCACTGGAAAAATATCTCCTGTCAACAACCTCTCGCTTCTCTCAGGTTTGTCTCATAACTAACACGTGGAGCTGCACACACACACACACAGATTTCTCTCTGGGGGAAATCTGCTTTCTTAGAGTTACTTTCTTTTTGCTGTTGGGGACAAGAAAGGGCTGTACTAACCAGATGACCAGGGTGGAAGTCATATTGCTTGAACAAATCCCACTGACACCAAGTATTTTCTCATCAGTATGCAGCCATGACCAAAACTTTACCTCGCAGACTGGTGAGGCTCACCCTTTCTGCATTTCAGACCAGCTAAATGCACCCTAGGTGCTCTGCATCTGACATCCTTCCCCAAGCAGCCCCACACCTGTAAGCACTGCATGGACTACAACTTGGAGCGCAACTCCACCTCTGACCATCGTGTCTTGGAGGAATATTTGTCGCCCCATTAGTTCTAGAAGGAATTAAGAGGGACTAGTTTGCTTGCTTAGTTGGCTACCTTCAGCATCTGAGGCTTGCTGGGATGAATCCCCCTCAGTCTCCTATTTTTGTTCTCTTACAACATCTAAGTTAAACATCTAAAGTAGCTGCTGCACAGAACACATCCTTATCCAAAGCAACTGTGTTGCTCAAAGAGATGTGATTCTCCCCTTCACATACCTCTCCTGAGGGCTTAGGTGAGCAGGTTTTCTCAAGCCAGGGGCTGTCATTTAAGCAAATATTAACTGTGCACTGGCAACACTCTCAAACGCCCTGCTGATCTTGTACAAACTCACTCTGCCGTGCCAAATTTGATGCCGATGCTTTGGTGTCTGCAGAGCTGGACTGAGCCTGGATCAGGTGTGACCTAGCTGCAATACCCCAATGGGCAGAAGAGGCAACACTTCCCCTTCTTTTCTTTCTCCATCACTGCCGAGCAGTCCGAGCCCTCAGCCAGGAGTTGGGAGAGCCACTTGCACTTGCCCAGGAGGAGACACAACCCTGTGTTTGCCATCGGAGGAACTTCACGCACTCACCACATTTTATGGAAACACTGTCCTTCCTTCTTATTGAAAGTTGGCCAACGGGAAGGAAAGAGCCCAAGATTAATGGCGGGAGAACAGAAGGAGGTTCATGTTCACCAAGTCAAGCACACACAACTGGACTCACCTCTTTGCCAAAATGCAAAGAGAAAAATCTGTCTCAGCTAGTGTCAATAGCAAACCCCACCAGGTGTCTGCATGACCAGATGATTTTGCTATTTTCTCATCTTATAGCATATTTTTTTCCAAAGGCCATTTGTTTATTTGCCGGTTTTGCCTAACGGAGCCCCAAATCTCACACAAAGACCCCATCACCCCTACGCTTTTCCCTATGGGCATTTCCATTAAATCAGGACCTAATTTAGGGCATTGCACTTTTTTTGTCACACATTTCAGTTTTCAAAGAGAAGAGTAAACAAACAATCTATTTGGTCCAATTTGCCATTTAAGCTGTTCTCTAACAGTAAAACAAGGGCGCATTTTGTAATTAAAAGCCCTGAATAATTAGACAACCAGCTGTGTACTTTGCAAAGAAACTGCCTATCAATTTCCACCAGAGCGGTGGTGGCACTTCTATAATGAATAATAGACATTATTCAACTTTTTGAATGTTTCTATGCTATTTGCGTTCTGAAGCACACTAAATGTAGGAGTTGTCCTCACTTGCCGAACCCAATGGCAATATTTGCTCGCATAAGTGAAGTCCTTCACTGAGCAAGGATTTACAGTATTGGCACCAGCACGCAAATGTACAAAGGGCCAGATTCATCCCAACCTAACCAAAGGCATTTTAACCAAGGCGCCTGCACTGGGAACCTCGTCTCTCGGTGTTCCTGCTGGAATCAATGGAGGGAGATGGGGACTGCCAGAGGGCACTGGGGCTCTGAGGTGGGTAGCATTGCCTTCACAGGTCCCCAACGCTCTCCATTCACCAAAGAAGCAGACGTCAACACACTAGCCCTTAATTTAAGGGCCTCAGATGAATGCCCTGTTTGATGAATCAAGCCTTTAATCACCCACAAAATGTTGGACAAAATATTGTATGGGACCTCGATCTTGCAAATATATTGCTTCATAAGTAGAGAAGTCCCCTAACCCATATTGGGAACACACTTGCAAGCAAAGGTGTTAACGTACATGTTGGCAGCAGAAAGCCCCAAGCGAAGCACGGCTAACTTCAGCCTCCTTAAAATGAGAGATCTGCTAGACTGAAGGTATCTAGAAACCAGGGACTACAGAAGTTTTCTATTAGGTGTCAGCTTTTTGGTGGATGGATTTCAGCAGGAGCTTTCAGAACAAAGTTTCCCTAGATGATAACTCATGGCATCAGCCCTAGCACTAAGCCAGGAGAGTCCAAGCCAGATTTACCGAAGCCATACACAACAAAATAGAAAACAGAGAAAAGGTTGGTGAATCCCTGCTTTAGAAAACAGCCTGTGAAAGATATTTTGTTTGGCCTGGTTTTGTCTGACTTACAAACTATTTCAGAGGTGGAAAAGCAAACAAATGGGTGGAAATAACCTTCTCTGGATCAACTTTGCCATAGCAAAACTCTGTTTAACTGACGGTAACTCATTGAGGAGGGAAAGAAAAAGCTGTCAGAAAGTCAAATGACAATTACATCATGAAAAATAAAAAAACTACAATGTCCTGCAAGGTCATTAAGACAGAGTGCCCAGGGCCAAATTGTATAACACAGATTCAATACAACTGTAGGGCTTTGATTGTGTATCTGTTACTGAAAGAAACTGATGGCAAAGTTCATTTCTGACCACTGATTTCTAAAGCTGCTGTGGACCCTTCTGAGACAAGAGCTTTCCAGAGTGAAGCCTCCCAGATTTACACTTTTCAGGGCTTGTCTGACCTATGGGTTCATCTTCACTTTAACAGGAAGCGACAGTTCCCAATGACATCTCAGCGCCGCTCCTCTGCGCTCTTTTCTCTGGGCTAACTGACCACAAAGCGCTTCTGCTGAGACATTTCCAATGGCATCTTTAGCTGTAGCACAATAAAATTTAGCTTTGCATCTAGTTAAGTTGAGGAAAGATGCTTTTTTTCTTTGCTTTTTTTCTTTTTTACTCCCATATGGTCATGTATTTATATGCATATTTGTGTCTAAGGGCTCATGAATATTGCTACAGCCAGGGTCAAAACTACCACTTCGTATTACTTTTTATCAAGCACTTGCCATAATAAGCTGTTTCTGAATTGCTCCTACTAACTTTACAAAACTTTCTTAGGGCTGAAATGTTCCATACCAGGTATACGCCCTGGGTTCCATTTTATTTACCTATTTTGCAATCAACCAAACTGGTCCCACTTTTTTTTGAGCCCTTCAGCTGAGGGAAAACACACCACCCTGACCCTCTTGGGCTCTTCTGAAACTGCCCTAAAGGCTGGGCATTCTGGGAGAGGGACTTCACATTCTGTGTGGGATGGGGATCTTTAGTTTCTGAGCTCTCTCCTTGTGAATATCTGCCCCACTTGGACAACTTAAAAGCCTGAGTAGGGAAAAAAATCACCATTCAGGTCTCCCCATTTAGTGTTGCAGAGGTTGAGGTGGTTACCCTTGAGCAGAGCATGCAAGGACCTCCCCATGCTGTGGGGATACATGCTGTCCCTGCCCTTCAGTGACCATGGTCCTGCTCAGCGTGGCAGGGACGGGCCAGGACCACCCCTGCCACCACTCCAGCCATCTGTGCCGGGAGCGACTGGGAGGCCGGGCTTTGGGCTTGAAAGCACAGAGCCTTTTTCTTTTGCACTCTTGCGTATCCCAGGTGGAAACCAAGTCAGTGTGGAGGAGGAAGCCAAACCAGGGAAGTGGGAAGGAAAGAAGTAGATGAAGACAAGGTGCCTGCTGAGACTACGTACATCTGGCTGGGCCAAAGAGAGGAGCTGGATAGGGAGCTGGGACTCGGAGCCCGAGGTAAAGGCCAGGGGAAGGAGGGGCTACTGGCGGGGGGGAGAAGATGCCGAACCCAGAAGCCAGTGAAGGAAATGGGAGGGACTGAGAGCCAAAGGCTTGTCGGAGGTACTGGTGCGAGACAGAGGGGCTCATTGAGGAGGCTGTTGGCTGAATTGGGAGACAAGAAGGAGGATGAAAAGAGACAGACCTTGCACAGTGTGGGGCTGGGGGGGGAAGGAGGTGGGCCAGGAGGCAGGAGTGGGAGTGGAGAGCGGTAGGGTGCCTTTGCAGAGCTTGGGGAGGGGGTCAGGATTGAGAACCAAAGGGGCCCAGGGGCTCAGGACTAGCTGAGCACCCTGTCTCGGGGCTGGTAGGGAGACAGGGGCAAGACTGAGAACAAAAGGGTAGAGGGAGACAGGTCTGGTTCAGACACAGGTTGTGAAAGACAGTGAACCTCTTGAAGGAAGCATTCTCCTACCGAAACCTGGGACGGGACAAAACACTTGACAGCAGAGATGTGAGGAGCCCCGGAGAGGGTCAGTGAGAGGAGAGGAGCTCACTGTGGTCCCTGAGCAACCAAGGGCTGCACAGACGCCACCAGTCCTGGCAATGAAGAGGAGATACATGGTCTCACCTCACTTAACCCCAGGGAGCCCTGCCTCTCTCAGCTCTTGGGGGACCCCCCCTCAGAGAAGAGCCTGCCCTGAGTAAGGAGAGGGGCTGCCCCTTCTTGCCATGGAGGTGGGAAGACAGAGGACCAAGGGCGAGTCTGAGGGGGACAGCCCTGCAGGGCTGCTTCAGGGGACTGGACTGGGTCCAGTCTCTGCACAAAGGCGCTCCATGGAATGCCAGCCAGGTGGCCTCTACTGAAGTGACAGAGGTGGCTACCTGTAACCAAAGTCAAGAGAAACTGATTTCTCACTGCAAAACATCCCAAGCCCAAGGACCTGCCCACCTCCAGCAGCAGCTACGCCTACACAACAGCCTTGCGAGATGCCTCAGCAGAGCGGCACAGGGCCACGTGCTCGGAGGATCCGCGCAGGCAGCTCTCCAAAATCTGGCAGGATGAAGCACCAGTTAACCTGGCCAACTTAACACCACTCTTTTAATACAGGGGTCTTTCTAGGGGTGGGATGAACCTATATATTCAGAAAGCCCGCCAGCATGTTCCCTATGCCCACTGGCTATCTGTGAGTGCATCAGATCAGTCTTGAGCCAGGCCCTTCCCTGGTCCTCTGCGTTGCTATGGTGCACATAGCATTTCTGGGTGCCTATAGCATCCCAGCTGGGGCTAATGTTTCCTCAAAAGAATTTGGGCTACCAAGATTGTTAAATAACTTGGGGGGGTGGGGGGGAGTCAGCATAAAACTGGATATCCTGAGGGGGGAAAACCCATATAAAGCCCAAGTCCAGCTAACAGGGAAAGTAGGTTGTAAAAATTAATGAGAATAATTGTTGTGAATTCTTGCTTTTGAAAGAACCCTCATGAGGGCAGAACCTTAATTATTTCTGTCTATTAGGGTTCATTTCCTGGTCCTAAGCAGAGAGCTAGTACCTAATAAATACGAGCTAGTAACTCAATGATTTAAGCTACAGCAAAATGGTACTTAACTGCAGGGGAAGTTAATATTTAGGAATCAACCTGATTGCAAGCACCCATTGTGTAAATTGCAAGGAAATGAAATGTGCATGTGACCTATTTTAACACCTCAATATTTCTGGGGTATTTTTTCAGGGTTGCAGAGAGGGGGGAGGTGGTCGAGCAAGCTGCTGACAACTGCACTGAAAACTTTACCAAAACTTTCTTCGCAGCTTAAGCCTCTTTTTGGGGAGTAGAGCTGGGGAGGGGGAGATCCCAGTGTGCTTAAATATCTTTTCAGGCTGTCTAAAATATCAGGGGAAATAAGCACAAGCCCTACACTGGGATTGCAGCTGTGCTATTGAAATAAATTGATGGATCTGAAATCAGGCAGGTATTTCTATAAGCTGTGTAAGCATAGACTCAAATGCATTTGTGGGCAAGTCATACAATTAATACTGTAATATAATTCACCTATAACATAGCTCTTGAAACCTAAAACACATGTACATATAAATTTGTTTGTGCAGATCTACGCATGTGTGTAAAATACATGGGTGTATAAAAACTATGTGTAAAATATGTTGGTGTGTACAACCTGTGTGCAATTGTGTGGACAGGAAAGTTTGCATGAAGGACGCACTGCAGGTGATGGGTGGAAGTGAGAGAGAAGTGGCTGTAAATGGGAACAGATAGCTAGTGCACTGGCAAAGGGACGTGGGGATGGACAGGTGGACCCTCCTGGGGGAACCCGATGCAGACAGACACAGACGGGTGGTACTGCAATCGTTGAGGGCCACAGGAAACACAGCCTGCATTGCAACATGAAAACACGTTTTGCCCAGCAACATCTCAGCTGTGAAAGCTGAGAAAACTCAGGTTTCTGCCTGTGGGAAAGACCCCACTTGCCGCTCGACCCAGCTGAAGGATCTTACCCCTTGTGCACAGCCAGCATCTGCAACAGCATCAGCTGCGCGCCGCCTCGGCCCCAGTATTATTCTCCATCTGCAGTGGGGCAAGCTACAAATTTTATTCCCTTCCCTGGAGGGAGATGCCATTTAGGGTAGATCATTCCCTGGTTTATTTTTATGGCTCCATCTTTCTCAGTTGCGTCTTTAACTTGGGGCTACAGCCACTCTTTATTTGTTCCCCCAATGGTTCAGTGCAGCAAGAAGAGGAATGCATGGGGGGGGGGGGGGGGGGGGGGCTG
>JAVJGI010000001.1:91794061-91804559 GCA_035590275.1 Ibycter americanus
GAGCAGTACCCTGGGGAGACCGGTCATGTTCAGCCCTGATGCCCCCCAGCCTGGTAAAGGCAACACCTCTGTGTCTCAGACACTGGAGCACCGACAGTCCTAAACCTCTGTGCAATTTTGGATCATTTTTCGAACAATTGTGGGTCTAGCTGTAAAACGGCAGAGCAGTATGATGTCTTTCATGATGTCACTACTTAGTACTAAGGTCTTGGGTAGGACAAGTACTTTGAGATCCCATGGTGGGCTCGTCCACTGTGGAAATGGGGCTTCAGCATCACACCACTTTTGCAAAAGGATGTAAGAGAACAAGTGAGCGTCTATTCACTCCCTCCTCCCCCCTCTCTTAATTCTATCCAGAGCATAAAGCTGCCTGCGTTAGCAAGGCGGGAAACTCAAGCAGACCTCTAATTTGGGTGAGTCTTGCTGGCAAATGCTCTAAAATCCATCTGCTTCTACCAACATGGTTAAAGTGCAGCCTAGATAGCTCTCACTGCAATTGTTGCCATAACTGAGAACAGAAAGTTGAATCAAAGGGAGCAGAGATGGAAAAGAGAGAAACGGGGTTGGGACTGCAGGAAACAGAAGCAAATTTGCCTTGAGAACAAGTCCTTCAGTATCTGTTAGTTAGATTTAAGTGGTACTTAGGGCTTTTACAAGCCCTGTGCATCAGAGAGAATTTCATCGGAGACAGAGAATAGCTGCTTTATGCTAAATCAGCCACGATGGACGTACCAACCCTGAGCAAAGTTCCTCAGGCCAGGACCTTGAGTACACCCTCCAAAAAGCTTTGTCCTGCTTTCGGAAGACTGAGATTGATTATAAGCCATAAATCCAATGTACCACAGCTGTCTGGGGAACTCTGGCAAGAAAAAAAAGCAGCTCCAGCTAAGTAATGCCTCTTTCCGCAAGAAACCTGGGGTATCTACAGAGGGTCCTCCACCAAGCAGCAGTCAGGTGGTGGTGGGATGGAGGTACCTACCCATCACAGCATTTCTGAAAAAAAAACCCCAACCTATAGCCTTTCCATTTCTCCTTCTACGGGAAGTCCTTAGCACACATTTGGCGCAGTTTACAGGATGATGATGACAATGTGTTTCTCCTAAATAAAATCCATTTTTAAAGAGTACATGTGCAATTACTTTGGGTTTTGGCCTGTATTCAGGAAAGAATTTCCCCTCGGGTCAGATTTGGCAGGGACTGGTAAGGTTTTCTTGCTTTCCTCTGTAGGGTGGGCCATGGTCCACTTCCTAAGATCATCTGGACATTTTCACCTAACAATTTCCTTGCTACTGCCGGGACCCGGGACACTGGCAATGCCCTTGATCTCTCCTGCATGTTCGAGTTTTTGTGGCTTTTGGTCTTTTGTACTAACAGTCTTAAATTTGTTATAGGGTGTTGGGAAGTGTTTTATGGCCTGCAGCGTATGCGGTGGATGTTCTGGGGACCCCTCCAGATTAAGCGGCTATTACATGGTCACCTGTAATTGTGAGCGCCTGTACTCGATGAGGCAGGTGGTCCCTTCTCATGCTCTGTCACCCCTCCCTTATCTCCCAGTAGCAGGGCTCTGACATCCAGCTACAAGGCAATTACACCCCCAGCGTAGTCACGTGTGATCTCCCCTTTCTCTTATTCGAAGTGTGATGCTTATAAACCAAGGTGATAGGGGACATTAGGATAATAAACAAGGTGAAGGTCCTGGGAGTGGGAAATTATGAACCCTGGGCTCTGCTCCTGTCTTGCTACTAACCGATCGTGTGGGACCCTTCCCTCCTCCACACCCTCTTGATTAGACATTTAGACCATGCTGGTTACCCCAGGCTCCCTGTGAAGTCAAAAGAAAGGTGTTTTATCTAGCTCTCATACCTCCCCGCAAAAGAGGGATGACTTGCCCCTACCCTTCCACAGATAATGGAGAGCTTTGACAATCAGCTTAAATGAAGTATCTACTTTTTAGATTTCTTAGTCCTGATGCATACAGCACGTGATGAGCTCAGCGCTGTGAGTCCGACCTTAGCTGGGTCTCCTACAGAACAGGTGACCAGGACAGACCCATCCACGTTGAGTACAAGACCTTTGAAACCAAACAAGACACGAAGTGGTAACAGCATGATGCCTACCGCTCTGTGACGCAGGGGTACGTATCGGGGGGTATGTTTGATGCCTGGTTGTATTATGAAGGTCTCCACGCAGACAGAGCAGGACAGATGCTGCTGTTGCCTCGCTCATTTACAAGAGCGGAAGGTAACAGGAATAAGAGACATCCTGCGTAGCAACTCAGTCCTGAACTCCTAAATTTCAGCCTAGTCCAAAATTATGCCTGTGGATCAGGAATACTTTATGAATAAAGCATCATCCTGAAGTTCATACCTGCCCCATCTGAGTTCTTCTGCTACTCATGTCTCATCTGCCTCTCGCAGAGAGCAGCGATTTTGTTTAAAGCATATCATGCTCCTTTAGACCTGCACACTTCCCCACCTAGAGAGGACACAGACAGCTTCAAGACCGCCTCCAGAAACACAGAATACCCGACGGATAGGACTGCTGGTACTAAGCCATAGGGCTTGCTAGGGATCAAAGGGGTCTGTGTGCTCAAGGCTTGGCCATGTCCTGAGCTCCACTTCTACAAACACAGTCTGCACAGCCGGGAAATCTGGTCCAAAACTGGCAATAGAGACACCCCCTCCTGCTACCAGATCCAATATGCAGCACAGATATATTTCCCCCTAATCCTCCAAAGAGAAAAACAAACAAGCATACAAATGCCAGAACATTAACTACTCCCCAAATTACTCAGACTACTGCTAATTAGTATAAATTTACAGCAGCTGCACTACTGGAAGTGAGCTCAGACTTCAGCCCTGGAAATTACTAGGGAGTATAATTTTCTACAGTTTTTCAGAACTTATAGAAATCTACAGGAATGTTCCAGTATACTAACTAACTTCATCAGCATTTCTAAGCCTTCTTTATTCTGCTCATACTGGGGTAACCATGAAGCTCACAGGCATGAAATCCACAAATGCATTCCCTCTCAAAGACTCCTGTACACAGCAAGTTCAGCGATGTGTGTCCAGAGAACCACATAGGAGAGGGTGTGGAGCTCTCTAGCCTGATTTCTTACACCTCGTTCATCAGCTCTTACTGATCAGCGCGGATCAATGTTGAGGGCTTTGGAGGTGTTCATCGTGTTTGGATTTCGTTGCTCAGTTTCCTGGTGGAATTACTGAGCGGTGATTTTCTGTGTGCATTGTGAAGTCTTGGTCTCAGCAGAATACGATGCAATGCATTTTTCTGGCAGGACAAGCTCTAGATCTGTTTGTTGCTGTTCTTTGGAAAGGTGGTCTGGGTAATACTAGCCTTGAGTACCAGCCTGAGTTTGCAGCATCCATTAGGCTCTGCTATCACCCACATGCCTTAGCATCTATGTGTCTCAGCGAGACCACAGAGCTTCTGCAGTAAGTAAAATATAACCATCAATCTAATACAGCATTGACTAGCAGGTCATTTTGCTACGTCGAGTCACCAACTATTACAATCTAGCAGACTTTCCTCCCCGAGTCATTCTCACACACTTAGATCCCACTTCCCGCTCCAGAACTGGAGATAAGATCATAAATAGCTTATGTGTGCTTAAAGAATGGATACTACATTAACAGCAGGTAGGCAGACAGGTAGACAGACAGACAGACATGATGATAAGCCATACATCTGGCATGTAAGTATCATGGCAGTGGAATTACCATTCCCCAGCCAAGTTTCACGCTTTGGGGAGTTGTTTTGACATGCTGTCAATGCCGCACCAGAATAACCTGATTTATTTCCCTCGTTCTCTTTGAAAAGGTCTATTTGGTGCCATTTATTTTGCACTCACTTACTCGCCATCCTATCAGGAGGCGGGAGGTCAGCAGGGTCACTCCTAAGAGAGTATCACGTTCTGTACAGAATAGAGAAAACGCTCTAAGTTAGCGGGAAGGGAAGAATTCATGCTGGGGCCTCCTTTCAGCCTCTGCTCTCCCACAGTGGACTCGTATACCTCTTCCCTTCCCACATCCTTGCTCTTCCTTTCAAATGGAAAAGCCAGTACCACTGTTGCTGCTATCCCACCAGCAGCAATCCCTCCCCCAAAAGAGCCTGCTTCAGCTTGGCTTCGTTTGTGCCTCTTCCGAGCCTTGGCTGGGAATTCTCAGGGCTCCCATCTCAATCCATCCTCCCTGTATCGCACGATAAAATCCTTTAGTCTTTTCTGTCTTTGGATAGAAAATAGATATTGAGTCCCAAGTGGCCATAAGAGGAACTGAAGGCACAGCAGTAGGCAGAAGAGAGACACACTGTTCGTTTCAACAGGCATTGTTACAATGGACCAAGGCGTTTTTAGGCAGAGAGTACATGGGGAATACCCATATAGGCATATACACACTTGTAAACGCAGCACTCGTGCCTAGTGCCCAGCTGACGTGTCAGCTGTCGTGCTGGTTTTGCCCTGAAATAGCAAAACTCATTTCCCTCCAAGCCCACCTCAACCAGGCAGGAGGCACAGTTCAGCAAGAGCTCCCTGGGCAGGGACAGCTGCCAGTGTCCCATGGAAGCAAAAAATCATTGTGACAACAGGTCTGCTGCTGAAACAGTCTGAACCCCTAAATGATTGCAGCAAATGTGGACTTGATGATCAAAATGCAGTAACTTCAAAGGCAGAGAGCACGAGAGAGAAGCCATAAGTGAGTTATGTGACTTTCTTCTTCTGGGATGTGACATGGATGGGCAAGGCTGGCACAGGAGCGGAAATAGAGTCAGAACCTGATGGACCCATCTGTAGCAGGAGCAGCCCAGGGAGGCAGAGAGCATAGGCAACTGTCCAAGCCACTCGACTCCAGCAGCAGAAGCTCAGACCTGCAGGGTAGCTAGGCAGGATCTCCCTCCTGCTGAGTAATGCCTGCTTTATCCCTGCCTCCTGCAAACAACTAGTCTTTTGCACTCTTTTCTTCAAGGTTACATTGGTCAGGAGTATTGCCCACATGCCCTACGAACAGACCTAAAGCTCTAACAGGACAATTTTAACCAGAGACTCTTCAGCTGGCACCTTTGCTTTGTGTAGTTCATTAATTGGGGAACATCTAAGCTCGGTACTAGGGGGTGACTGGCCTGGACATTAGATCATGGAACAACACGAGCTCCATGTGCAGCTGAGAGCCAACACTTGACACCTGCCTTCTTCCATCTTCACAGCCTGGTACTTCTGCTGCTCCAGCTTACGGGCCTCCATTCAGTTAATCACCCTCACACTTGATAGCTACTGCCTGGCCAGCTGTCCTGATGTTTCCAAACACATGAACCCACTCCCCTGGTCCTCTACACAGAGGAATGAGCATTACACTCGCCACGTTGTGTGTGTCTCAGAAATCAGTAGAGCACTGGAAGGATTACGTATGGTTGAGATAAGCACAGAGACAAAGCATAGACATTTATGCAAAGGTCTTCTTCCCCCCAGGCTGACCCAGCAGCAAAAGAGGCAACCCTCTTGTCTCCAAAAAAAAAATCATAAAAAAAAAAAAAAAAGAAGCCAACAGTCCTAAACAGAAAGCAAGTACTGTTAGTACTAATAATAATAGCACCCCAGAAGTAGCAATCAGAGAACACAGGATCATGATCTAAGGTAATATAAAAATAGCTACAAAGTCCAAGGGAAAAGGGGGAGGTATTTCTAGCATGCACACTGCAGAAGTCCCTCTGGAAACACAGACGGGTTTGCTTCATTTCCTCTTCAGCTTTTGCTGAAATATCAAACAGCACAAAAGCCCCCTATTTGCACTGAGAATACAACTGTTGAGTGCATAAGCTCTCTCCACATTGCATTAGACACATTTCCATTCAGCAACCAGCCTCTTTTGACTCCCATTCCTATTTCAAAAAGGAGAGAAATCTGAACGGAGGAGCTGGCTTTGACAGTCTTTTATTTGCAAATCTGCTTGTCTTTCAAAGGCATTTTAGCTGGGAAACTTCACCGAATGAGAAAAAGAAGCACTCACCAACTCCTGCGTGTGCCTAGAGCAAGGACTTCCCTGAGGAAGAGTAGAGCTCATCAAGGAGGCTCTCTCCTCCTGTTCCCCACTGACATGCCCTCTTTTCCCTTTCCCACTATTCAGTCTGAGCTCTTCCACATCCTCATTGTTTAAAACCTAGCTGCTCTTCCAGTCTCTACTACCCAGACCTATCTCCTCTTCCACTCACAGAGGGCTTCTCCCAGAGCTGCCTAAGGACCATTTCCTATCCCATGTGGTCCTCAAATTAATGTGGTAGCTAGAAACAAACAAAAACCAAAAAAACCAAGGAGGAGAAAGAATGGCAGATGAGCTTATAGATGAGCTTTCAAGCCATAAATTAAGAGCCACGACTACAACCAATGCTGTAAAACTGAGAAAGGCTGAGGGACCGATTCTCACCAATTCACAGACAGGAGCAGGAGGGGATGACAGCCACATCACAGTAAACGTAACAGGCTGGTTGACATCCCCAGACTGGGCTCTTGAAGACAAGAGTTGAATAATACTTCAACGCCCTTCTTAGTTACTCTTTTTATGACCCTGTTTTAATTACCTCAAATGGAGTGTGCAAAGGGATTAGTAAATAACACTTTCCTTTGTTAACCTTTCTGTCTACATTTTGCTGCTCTGCCAGGATCAGATGCCCTCCAAAACAAACAGAAAATACATGAATAAATAAAGGTTTCGTCAGCTTTGCAAGGTGTTGAAACAAGAACGGTGCAAAATGGCTCAGTCGCGTTAGCGTGACGGATAGGAGAGAACATCCCCAGAGTTCCCATTGCAGGATCTTTCATGGTGATATCGTGGGACTAAGAGAGTCGCAAGATCTTTCCACGTGCGATTTTGTATGACTTTCTGCAGCTCAGGGGCTGTGCCTTGCTTCTTGCAGTACGGCAGGGCTGGTAAGACTCTCAGAGGGACTATGAGTGTAATGGTGCTAGCAATGCTCAAACTATTTATCTTTGACCATTTGGGGATCCACGGAGGATGTCCTAGCAATCTGAACAGAGCTGCCTGGCTTGCTACCTTGTTTTAAGCCTTGCTGCCATGTGCTGAACTGTATAATCTAGGCAGCTAGAAGAGCACAGCCTGTTTCCCTAACGTCTTTCTGTGAAAGCAAATACTGCTGCAGGGACATCGTGGCCACAGGCGTTGGAAGGAGGTGTTGTGTGAGATCATTCATGGCTGAGAAGTTGTCTTCAAGACAGCCTTCCCCATTAAATTGTGGGTCTGTGGAGAAGCAGCGACAAGAACAGCCCAAAGGGCGATGGTATGAGCATGGGCCAGCCCTCAGGTGCTGCGATAACAAGAGAAGAAACTGCTGGGTATTTGTCTGCCCTCCTACAGAATAACAGCAGCTCTGGAGAGCACAGCAGCGTGCTGGATGCACGGTGTGTCTCAGCCCTGCTAAAGAGAAGACATCCCCTCTGCACCTGACCTCAGGGAAAGCTGAAGAGGCTCCTGCCATGAGGCCTCACCCTCCTGGTGGCATCTCAGCCTGCTTTACCCACCTCCATCTCCCAGGCACTGGTGGGGCTCTGAGCCCCTGCTGTGGGGTGTGCTGCTGGGGTGTTGGGGCAGCATCAAGACCACATCACCCAGGATTTTTTTTCTCCCTATCCCCACGTTGTATTTACATCACAGCCCCATTTCTTGCCTTCCCTGAGGGGAGGGAAAGGGAGTTTCAGTGGTCAAACCCCAAGGTCCTTCTGAGAACTTTCTCCTGCCACAGAAAGTCCCTTCATCATCCTTAAGATTAACATAAAAGCAGCTGAGGTTAATATCGGAGAAGCCAAACTATAAACTGAGAATTATGCTTTAGCCTAAATAAATCATCGCCTTCGAGGCCAGGTCTGTGGTCAGGTTAGGAGAGGGGAAAGGCTCTGGGAAGTGCTGGGACCCCCACCCCAGGGCTGGGAGCGAGGGGATGCGGCGTGCAAGGGCTGAGTGCTCCGAGGCCTCATCTGGCTTGCTGAGACCAACCTCCTTGGTGCTACCCAGGGGGAATCTGCCCTGCTTTCGGGGGATCCTGGAGGGAGAGCCTCCCCCCACACCCCGGGGCCGCTTCCTCTCTCCCTGCGGGACATGCCCCTCTAATGATTCCCCTGCCTCCCTGCTCTGCAGTTTGTCAGGCCGGCTGACTTCAAGCCATCCTGCATCTGTTTCGCCTAGAGAGCCGCACTCGCCTACATTTTAATAAACCCTATAATTTACACATTTCCCTCATACCCTGTAATTTCACCACCCCAAGACACAGCGAAGGGAGAAAGCACAGAGCTGGGAGTGCTCGTGGAAAACGCTGCCAGAGATTCAAGAAATAAGTAGAAGGCTTAAATCTGCAGCAGTAAAATAATCCAGGGGAGGGAGCCAACAATGACTGAAAAATAAACATCTCCCCCTGCAAAAGCCCACAGCCAGCCCCGCTCCTCGCAGGCCAGCGCTGCCAAGAGATCGGGTGCGCTGGGAAATGCACCGGGGACTCCAGAAAAAAAAAATAAAATTATGTGGGTTATATGGACCCCTTTTATATGGCAACTGTTAGCGGTAACTAAGTTTAAATTTATATGTTCAATAAAGTCTCTTTCCCCCCCCCTTCCAAGTGCCAGAACCACTCAAGGAAGCCGACACACGCTTCCCATTTGAAAATGTGTTATTTGACCATTTTTATTCTCTGCTTTTGTTCTCGGGGCTGCAGCCCCTCTAAAGGCGAGGGGGGGCATTTCTGCACCAAGATCAAAGTGGCTCTGTGTATACACACACTCGCGCAAATTATGTATTTGTGATCAAGTAACGCAGCATCAGGAAAAGCTAGGCGGGCATGTGGGAGAGTGAGACATTTACACAGGCCTGGCCAGAGGCAGAGGCATTATTTTAAGTGTTTTTCGCTGGTGCCAAGTCATCTGTTCACATGTATGTGTGCGCGCGTAAAGATGATGGAGACACCAGCTCGCCAGAGCCAGGAAATTCAGCATTAACCCTCCAATTCCCCAACATAACCTGTCCAGACCTCTGACACCCTCCAGACCTGCGCGTCCCCCCACTTTGCTTATGTCACGGTGATGGCATGGTTCAGGGTCCCTGTCGTGGCAAGTCACAATTGCATGCGAACCAGGACTGCTCTGCAACACACATCGGCCTCTCTCGCTTCCTCAGAGCAGCTTTATAGCCCACATAAAGGAATATATATATTTCCCCTATAAAGACACAGCTTAACCAAAGGATTTCAGGTTCTTTAACATCAGGAGGAATAATAATAATAAAAAAAAAAAAGCGAAAAAGAGAAGAAATCTGGGCTTGTGCTGTGGGATCCCCAAATGGGAAAGGAAACGCCGCTGCTCGAGCTTTGGGCCAAGAAGGGTAAAAAGTGGAGGGTGAGGAGGGAGGACCGAGGGATGGAGGATCTGCTGGGACCCCGAGGCCTCCAGCTCTTCTTGCCTGCGGGGAGTTGTTCCCTCCTACCCCTGCCAGTCAGGACCTAGGCAAAGAGAAAAGCCCCCCTGAGGCCGGGAGCACCCTGACAGCCCCTCTGCCCATCCCTTGGGTGCAGCGGGGGATCCCATCCCAGGGAAGCTGGTATCAGAAAGAGAAGCAAGAGAGAAGCCAAACCTAGCAGCGTGTTTACAATATAAAATCACGATAAAACTTACACTGAAATGATTTCAAACCAAAGTCGGGGGTGGGGGGCTGGAATTGACTCGAAATGTCCTTTCCAGGCGGGTGGCTGCTGGAGGAAACGGTGGGAGGGTGGGTGGGTAAAGGTTCCCCGGGGAACTGTAAAGCAGAAAGTCTCTCCTCTGCGCCAGCACGAAGCCTGGGAGGCGCAGACACGGTGGAGCAGCTCCAAAATAGGGCGCAAAAGGGCAGCGGGCCCGGAGCCGTGGGAAAGGGGGAGCCCCGACTCCACTGCGGGGTGGGAGCCCCTGGGCGGGGAAGGGGACCCTGACCCACAGCCATTCTGCTCGTTGCAGGGACATGCAGCCCCCAGCATCATGGAGCATCCCCGGCCATGCTGCATCCCCAGCGTGGCCGGCTGCGGGGCTTCTCCCCCTTCTCCTTCCACTCAATCGGCATTATTATTAGCAGTATTTTATCCTAGGAAAAACAAATGTCTCCCTCCCTTCCCACCACACACCGGGGGGGTAAGGGGTGGCAGGCCCAGATAACAAAGCAGCTGGTGTGGAACGAAGTTGTAAGGAAATAATTGATATGTAATAAGGCTGAGTGAATCTATCCCAAAGAAAATATTGCGTAAGCGGTTATGATTAAACATGCCCGGGCGAAAGGCGCTCTCATAAAGGAGTAATGGAGCTAAGGAAACAAATGATCATTGGGAATGTTAAACACAGAGGGGCATTTCATCACACAAACATAAATTCAGCTTGAAAGAGACTTAGGGGAAAAAAAAAAAAAAAAAGAAGAAAAAAACTCCCCTCTCCCCTCGCCCCCCTCCCCGTACCCTC
>JAVJGI010000001.1:91805501-91824848 GCA_035590275.1 Ibycter americanus
GGGGCCGAAGGAGAGAGGAGGGAGATAGTTGTGTAACAACTTGAAATAATTTACCCCAGAAAAAGGAAATCTGGGCAAGAGTTTATCAGGCAGTTCCCTTTGCCAGCATGTTTAAAATGTATAAGTAATTTTAAAGTGTGTCTTCACTTAATATATTTTCCCCTTTCTCCTTCAGATGACAAGGAAGACCAGTGATTGCAAGATGTCTACAGATAGCGCCCTTTAAGAGTTTCCACATTGTATGCTTAGGGGGAAAAAATGTGTTTGCGGTTCCTACGTCCCTGCCGACAACTTTCTTATAGTCTCGGTTTACGGTTCCCGTTGCTGGGGCTGCGCAGGGCGGCTGTTGCATTGCGCTGCTTTCCCCAGCCAAACTGGGGGGGACGGGCCATTTCAGGGGTATCTCTGTGTGCCTAACGGGTGAGAAAAGGATTTGCTCTAAAAATCTGTAAAAGGGAGGAATTCCTTCAAAATCGCGCCCGAAGTGACTCCCGGTAAATCCAGGTTTAACGGTGGCGCTGGGTTTTGATGCGGTGTTACGGAGAATCACTGGATCTCTTGTGTTTTGGGGGGCAATAAAGCGGTTTGTGGGTAATGTTAGCGAGGCACCCCGTTTTCTTGGCAGGCTGCGAGGGGAAGGAGCTGCCTGGCCTGGGGCAAAGCCCGGCTACCGTTAGGCTCAGGATTAAAAGCCATCACCATCATCACGATCGCTCCGAAATCACAGCCGCTCGATAATTTAAATACAGATAAATTAAAACGGCTTCGGCGCCAGAACAAAAAGCATCTTTTTTTTCCTTTGGAAAAGGAGGCGAATCCCTTGTTTTCCAGACAGAACACACTTTTTTTTCCTTTCCCCAGAATTTAAACCACGAATACATCCCGCTCCGCAGAGCCCTCGCCATGCACTTGCTGGAGCAAGCCCGGCCGTGTCTTTCGCCAGGGCGAACTCCCGGGCGGCTGTGAGTGTCTGGAGAGTTTTCGCAGGGCTTTCTCCATCTCGGAGGGAAGATGTTTCATTTCTGATTTCCTCCCTGCTTCTTCAAAAGGGGTGCGGGGAGCCCCCTCCCACCCCCCTGCGCTCAAATCAAAGCTTTGAAACAACCTTGAAAGCCGGAGGAGGAATGGGCTGGTTCATTCCTTCGGCTTCGTGTCGAATATGAAGATTGTCCAGAGAAATTAGTCGGGGTTTCCGCAGGACGGAGCAGCCTCGCAAAGAGAAGGATGGAGGACACTGTCCTGGGCTCCAGGAAAAGACATTTTCTTGGAGCAGGCAGCGATGGCAGCCGGGAGTTGGTTTGTGCACAAGCACCTACAGCGGGAGCAGGCAGGAGAAATACAATTTTGCGAATAACTGTGCGCAGGGACGCGTTTACCCAGGGGTTTCCTAAGCAGCAGAACAAGCCGTGAAGCCGATTGCAGAATCGGGCCCTTGCATTGCCAGACATCTGGTTAATTTTGTTGGTTTGGAGAGTGAACAGCGTTTAGGATCCTGAATCCATTTTACCCTGACGTGGGCGAACAGGAGCCAGAAGTTAAGTGCATTTTAGGCTCAATTAAAACCCCGTTTAAACCAGCCCCGAAAACCCCGGCGCGACGGAGTCGTTACCGTCGCGTTACCCACTCGATGCTAATTCTCCAGTCACTGTTTTTACTCCAAATCCATATGCACCCTCCGATGCAAAGGCATAATTTTCCCCCATGTAACGATCTACCTCAGTCCTACCACCGCTGTTAATTTTTACGAATTTGCAAACGGGCGGGGAGGCACCTTCGAGCTCTCGGGCAACAAGAAATCATCGAAACACGCTTTTCCTGGCAGAAAACACATCTACTAAAATGGGGAAAAAAATCACCTATTTGTTAGTCCCCCTGTCGCCGGGGTTTTTGCTGGGAGCTACCGGCGCGCAGCCGTCGGGGCCGCAGCTCGGCCCCCGCAGACCCCGGCCCGCCGCATTTCGTGCCGCTTGATTGACACAGCGAGCACGGAGCGGCCGGGCCGTGGGTTATATAGAATCATGGTTTTCATTATTTTCGAGGTGGGAGGGAGGCGGAAATAGGAAAGAAATATATATATTTATGTTGAGCTACTTCTTGGACATGAGCAACGGCAAAGGCGGAGATGCAGGAAAGAGCCCCGAAAGGGCCGGGAGCTGCTCGGGAGCAGCTTTCCAAACACACGCCGGTGTCCCCCGGCCCCCCGAGCCGCCGTTCTGCCCCTCACCCCGCCAGCCGCGGGGGAGCTGCCCTCCGCACCCGCGGAGCCGCTGCGCCACCGCATCTCCCTGCCCGCCCCATCCCTCGCAGCCTCCGGGAAGGGACCGCCAGCCCCTGGCCCGCCGGGACAAGCTGCTAACGCGCATCGCCAAACAGCGGCTGAGAAAACAAAACGGACCCAAAAAATAATTTAAAAAAAAAAACCCGACCCCAAAGTTTTGTGCCATCTACAGTCAGGGGGTGCCGGATCCCACCGATGGTGCAAGGAAGGGAGGCGGGGAAAGGGGGTGGGTTTTTCTTTGATGAATTCCTAAACAATTCCTATTATTACTTTCTTCACCAACCAAGGGTGAATACAGGGTCCAAATGGCGAGATTTGCTTTTCAAAGAGTAACATGAAATCAAAACACCTGTTATACATTAGCCCTCTCCCACTTCCACCTCCCCTGTAAATGAAATCATTTAAATAAAATGAGAAAAAAAAGTAAGAGAGAATAAGCGTATTGTTTTTCTCCCCTGACATATGGGATCAGAGCTGGCAAGCTGGGCATCACTTCAGGTGAATAAATGAATAATAAAGCATTTGGGAAGGGACTTGGCAAGCTCTACCAGCGCATCCTTAGGCACATTCGCACCCAAAACCCAACAGAGGCAGAGGCAGCCCCAGACTCCTCGGCCGGGCACAGACACCCAGAGGGCAGCGAGCCCAGAGGCAACCATCAAACCCTCACCGCCCCAGCCAGCGTACCCCCAAACCCACTGCACCCCCGGGTGGGGCCCCAGCACCCCCCCTGCCACAGCCAGCCCACGTCTGCCCCGTCGGGTCCGCCCCACGCACGTCAGGCCAACCCCACCCATGCCCACCCATTGGGGTATCCCCACACATTTCCCCCGTCACAGCTGACCCCACTCATGTCCACCCCATGGGTGCCAACCCCAGGTGTGACCCTGCACCCCGGACCAGGGGAGCCCAAGGGTGGCCCCCAGGCAGGGGCAGCCGGGGGGAGCCCCTTTACCTTGGTGGCAGGCAGGGGCTCGGCAGAGGTCTCATGGATGCCGAGGCCGCAGTGCCCCTGGCAGCAGGCTCAGCTGGCTACCGGCCCTATTTCCGCTTGTAACTATGAGGGGACCCAATGCCTCCCCTCGATAAGGTATCACAGTGTCTCTGCAGTCGGCGGTCAGCACCTTAGCTCGGAGCTCCACGGCACCGCTGGCAGCCGTGCCGGGACAGCGGGGAGATGTCGAGGCATTTCTGGGAATAATCACATCACACAAGTGCTTACATTCCGGCTTCCTTTCTCTTTATCCCTACCACCAAGTTTGAAGTCACACCTTCTACCGGATTGTTTAAGGTCTCTGGGTTGGAGTGGGGGTGGGTGGCAGTGAAGGAGAGTGTGTGTGTGAGTGTGTGTTGGGGGGGGCGGGGGGGGACGTTGTACTGGTTGTTAATCTGTAGGGTTCCTCCAGGCCAATAAAACTAATATGGTCAGAAATTTCTTCTTTCAATAGAAACGTCTCCTTCTCCCCCCCCACCCCAACCCCTAACCCTTTCTGTTTGTTTTTTTGCCCGGACTTAAGGGTCTGCAAGGAGCATTGCAAGGTTGGGAGTCCCGAAAGCTGCTCAGACTGAGTTGCAAAGTAACAAAAAGACTTTGTTTTCCTCATACAGTCACATAGGGGTTCTGGTATATGCATTCACATTGTGGAAAGCACACCTGGAAAGGAAACTATATAAAAGTATCTTATAGACAGACACACGCACCGGGATAGGTCTCCTGAAATACAACTTAAGGCCTTAAACCTGCGGCATCCGGGAGGCTTGATACATGGGCTGGTATGAAAATAATCTGCAGTAAACATCTGTGGGTGTGTGCACACAAATAATTCTTTACACATCTGATACACACTTTACATATACAGGCATTTATCTTCATTGGCTTCTAGTTCTTAAAAGCCTGAAAGGTGGGATTTTGACTGGGAGCTGGGTATCCCAGTGCTGTAAGCATCTCTGGAAATTCACACTTCTCTTGCAGAAAAATCACCCACCAGAATCTTTTTCATCGGGTGTTTTGCTACATTCCCCCTCCGCTCTCTCTCCTGTTTACCTATGGCTTTGTGCTACCGCCTGCTGTATGCTGTGCTCACCTTTTCATCTAAGTAGCAACTGGAGATCTACTCTGAAATCTTAAAATCAACCTGAGTATTCATTCGAGTAACAGGTCAGCAGACACAAGCGCTGATGCAAAGGGCGGGTGGGTCAGCCGAATCCCCTCCGCTTGTGTTTTATATCAGGCACCCAGCTTGTCTGCCGAGCAGCAGCAGTCCAGAAGACACAGGCTGGTTTATATCTTCCCCCCCTCTACCCCGCTAAGATGCTGGATTTTACTATTTTACAAAAATGGCAATTCTGGGCAGGGAAGTTGGTCATGAGGTACACAGTGCTCGCACACTTTAATGGGGAAGGTAAAATCAAGCAGATGGAGACAAGTGCTATCTGACTGAGAGGCAGTGTGGACTATTGCATGGCTACTGTCAGAGGGCGAAGCCTTTGGCAGTGCCCTTGATCTCGCTGTCACCCTTCCCATCCTTCATTTAGGTTGCTCTTTTCATACTGTAACCGCCCTGGGACCAGTAACTTTCTTCTTCATGTAGCTCTTGGACAAAACCAGGACCCCCATCACACTATGACTCTGCTGTTTTCTAATAAATAATCAGAGCATATGCGCACCATGCCTATCACCACAAAACCTGGGGTTTGGCTTGGATTTCTAGTTATCACCTAGTGCCAATAATAATAACAATAACAATAATAATAATAATATTACGAACACTGCTTTGTGGATTCAAACCTGCCAGAAAGGCAGTAAGCCAAGTATTACACTTGTGGGAGGTATCTTGCAGAGTACTCCAAGGATCTTTTGTTAGGTCTGGCCTTATTTAATATTTTCATTAATGACCCTGTAAATGGATTACACAGCCCATTAATAAAATTGGCAGATGCTACCCAGTTAAGGGAACTCATGAAAAACAAGAGAGGATTAAAAAAGGGGAAAAAGAGGACAGAGAAACCCAGGAAGAAAGGACAGAGAAAGAGCACAAAATTATTTGTGAGGATTAAATTCATGGAAAGGTGGCTGGAGGATTATTCAAAATCCAGATTCTTCAATTGTGGTTTTATCCAAATTCCAGTAAAAATAAATTATTAGTCCCAGAGAGAGCACGGGGCAGAAGGTTAGCCTGAAATTTGCAGTAAGGAGTGCTGGGAAGGCAGGTACCACACAGCAGGAGCTCTGGTCACACACAGAGGTGGGGTACGAGGGACATGCACCCTCTTGCTGGGCAATCGCCAAAAAACCCAGAGAAACTTCAGAACAAAAAGAAACGCTCGTCCTGAAAAGGGCAGAAAAGACCTTCAGTTGGGAGGGCAGGAATCATCAGCTGCTGCACACAGCTAGCTCCCCCACATCTTTTGGGGTTCCTTTTGCTTCTGCCACGTATCATGGAACTGATCTGTTGCGGTTGGATCACTCGGAGTTCGTGATAGTGGGGCAGAAGATACCAGACCACAGTAGATGTGATAGAGGCTGCTAATCTGGGACCCCGACTGCCCGCCTTTCCCTCTCAGCTCTGTCATGGGCATCTTGTGGAGCATCGGAAATAAGGCTCCCTAACCATGAGCGGTCTGAGGATGAGTGTAAAGGTGATGCATGCAGAAAAAAGGCATTTTCTCTCCCTCATTGAATATCTGGGATCCTGTGACTGTTGCCCACCTCTCAGTTCACACCCTGTAGCAGCAGCAGGGTGCTGGTGGGGTCCGAGCACACAGTCCTGCTGCTCCTTCCTGCTGGGTGAACAAGAGCCTGGCAGTAAGTAGCTCAGGAAAGATGAGAAGGTACAATGAAGCACAGCCAAATTTAAGATGAATAAGCAGGAAAACCCTCCCCACAAGCTCTGCCGGCCTGGGAAGGGTGGAAGGTGTTGCAATTCTCCACTGACTGGAGACTTAGAATGAGACAGAAGCTCATGAACAAGAAGCGAATGGATCAGGTACGAAGTGGGAACATGGAAACAAGAGGATGAATAATACAGCCTAATAGGTGTTTCTACCTCTCTCATCTCTGATAGCTGTTTCAGGATGTAGAGAGGGATGCAAAGCAAGAAGCAACACGGGCTTTCCAAGTTGTTACACACGTGCTAGCAGAAGAGCTTGGTTACCAAACAAATGTACCGGGTGTTCAGAGCCCCTCTGTCAGAACAGGTCTGTGGATTTAAACTGAACCAGGGACATGACCACAAAGTACCAGATGTTCCACCGATGGAAATCAGATTGGATCCAATGACACCAGGAAACCTATAGCAACATAGGCTGAGGATCTGATGTATTACATACTCAAAGGCTGTGGGTTTGGTGTGTGTCCTGCCTACAGAGACAGGCAGGCTTACATGGACAAAGTACTCACGCCTTAAGCTTTTACAGGTTATTGGACATTTAACTTTTGAGGATCTGTTATGCCAAGGACTGTAGCTTGATTAAAATCTGCTTTCAGTTGTCTCCCTTTTCTTCCTAAACAGTAACGATACCACTACTTCCAAAAGGCAAAGGAGGAAGAAAAAAACCCAGTACTGGACCCAGTTTACTGTTGCACTACACCTGTTTTACATTGCACACACACACACGCACAAAAGAATTATACCAGTATAAAACCTATCTGTTTCAAAGAATCAAACTTCTGTTCTAATCCTAACTATTTGACTTACAAATACCTAAAAACCTGAGTATTTTAAACATTTTTTCTCTTTCCCTTTCAGCACTTGCTATTTAACGCTCAGCTTTTTTCTTTTTACACTGGGTCACCACTACAAAAATCTCAGCCATGCTATATGAAGCCATGAATATGATTATGGCCTGCTAACGTAAACAGGCAGGAAGGGGTAAAATAGAGTGGGGGGGTGGGGGAGAAAGAGAGGGAGAAGGATCCAGATCCAGTTTATAAACATCCATCTCCAGTAATGAGTCCTCTAGGAAGAAATGAAAAATAGCCCAGGCCTGGTAAAGTCAATTAAGTTGCTTTTAAATAAGAGGTTACCCAGAGAGGCCAAGAGTTAACATGTAAAGGCTTATTGCCAGTGCTGTAAAAAATAAAAGGAGGCTTGAATATTTGAAGACATTTGGTTGCTATTATAAACAAGTGGATCTAATAGTGTGGGTACATTCATAGACTAACTGTAGAAGTTGGGCATCTTATAAGGACACATTGAAAGGAAAAACTGCAAGGTTCCCTGGCTAAATAATTCCAAATGGGTCATTATAAAACCACTGATACAACACGTGTGGTTAGGACACAGGGCATTTATAAGAAAAGGTTTTCAAACCAACCAATAATGAGCAGCTAACAACAAGAGCACAGCCAAAGGTGTATGTAATCTGCAGAGAACACATGGCAAAGCTTTATGGTGCAAATTCTTATAATGACCTGGAGAGCAGATGGCCCTGACACCAGTTCAAGCCGTTTGGAAAAATCAACTAAAGTTTATCACGTTCCTGAGATTCGGAATTGGGGAAGTGAGCTTAGTGACGGCACCTTCCAGGGAGGAAACGGATCTATTTCAAGAGACAAGAAATGAAAGAAAAGACAAAGGGAGAATAAATATGCTCCTCCTTTCTGCTGGACAGTCTGAATCTTTGTCTCCAGAGCAAAGACTCATTTTTGTTTGGGTTTCAAGGATATTACAGTGGTCTGCTAACATAATCTGGGTGCAGACCTGCAGTTCGTGCAAAGACAAGTAACTTGAATGTGGAGAGGCATCATAAGCCTAGGCACCAAAGTCACCTTCTCCCAGAGGCCAGTGCTGACCCACGCGCCCTCTCCCACGCAGGGGAGCTTCCCAAGACACTGCAGGCTGTTAACTCTTCCCATTGGAAGCAATGTCAATGCTGGTCTCTGCTCCAGCTCCGTAAGGACTGATCCATTCCCACAGCACCCTGTGAGAGGTAGCACATCCATCCATACCAGTAGAGCTGTGTCCACAAGACTTGCTAGTTTTTCCAAGGGGAAACAGTCACTGTTTGACTGGCATAATTGACAAAGCCACAGCATCCCTTCCCAACAGCAGCGTCAAGACATCTGGCAGCAGTTTTGACCACCACAGACTCTACCTGCCACAGCCTGATGAGCAGCTGGCCACTGACCCGACCTATTCATCCCTCCCACACCACATATTGCAATATCCGAGCCTCTCCTCATCCTTCACACACTCATCTTTGTATCATACAATTGAGGGGCAGTAGATGGGAAAATGAGGTCCAAGGAAACAAGAGGGGCCATGTTTTATGATTCTAAAGAAGCAGACTGACCCCCAGCAAGGAAGTTTTCAGAAGCATCAACATAAACTTGAGTTAAACATTAAGCTGCTCCCAACTACCCAACTGCAGCAAAATGCCCTTGGCCCATTTTAGACCCAGAGGTGAGTCTGCCCCAGATGAGGCTAAAATGTGAAGCCCCAGGAGACCCAGTACCCCCGCACAAGATACGTCACTTCAGCACAGCAAACGGGAATCTGGCATCACAACTCCCATTTTGGAATTAGAATTTGAACAATGGATCCCTCAGCATGGATCAACAAGTTGCTGCTCCTGCTCTGGAGTGCAGCACTTATTTCCTGCGCACTCAGTAAGTAGCAGGACAGTGGGACCACGTGCCCTGCCTTTCCCGAGCCTCCTGCCTGCCTGCCTCCTTCACACCCGCCTGTCAGCTGCAAGGGAACGCGAGATCAGCAAACACAAGGTCAAGCGAATTAACGTCACCAGAAAGGAAATGGGGTCAGAGTTAAGCAGCGTTCCTCTGCATCGACCGCAGGCTGAGAGCGTGGATGGGGACAATTAACTCAGCAGCTTGATGAGGAGACTAGTCTTTAGCCCCTTTTTCCTTCAGAGGGAGCGATAGGAAAGAGTAGTCGCCAGAAATCATTGCCACCTTACAACATCCACTTGAAGGACCATCCAGGAGCACAGCCCCACCATACCTGGCTGCGGGCAGAGCCCTGATGATCCAACAGCAAAGGTGACTCCTGCCCCAGCTGCCCTCTGGAGCACAGCGTGGGACGGCAGAGGAGGAGGTAGGAGTGCAAATCTGCCTCTATTTGTTTAAGCCACCAGTAAATTAGTGCTGCAAATCTGCCAGGCTGACCCTGTGGTTTCAGTGAAATTTTTTCTGGCTTTCTGGTCTGGGGTATTATACACACAGGTTTCCTTTCTAGCCCTTGATAAACATTTCTGACCAAATACTCGGGAGGAACAGGGTGGGGGGAACATTCCCAAATCCCAGCGCGAAAACCCCACTGCCTCCCCCGTCTTGTAAACGCTGCTCTTGTCACAAGAGCCCTACACATGGCTCCTAACGTGGGGGACTGCCTCCCCCAGCCACAGTACCTGCACGCTGCGGGGCCAGCCCAGCAGCCGGCTGCAGGGGAGGTCAGGCTGGGTGTCAATGAGCGTGTTCTGCACCAGGGAAACCCTGAGCTTATTTATTAACTGGTGCCAGCGCTATCAAAGAGGAGAGCAGCGAGAGCCTGGAGACACTGGGGAGAAAGGAGGGAGAGGCTGGGTCTGTGGGGTGAAGAAGGGTCAGATCTGGGGAGATGCCAACAAAGGGTGTTCATAAGACCCCTAAAATCTGGGTCCAGACATCATGCAGAGCCCCACTCCTACCCTCCAGAGATCCCACCAGCACCTCGAGCACAGTGGGGAGCAGACATGGCTTGGGCAGCGCTCCCCCTCCTTGCCAGCCACTAGCAAAGCAGGCGCTGGTGGCTTTTCCAAAGCTGTGGTGATGGGCTCCACCCTGGAGCAAACTCGCAGAATGAGGAACTAAATAAAGCCTTCTTGGATCTATTTTGTGGGTGAAAAGCCCTCTCTTTCAGGGCTGTGCTTAGTGTCACAGTGTCCAGTGCTACATTTCCAGGGACTCCAGCTTGGCATAATCCTCTGTAGAAAAGGACTTAGTGCTTAGCCTACTTCCCTAAGGAAAGGAGATGAGCTCTGCATGGATGTACCTGCCTCCATTAGTTCATTTGTCTCTCCTGTCTCCATTCTCAGTTGTTGAGGGTTTGCTCCCATTTCCATCACATTAGCTGTTGCTCATAGAAACGATGTTCCCATGCAACACGGAAGAGGAAAAAGTTAGTGCCCTCACTGAAACAGCCATGACTTCAGCCACACCACTGGACATCAGAGAATCCACAAACGAAAGCATCATTAGAAATACTACACATGCAGCAATAAGTCTGTTGGACTAAATGCCAGCAAATCTCTCTCTGAGAATATGTTTGGCAACCAAGTTTCTTCAGTTTTACTGCTCATTTGCCCTTTCCAAACATGCTTTTAACACCTCCTACTGCCAAGGAGGTCACTAGGGAGAGGGGGCTCACACCGTGGAAGGGCTGGTCCACCGTTGCCCATGCTGACAGTAGCCTTTCTGCTTATCAGGGAGGAACCATAATTCGAGCTGTTCTCCAAGCGTGTGGGGTAACACCTAACAGCATGCCTGTGGTGGCTGGGAGAGCCACAGCAGCACCGCGAGCTGAGGTCTTGCCATTGGGTTATGCTCTTGGACATCTATGAACAGTCTATGTAGCGACTGTTCTTGGACTAATGGCAAAGGATGGGAAGCAGGTGCAGAAACATCGGCATCAAGTGCAATACAGAGGGTTGGCTCTAGGCACACACAATTTAGCAAGTGCCTTGGCAGCAGATGGCCATGCAAAGAGCTGTCATCTGTGCCAGAGCCCTGGGGAGCCAGGCTGGCTGCTGCTGTGGAGGGCAGAGAGCTGCCATGTCATGCTGAAAAGCTCCTCCAGCAGGAAAAGCCCAAGTCCTCCAGCAGCAGCAGCAAGCCAAGCCCGGGTGAACTCCTTGCCAGCTCCTTCTCCTCCCCTTTCCCATAGCACGAGCAGCCCAGCCTCAGCCTCTCTGGTGGGGCTGGCAAGTTTGATTTGTCCTGCAGTGCTGAAAAGCCTCAAACCCACTCTGGCTTTGCTGCTCCCAGGTAATGTCTGTCACGCATATAAAACTCATCCCTTCTTGCACACACAAAGCATCTCTCCTAAATCCCCCTTGGGCTAAAATACAAAAGCAGGAAAGAGAAAAGAAACAGAGATGTGTGACTGAGTTACAATTTGACTGCTGGGTAGGACTAAGTCGGGTCCCACAGCTGGAAGGAACTCGATGGTCTCATAAATCCCTGGATTCTCGAGGACAGCAACTCTCTGCTTTACTTCATTTAAACCTCATCCCTGGAATGCTCCACCTGTGCAGTAGAAAGGACCAGGAGCTGATCCGTGCCTGTAAGAGCATCAGCCCTGTGCTACCACTTGGCTTTGCATGCTAAAAGGTGGTGCACAGGGACACAGAGCGCTCGACCTGGGGGACAGAGCGATGGGCTGGCTCCCAAAACCTCCATGCCTGTCCTCTGCTTTTCTGTGCCTCCTTTTCCCCGTCTGCAAACGGAAGACCATGACTCTCATATGGGGAAAAAACCGCTTGCATCAGCCAGGAGACAAAATCTACTTAGTAGTGGATCAAAAAAGGAAAAGTGCCCCTAGAGGGAGATCAGTCAGCACGGTGTTATCCCTACACCCCAGCTTCGATTAGATCCTCCACCATGGAATAAACAACTTTCACCTTGCTGTGACCCCAGGGAGTCCTACAGCCCGCCTACGTGGCAAAGCCGCCAGCATCCCCACGTGGAGCCAGAGGGGCCTGGAGCCCCCCACTTGCAAGGGATGACCAGGCAGCCTGGCCAGAGCCAAGCCCAGCCGGGACCTACACCTGCCTGACCGTGGGTCCCATGCCACCAGCCTGTGGGAAACCTGAACTGCAGAGCAACTGCTGCCTGCAGCAGAAATAAGGCAGCTCAGCAAGTGGCAAAGGGCAGAGTGTTTTTGTGCTTCACCTATATACAAATAAAATAATTGTGCTTCTTTGGGATGAAATATATATTAAATACATGACATACTATGCTTCGTAGCTAAGATACATGTATTCAGTCTGCCCATATATTACTTCTATACTACTTGTCAGGCATGTCCCCCAAGCTGAGGGGGAGGGATCCATCTGAGCTACCAATTAAAGCCCAGCTCTCGTTAAAGGCACCATTGTAGGGAAGGAAGAAAAAAAAAAAAAAGATAATTCTGTCAGCACAGATGTCTCCTACGCTGAGGGGTTTGCAAAGAAATAAAACCTGAGCCACTATTATACCATTTGCAAAGTTATAGACTGTAAATAAACAGACCGGAGCAGTTCCCCCACCTATAAGATACCGCAAGTCAGTGGACAGCACTGACAAGCCCGAGTCTTGCTGTAACTGGCTTATCTTTCTAATCCTCTGGATTATTAATAGTAGTAGGGCTGTGATAGAGTCCAGAGGCCACACCGTGACAGACACCACCATGTGAAGCATCCTACAAACACACGGGGAGAGGCTGATCCTGCCTTTCCAGAGTTTGAGAGGCAGAAGGGTGGGACAAGGCAGGCACAGAGCGATTAGGTGAGGTGCCGGAGGCCACGGGGCATGCTAGTAGCAGAGGAGAAAATGATCTGCTTTCTCCTAAGCTCTCTGCCTATCCCACTAAGTTCGGATCAGGATTCTCACTGATCCTGCCTCCCACTTACCCCTCTACAGTCCTTTAGCAATACAGTTAAAGAAAATATTGGCAGCAGCCTCCTTTGGTTTGATCATACCAAAGCCACTCCAAGGTGGAGATCAGGACCGTGCGGGATCCAGCCATAAGGTGGTCAGCTCAGTACCTGATCTGACACAAAATCCAGTTCCTTTGCCGTATTTTTAACAAGGTGAACCTGCCATCAGCTCAGCAATCTGAACCTGTTCACCCCACAGCCAGACCCTGCTAGCTCTGGGGCAAGGGATACAGGAGGAGTCAGCAGCTGAGGAGATGGAGGAAAGCCCGGGATTAACCCTTCCCTCTCCACAGTGGCTGGCTGATGCTAGAGCTGAGCAGGACATCAACGCAGGCACAAAGAGAAAAAACAACAAACCAACTTTCATTCAACTGTTGCTACTCACAGTATGGAAGGAGAGCCACTGCTCCATGCTGGTATTTTCTTATTTCTTTCCTCCCAAAACACCTAAAGCTTGTGATGGTTTGTATACTGGGATACGGGGAGGTAGACATGAGGAGCGACAGCACTGCGCAGAGTCTGTAAGAGCAAGTATGTGGGTCCCTGCAAGACAGCGTATGCAGAATGGAGAAGAGTCATCACCTCGTGTCATGGTTCAGCCCGGCTGTGAGGCTGGTCCCAAGGAAGGACTGCAGCCTTTCATTGCTGAAACCAGAGATGGGAAGGAGATGTGCTGGGAAGGACAGATGCCTTCTAGGATAGGCTTTCTAGCTCTTTTCTTCTGCTTAAGTAAGCTCCTGGATGTCCATAAGGAGAGCCTGAAGTTCAACAGGAGCTCAGAGCAATGCCAAACCCACAGTCTCTGCCTGCCTCCTGCCACCTCTTACTCCCGCGCACTGCATTTGAGGGAACCCTCTTGCTCCTAGCTCTGCCCGTACTTTGGGGACAACGCGACCCTGGGTGAACAGGAGAACCAGGACAACTCTTTTCCTGTGGACAGACCTCCTGAGCCGCCCACAGATCTTGCCTGGGTCACTAGCCTGCTTGCTAGAGTGATGCCAAATGCTTTGAACACCCTGCTTCCATCAAGGTCATGGCTAAAATTCCACATCGCCCTCTTCCTGCATCCTCCTACCCAAAGCTGAGCCCCTGCTCCGAATCCGCCGTCCCTGAGAACGTTCACTTTGCCTCTTACTCATTTAACTTGGCTCCTGCCTGGATGCCCACAAAGCCTTGAATTTCCTGCTGGCTCAGGACTGCTTGAGCTCAGCCCCGTTTCCTCTAGAGGCAAATGGGTGCATTCACCATAGCAATAAAAACCGAGCGGCGTTCTGGGCATGGGGCCTAATCCAACTCCCGGTGAGGTGGAGGAGGGTTATTCCATTCAAGGGGGGAGCTGGGGGAAAAGGCAGGAGGAGGGTCACGGCTGCAGGGATGGGACAGTGACATTACCAGCTTAGTGGACCTCTTCTGAGGTTACCGCTGGGAAGGCAGCAAGTGGTAAATGCCTTTTCCATGGCGTGGATGCCCCCTTGTTCTCATTCATGTTTTCTCAGTGCTACCTTGTGCTTCTTAGGCAAGCCATAAATTCAGTCATATGGGTTTTCTCTGTCGTCCTTTTTTTTTTTTTTTTGACATCCATTTAATGACTTTTCTCTTTAATATATGGCAGGCATTTTCCTTCTAAAATACCTGAGGTTTAGGACAGGTAGTAAATGGAGACCTCTCACAGAACCACTGGCCCAGAACCCAGTCTTATTGGCGCTTAGAAAAGGAGATCCATTTTTCCTCTCTGCTCTTCAATTAGCTGTAATGTTTGCCTTTAAAACATAAAATTAGAAGCCTTTTTGGAAGCACAAAGCAATATTATACTGCAAAACACATTTTTATTCTCTCCTCCCTGCTACCAGTTTAGCACAGCAGATATATTAGACAGCTGGTTTCTAGGCACCGCTCTCTTCTGAAGATTTAGGGTCCGACTTTCAGTTCCTGTGAAAATAATGACCTCCCTTGCTCTTTGTAGGCCTGTGCTTGATCCTACTCATATTAGCAGGACCTTTCAGGTCGAATACTCCAGGATTTAGTGCTGGAAAGCAGAGGCATTGAGCAGACAAACATCTCAAAGTCCATCCGGCTGAACCATTCATTGAATATATATGTCACAAGTTCCTGCTCGGTACTGTCAGGCCTTCCCACATATCTGAGAGCTCCTTTCTTAAGGGAAGGCATAACACAGCCACTCTTACCCATCTAGATAGCGCTTTACTGAGGAATCAAAGAACAGGGATGGAGAAGACTCTGGGAGTGGGTCACTGGTGGGACATGGTGATTGAGATCCCAGGGATCCACCCTTGAATGAGGCTGAAGGCGAGACTGGGTCTAACGCCAGCCCCTTCAGCCCTAACTCCTGCCCAGACCAGGCTTACCAGTGGTAGCCTCAGCCCACCATTGCCTCACCATGACAAAGCCCTGGCACAGGAGCCACATCTGAAGTACCGGAGAGCTGCGTACCACTCACAAATCACAGGTTGGCTACTCTCGATTAAAAAGACCAGAGCACAACTTAATGCTTCTGCTGAACCTGAGGGCACACGAAGCCCTTCCCACTCCCCCCTTCTGTATCCAGTCCGAAGAGGCTTTGAGCCCATCACTGCTCCAGGTAAGCAGCTCAAGCTCAGATTATACCAGCTGACACATTTGGCTCTAGAAGCCTCTGCTTTGATTACCATGAGGCTGTACAACACAGCCACGGCCACCCATACTTTTGTGAATCTTTAGTTGGGTGGTATGACAAAGGTGAAGCCAACCAGACTTAGAGGAACAGCCCAACTGGTTGGACTCAGTGGGGATATCCAGCTGGTCCATGCCATTCTCTTCCTGGCATTGGCCTTGCTGTCACGAATTCATAAATAAACACATTCTAAGACAAAAAGGAGTTGACATTCATATTTTCTTAAAGTGGTTCAAATCACTTACAGCACACAAGAATGAAAAATGTCCCAGGATGGGAGCTATTGATCTCAGAAGGCAGTGAATTGTGCTCCATGTTGGATCAAAGGGGAGTACAAAGCAGAGAAGAGCCACTTTCTCCACCACACGTCGATGATTTTCCAGATGTCTTTTATGGGAAATAATGGCACTCAGCACTGTTAACAAAAAGCAGCCAAATAACAGGAAAGGGAGTCTTGACTCTTTTATCTCACTAGTGTTACTCATCCATCTCTAGAGCTAGCTGATAGCAGAATGATTGATTCAGAAATTACGGGAAAAAGGAGAAAAAAAAAAAAGTCAATGAAACCACTAAGACATATTAGCAGATGTACCTGCCCCAATAATTCTGTCTGTGCCCTCAATTCTCGTTCACCTTCCTTATCTCTTGAGACACAGGACACATATTTGGTGATACCAGTTGCCAAAATGGAGAGGAGGACGGACAGATCAGCAGAGCTTCAGCTGTTGCACCAGGACCCCAGCATTTCTACAGAACCCACCAAACCCCAGAAATACCCATGAGAAATCATGACTTAGCTTGCCTTGATATTTGCCAGCTGCAAGTAACAGAAAAATCCTGCTTTCCATTCCTAAAAGAGTTTCCCAGCAGGCATAAAGAAGCTGATTTTCCTCACTTTATCTTCATTTTTACCAGAAATTTCATCATCTCCCCCCCTCTCCAAGCACTGTGGCCTCTTTAGGCTGAAATGACAGGAGGGGAGACTCCGGGCAGACAAAACACTGAACCAAAATACAAAAAAATCCGGGTGTGTTCAAAATGGCTGAGCCCAAGATTTGGCAACAACATGAGCCCTCAGGGTCCCCCTCTCTGACCCTGGGGTCCTCCACCGCTTGGCAGCTGGGTGGTCTCTCCTACCAGCCCTCAACTGTTCGTTCCTGGGCAGTGGAAGGTGCTTTGTGGTGCAGATGCTCTGGGAACCCCTCTGGGCCCCGTTACAGGGCTGCCTGGGAAGGCAGGGCTGAGTGGCCAAGGTGGCTCCTCTCAGACCTTCTCTATGTCTAACATAAAGCAGGTGTGTTGCCCTACCACTCTCAAACCTTTTGAAGTTCACCAAGTGCTTCAAGTCCCTTACTTTGCTGAATACAGAAGTACTTTTCCTGGTTTCTCCAGGTCTTCTCTAAGAGGAAACGATAAAGGCAGCTGAACTCAACAGCCAGTCCAAGTGCCTGAAGTCGCTGGCGGGCAGCGAGAGAAAAGGGACTAGATTTTAGGGACGATGAATCAGAGCTGTCTTCCTTGTCTTCATGCAGATTTGTGAGGGTTCAGCACTTCTGAGAATGGCTCCGTTTCTATTTAGGTGCCTAAAACTGGCTGGAGATGCATAAATTTAGGCTTGCCCCCTCCAAAGCCTTAGCGTGGAGCTTGACGTTCGAGAGCTCATTGAAAAAACATGGGATTTTGTGTGTGTGTGTGTGAACACTGTTCATTGACATGTCTGAGGAGCTCCAAGTTTTCCACTCCCTCTGAGTTGTTTCAAAACTATGCGTTTTCACCAAAACCATTCACCCAAACCAAAACAAAACAAGTGAACTGTTTTCTGTCAAAGTTTCAAAAACACCAACCCGCTTACAAGACACGGCTTAAGAATCCCTCAATTAATTAAAATGCTAAATCGAAGGGAAAAAGAAAAATCTTCAGGAAAACCTGTTAAGTTAAGTTAAAAACAACTCCTTCAGGAAAGAGAATTTTAATTAAAAATAATATCCCAGTGGATAATTTATGTTTCTATGTAAGGATTTAAATTGCAGAAGCAGCAAAGTGGATTTTTTTAACACCATCAGCATCCAAGAGTGGAAAACACCAGATCTCAAATTCATGCATTCTATATTTGGACATCTTGTTTCTATTTAATAGAAAAGGCCTTCTTTCTCCGGGTTTTTCTCCCCCCAGCCCCCCACCCCCCTTCTTTTTTTCTTCTTTTTCCTTTTTCTCTTTTTTTTTTTCTTCTTCTTTTAAACACATATAATTCATCCTAATATATTACAAATGGCACACTAAAAGAGCATGCCCGGAAAATATTAATAATTGAATTCAAATGAGTTTTTCCTAAAAGTCTAGAATCGAAGGGAGAAATCCCGAATGTATTTGTGAGGGAAAACTTGGGGGGTGGGGGGGGTGGGGGAATGGAGACAGAGGGTTTTTTCCAGGCGCTCTGAGAAACGGACTGTGTGCTGTGTGGAGTCTCTCCGAGCATGACAGAAAAAGGATTAAAGCAGGTGACACTTTGAACTTAGCTTAGATAAGTGACCCTCAAAATCAACAGTCCAAAAGTTTAGTACACAGATTCCCTGGACACGTCTAGTCAGGTCTCCGTCAAAACCTTCCCGACTTCAGTAAGTCAAATTAAAATAAAGAAGACAGGTTGCTCGGGTTATCTTCTAATATTGTTTTAGCCACTTATTAGCACTAATGGACAATTAGTGGCTGGCGCAGATATTTTCTGTAATACGGAGCAGAGGGGAAAATTCTTTGTTTGCTTCTGTGTGCGGGAACCTCGGCTGTGGTTGAATGTATAAAAATAGCAGCCAGAAAAGAAGTGTGAAAGACACTAGTTAAACAGTCCAATTTCCAAAGAAGAATATAGTTGAAAACAGATCCTTCTGCAGAGTTAAGAAATCCTCCTGATGCACTTGAAGCATAAGGAAGTCTGCACTTTATAAACAACCAAATATATGCCCAGGATAAAAGGCGAGGCTTTTTGAACTCCTAGCTGGCGTGTTAGGAAGACCTTTAATGACATTAGCAGTTCTTCAAAACCAGAAAGGCCACATTATTTCTGATCCTATATGGTCACCACATGTAGCTTTATAAAGAGGAGAAAAAAAAAAAAATCCTCTCTTCATGCCAATAAATAACTTGCCAGAAGAGAAAATATTTACCACTGCTTTTCAAAATTCTTTACGCATGCAGTAAAATCCTCCTCTGAGAAAATGAGCCCGTAAAGAAACCCAAGGCGTTTCCTCCAGCACTACCGGCGGTGCGGACCCGCCGCCCCGCTCCCCTCCGCGGGGCTCCGCACCCGCTCCGCGGCCCGGCCGCCGTCCCCTCGTTAACACCTCGGAGCTGGTGCGTTGTCCCAGCGCCGGGATGCGCGGAGCGGAGCGGGCACCAGCGGCTGTTACAATAAATAATAATAATAACGACGGTACTACCTTGGCAATAGCTGCGCGCTTTGCCTCCGCTGCCCGGCGCGCAGGCAGGGCCGGCTCCTGCTCCGCGGAAGCGCTGCTGGCCGCCGGCACAGGGTGCGGATGGCGTTATACCGAGGGCTAACAGGCACCGGGCGCGGCTCGGGCGCTTCCCCAAGCGGTAAAATTCAGTCGGGAGCGACAGCGAGAGCAGAGAGCAGCTTCCTCCCCCGCCAAGCCCAAGGTTTTGACCGTCAAAATTTACATTCCCTGGCTCCGAGCAGCGAGGGAATCCCCCCTGCCCATCCCTGCGCCCCGGCTGCGCGGGCGCGGAACTCCCGCCGCCCCCGGGC
>JAVJGI010000001.1:91825860-91876743 GCA_035590275.1 Ibycter americanus
TCACCCCCCAACTCCGATCCTCTCATTTGGAGCAGCTTTCCTCACGGCTGGTTGAACACAGGTTTGTTTTTAGCCTGAGTGCTCTTGGCTCCTCCGTTCCTATAAAATACGGAGCCGAATTTATTATTCTCCGTCCCCTGACAAAGGCGCGGAGCAGCCCGTGTGTCCGTCCCTCACCAACAGCACCCTGCTCCCTCACCAACAGCTTCCCACGGCGGAATCCGCTTTCACTGAGGAATTTACGAACTCAAGATAGCCCTGTGCCGTGCTTTTTTGTTTTTTCTTTTTTTGGTTTGATATCGCACAAACTCAGAGACGGGGATGCCCCAGTTTTGCATTTGAAATGCTGCAAGTGTTAAGATTCTCTAAAGCTGTTTGCAGAAGCACTAAATGGCCCGAATATAAAAAAGATTTTTTTATCCTCACGGTCTTCCTCTACGTCTAATTTTATTTGGGGATTGTTGCTATTAGTTTTTCGGCTGGGTGAAGGGGAACCATCCCAAGCCCGGAGCGCTGGGGCTGGCGACCGGTGGGCTGTGCAGCCTCGGCGGACAGAGCCCCTTTCCCTTCCCAAACACCCGAGCCCAGCTCTGCCCAGCAAACTCTTCTGCTACTTTCCAGGAACAGGAGGGAGAAAAGCTCTTTGCCAAACTATTCGCAAGAGCATTTCAAAATAAATGAGTTGCCTACTAAAACTTAATGTTATACAAGATGTCCATTTGTCTATATTAGATTTTAAGCAGCTGTTCGTATGCTCAAATCCACTCCCCCTCCCGCGAATTTAACTGAAGAGGGGGAAGCAAAGAGATAAAACAGAGCATTGTTTATTTTCCCGGCTCCTCTGGGCTCCCCCCTCCGCGGTGCGCTGGAGCGGAGCCTCCGCACTCAGCCTGCGCGGAGCGGAGCGGAGCGGAGCGGAGCAGCGCGGCCGGCTCTGCGCAAACAACGCCCCGTCATTAGGACGGGGCTGCTGGTTTCCCTAGAGCCGGGTTTAAATTGTTTCTTTGTTCTTTGAGGTGCCCTGAAAAAAATAAAACCACCAGCTGAGAGCCGGGAGACTGGGGGAAACGAGACAAAAGAGGAGCAGGGGGGTCCGCGCCCCCCCCCGTCTGCGCAGCGCCCGGCCTTATCGGAGCCCAGGGCTGAGAGGAGATAATTTGGACCGTGGGAGTGGGGTGGTTTGGATTTGGTGGGTTTCCCCCGCTCCAAGCGCTAGAGCCCATCCCGCAGGGCAGCCGCTGCCCCCATCGCCGGCCGGGGTGGCTGCGGGGACACCCCCCCCGCCCCACGGACGGGGTCCTGCCACCGCTCCCCCCGTTAGCCCGGCGGAGGAGCCGCCGCCAAGGGAAAAACCCCAAAAACTAATATATAAGAAACGAGTTTTCACCGTTAGAAATGCCGGGGTTTGCAGGGGAGCCGCGGCGGGCAGGGGTCGGGGAAAGCGCTCCCCCCCTCCCAACCCCATCCCAAAAGGCACCCCCAGCCCTCGGCCCCGTCCTCATCAAAACTGTCCTTCCTCAGTCCTTTCCCGGCCCGCTCCGTGTCTGTGGGACAAACCCCCTGGGAACCCCAGTTCCCAAACCCCGACTGCAGCATCGCTCACACAGACTCAGCGCAAGCTATACATATTCTATACATACCCACCCTACACATACATACACACACACTTCCTGCCGCGTTGAGCTACTCCACTACGATTTACTTTGCTCTTTCTACATCCCTCATTAATCTCGCTTGCCAATTTAAACCGTTTCCCTTCTGCTGCACGGATTTACTTTTTTTTTTTTTTTTTTTTTTTTGGAAAGGGTATTTTCCAAGCTTCTTGCAGACAGGACCCTATCTCGCCTCTCCCATCCTCTACAGCTTTTCGCTTGGCAGGATGGGACCCCTAAAATTCTTTCCCCGCATTGTTCGGTAATTAGAGAGCCGAGGTCTGTAGGGAGAAGTAATAGAGGATTTTTTTATTAAACCAACTGACATATCAAGGAGGGGGGGGGGAGATAAACTTGCCGACACACAAGCCCTTCTTCGAGGTTTAAATATGTTTGCTCGAAGCCAAAATCCGTTGCTCTTGACTCCGGGGAGGTGGGGGGTGAGGGGGTGGGGGGAACCACCAAAAAAACACCAACCTACAAGCGGGAGGTTAATAGCTTAAATGAGAGACTCGGGCAAGGAATGCAGGATCGGCTCCCTCCCCCCATTAATAGCCTTAAACGACTTTACATTTTTATACCCGGAGTTGAGTACTCAAGAACTCTGAGCGTGTTTGTAAGACTAGAAAGATCTATTGAGAGACTTTCTTTTTTAATAGCGCATTAATGTTTCCCAAGACTTCGTATTAACTCCAGAATCACTGAAGGTCGATTTGTAAGTGTCTGGACACTATAAAAGTGTTTGTAAAGCAAAGTCAGTTGCGTGCATTAAAATAAGGAGGTTCCTTTGTGAGATTTCATGCCAGGCCAGGAGCCCTTTTAAATGCTATTCAACTGCCTCATTCGAAGGCGCTAACAGCAGTCAGGCCGCCTCTTTACCCCCCCCCCCCCCCCATGTCCGCCCCTCAACTCAGCCCCTAAATACAGAGACTGGCAGATTAGGGGCTTTTAAAAGCCCCGTCTGTCCCGGAGAGCCGGTTTCCTATCCTGCTATTGTGACAGCTCTTCCCTGCTATCAATTACATCCCACCCCAAGCTAAACATCCCTCCCGCCCTCCGCCGAGCACCTCCATCAGCCCCCTCCGAGGGCAGCGAGCCCGGCTGCCCCCCCCCCGGGCCGGCTGCTGGCTGCAGCCTCCCGGGTACCGCGCCGGGCTCCGGCCCCGAGCAGCGGGATGAGCATCCAGCCCTTCCTTTCTCCCCGCCGTCCAAAAAAAAAAAAAAAAAAAAGTACGCCTGGACCCGAAAATCCGTTTCCGAGTAGATTAACAACCCCTCCTGTGTTAACACCAGCTCTGTTCTTTTTCTTATTAGATCGCAGAGATGAATGGGGCGGTGGGGGGAGAAGGAGCGGAGCGGCGGGGGAAGGTTGGTCACCATTATCTGCGCTCCACATGTTCTCTGTGGGTATATATAAAATATAGGAATGGAGTCCCCTTTAAGTAGTTCTTTTATGACTTGTTTTAACAGAAAACACAGAATAAGCCAATGTTTGATATTACAATATAAAACACATTTGTGGTATGCTAGGGGCTGGCTTGTTCCTCCCTCCTTCCCTCAGTTCTGTTCCTCACCCAAATCTGGTCCAGACCCCACCCTTCTTAGTGGAGCGGGCACAGACCTTCCACCCCCTGAAAAGGAGTGTCCTCCCTGGTCTGCAGCCACGCAGAGGTTCAGTCCCTTCAAAGAGAATTTGGGCTTGCAGCTCATCTGAATATGAGCCTCCAATTCTTTAATATTATTGCTACTAGGCATAATGTTAGAATCATAATTCTCCATTTATATGGGGGCCTGGATTCAAAAAGCCTATTGGAGCCTGACAGAACAGAAAACATATAAATCTGAAATCAAAGCTAAACGTGTCCTAATAAAAACCAACCAATGCAAAAATCTGGTGGAGAAACAGCAAACCCATTCTCACTCCCATACACTAAGCCCCCAGTCCATAACTACATAACAATAATTAAAAAGAACCCTAAGCCCTCAAGCTGGCCACAAATAGTCCCAAATGCAATACGCAGTCTTGAATGTGTGGGCAGAAACGCCAAGTGTCAAGAGAAAAAGCACAGCTGAGAACTCGCTTGGGGCACTTGCTTTTGCGAATGCTCACAGGGCTGTTACCCAAGAGCAGAAGCAGCCATTTCACCCAGGCTGAGGTCTGATCTCTGCTTTAAACCTAAAGTCGGTCTCCCTTGGAAAGTCTGCATGCTTCTAATTTTAATCTGCATGGCAAGGTCTCCTCTTACACTGGGACAAGTCTGTGAGGATGTTGTTAGAGCCAACTGCCAGCTGTCACCTTGCCATTGCAATGAAATAGGTTTGCATGACACCATGGCTGGGGTTAGAGCAAGGTCCCTCTTCAACCAAGGGAGGAGGATTGCTGAAGATCGGTCCCATAAGGAAGTACTGGGAGGTTCAGGCACCACAGATGTACGGCAAAGGACATCAAGACAAAACGAAGCAGCGTTTGCACTGATTCAACCTTAAATCTGGGCGATTAGTGCAGCGGAAAGGGATCCTGATGCAGGTGGAATGTTACCGGGCATGGCACACCACAACCGACCATCATTTTGGGTTTATACCTGCCCTAAAGAAGAAAAGTAGCTCTTCCTTACAATTCCCTGCCTTCGCAGGGAACAGGTACCACTCCTGATTTTCAGAGCCAAATATTCCTTTCTATTCACAGAAGCCCAGCCACCGAGCCCTGATGACAGTCATGTCTTAGCCTAGAAGGCCCCAATTCAGAAATGTACCCCATCAGCAAACCACTTCAGCACCTGCTTAACTCTGGGGCTGGATTAAATCGACCTCTAGAACATGCTTTCGATTTATTAATAGTTTAAAGCAGCAGGAACAGATTGCAGGGGGTAGAATTTAAAAAAACACCATGGTGCATTAGGATCTCTATGGGGGGGAAAGCAACCCAAAAATAAAAAAAAGAATTATTTAGGAGAACAAAAAAGTAAAAAGGATGAAAAAGTAAAAAGGATGAAAGTCTCCTCAAATAGATATATTTTAAAAGAAATGCCTCTGCCCACCCCCTCCCCCTACTAGCATATTTCAAGCACTTTGGATGTTTGTGTCTGTCTTCCTTTCAAGGAACTCTGAGCACATGAATGGGCAGAGCAGCAGAATGAATGGGACACTTCAAAGAAAATGAAAACCATTACTGGGAAATCTGTTTATAGAGAGGATGAATGATTATGAGAGAAGATGCCAGCAGAGAGAGAACACAAGTGAGGGTGCTCTCTGCACAGTGCACAACATAACTCAGGGGGTTTCAGACCCTTCCTTAGCAGTACACACTTATATAAATTTTGGGTGACGCCCCTCCACCCCCCTAGTCTTTCCAACAAGCCCAGAGCCCCCTCCAATGCCATGGGAATGGTAGCATTCCTGAGACCCCCATGCACCTGCTCCTGAGCCCCCAGTGGGGTGACTCCCTCCTCCCTCTCAGTGTCAAGATGGGATATTAAAAGAAATTATTTCCATTGCCTGGTGTAGATGAGAAATGGATAAACAGCCTGTCACTCACGTTCCAAGTGGATAAACTCCATTTACCCTCGACACCACCGCACAAAGACCCTGCCCTGAGAACTGCAGATTTTATCTGAACCTTACAACATTCTCACAGAGTCTCATCCATCTCCACTATTGCCTTGTGCTAAGTTTGCAGAGAGCTCTGCATTGCATGTGCACTGCCCAGGGACCAGAAAATTCGTACTGGTTCCTCTGGACCCAGACGCAACCTTTCCTGAATCCACCCAACCTAATTGCTGGCAGCCAAACCAGCAGATGGGCCTCTCTTGGGAAAGAGGTGGGAAAAAAAGGAGCTGCAAGTATTCCCTTTCTTGGCACAGATTATACAACCAGTGCAACTTTCCACACAGGGAGCCTAAGAGATTTCCGTGCCTCCACTCAGCATCTAAAGCATCTAGGCAGATCTACCAAGGCAGAACACACGGCTCCTTGTCATCCCCACCTTCATCAGCCTTGCTCAGCAGAGCATATGTGCCCAGACACATGACAGATGGACAAATGCATGGGTTACCCACAAAATCAGTGCTGTGGCTGAATATTGCTTGCTGGCAGATGGAGAAGAGAGAAAGGCAAGTGATATGGACCACAGTAACAGTGCAGTAAAACCCGATTTAGCAACCACAGCCTTACACTAGAGCAAAGATGTGGCAGCAGAAAATAGCCCTCAGCCACCCTTGTTGTTTTTGGCATAAAGCAGCAGAAAATATTTGCGCTTCTTTGAATGCTAAGAATATTTGTACCATGATGAGCGTAGTTTTCACAGTGCTCTCAGGAGATACAGGGAGAAAAATGCCAGCATCCCTGGGGCTGGGCCAGTGGCATGCAGTACGCTAGCATTAGTCCTCCCAGAACGTAAGGGGTGATGTTAACACAACGTCATTCAGAACACTAGCTGATGGAGCCACTAGTTTTTCCCATGCTACCAATTTCTTCAGAAGAAAACAAATCTTTCCTAGACATGTCCAGCGTAGCAGAAGACTCCAAGGAAGCTTGATGCTTTCACACTAGAGTGGCTCATATTCTCTTGGATTCATTTAGCAAGACAAGGGCAGAGCTGGGACCATGCTATCGTCTAGATTATGCTCCAAGCCTTCCAAACAGCATCATGCTAAAAAAAAAGCAACAACTGGTGGATCACCAGCAAACGTAGCTGGGAAACCGCCTGCTAAAGTCCTTCTTCTGAACCTCTACTGACTTGGCATCTGCTTGTTCCTCCCCTCTCCATAGGTACCACTTCAGCAGTGAGTCAGATCCACTGCCCACCCAGCTTTCTTGGTGGAGCCCCACACTGCCTTTCATGTAGGTGGGCACCATCAGCTCTCCGCCACTCTAATCATCTCCCATTACGATTTGGACTTCAATAATCAAAAGTGAAACATGAAAGTAGGCTGAGCTCCAGCAGAGCGTGAAGGCAGCAGCCGTGCCAACTAGCTTTCAGTGGCTCGTTTCATCTCCTCCTCTCAAGGGAGCAACAGAAAGCACAAGTCAGTGATGGATTGGCTCAGTGTCAGTGACCCAACGTGGATACCCACTTGCAGTGCTCGTATCTCCCGTATAATCCTTCCAGCATCTTGCCAAAGTGATAATTATTTGACCCATGTTTATAAAGAGGTTCTCACCTATTCTTAAGTATCTGATTGAAGTTGCATTTCACTGATGAAGCTGGTGAAATGTCCTTTCTACCTCTGTGCCTGGGCACAAGGCACCAGAAAACCCCTGAAACAGCACCATCGCCCAGCTGCCTCTTTGAGCTTGAGTGCACAGTGCTCTGAGCAGGTTGATGCTGTGTGTGCCAACGGTCTTAGTCCTCAGCTCCTGTCCCAGGAAACATCTCCAGCTTCTTACGAAGAGACCTTCAGGTGAACCAACCACCAGCTGGTACCGTAACACTAACGCCAGCCTACAGGTGCTAACAGAAAAGAGGGAGAGGAACACACAAGCATTTCCCATTCCTTGTTCCAGGGCAGCCTCCCACCAGCATCACTCAACGTGGGCAACCACGCAGGCATGGGGAAAGCTGCCAGGCTCCAGCTCAGCAGCGCAATCAGAAAGTACTCAGACTTCACTCCCATGGTTTACCATGATGTGACCGGAGCCCCCCTGTCCGTGTATTTATCTAACAAGAATAAATGATTGGGAACCACAAATTATAAAGTTATAAATATGTCTGGGGAGGTGACATCATAACAAATGAGATGAGAACAGAGCTCCAGTGACTGATGTCATCACAACCCCTGGTGATGCATACCCTTGGATACAATTCCACAGGCTTTATTTTCTTGGGGGGTGATTGTGTGGCTTTTATTTTAAATAAAGAATAAAAGAATTTGGCCTTATTTCTCTCCATTGTGCTTGCCCTCCTACCTGAGGCCAGCTCCCATATTTGCTGTCTTCTGGGTGTTTCAGAAGTATCAAGTCTTACCCTAATACTGACTATAATCTCAAAAGAAAGGAGTAGCAATTTAAGCCAGGTGAGTAAAGGTTGGCTGAAAACCAGGAAAGGATATGAGGACACGACAAAGTTACGGGGTTTGTTCCTAAGTGGTTTTTGAAGAGGGTTGAAGAGAGTGAGAAGAAAGGAAAGAAATCAGATTTTATGTTAACCCAGTACTTTATTCTGAACCTGACTTGGATGCTGAACATCTCCAGGTTTCATTTGTTTTCTGGAAACACTGGGGAGTTCAGGATTGCAGGCCACCCTTAAAAAAGCAAGGACTGGAGGAAAATTTTCCAAAAAGCTCAAGTCTGACTTAGATGCCAAAGCACTACTAGAAGAAAAAGAAATCAGTAGAACCCAGGCTTTGAAGTCACATTAATTCCTGCAAATTTTACATTTACCTCCAAACTTGCTGAGGTATGTGGCTAATGCTAGGGTCTTAGGTACTACCCTCAGAAGGTCTCAGAACAGCACAAACATCCACATCGCAGCAAAGTTCAGCAGGATTGAGGATGCCAAAACCCATTTGCCTTCCTTCGAAATCCCAGTCTGAAGCTGGGTAAATAAACTGGAACCAGCAATGGAAGGGACCCCACTCCAGGGAGAGCAGAGGCTGCAGTTCCTCACATTTCTGCAAAATCAGTGCAGCAAAGTGTTGAGTCAGTGTGTTCTACCACCACGTGAGCTGAATGTGCTGCCTGTGGTCCAAGGATGGACGGAACAGCCTCACAAAGTCACCCCCAGCCCTGTCAGCAGCTTCCCCCCATTGCAGCACTGAACCTGCAAGGTCTGGGGTTTATTACCCGCAGCCAAGGTGCAAGTGGGGCAATTCCTGAGCGCCAGGCTGCATAATTGCTCCGAGGAGGATCTCTGCCAGACCTTCAAAGACTTTTCTCTTGCTTAACTCTCAGCTGGTATTTCCCCAGGACACCATGCCAGGTTGGTGTACCAGCTCTGGGGTTTCTTCTCCACTTTTCACGTGCAGACCTTCTCCTGCCATAAACAGCAGCAACATCCCCCAGTGGAAACTGAAACCTAAACCCTCTCTCCTTCAAAGCTGGAGAGAGACCGGTGTGGGAGTTAGGAACTGGCCTACTGGGTAAGGCGTAGGGTTGAAAGCCTTTGCCCCGAGCTTTATAGGGCTCCAAGTCAAAAGAATACAGCTGGGTCCACATCAACGCAGGAAAGTGAATTTACTGACAAAAGTTTTGCTTTTCTTAGGTTTTTTTTTTTCAGTCCAGAGCCAGTTCTGCAAGCCACATGCTGGCATCAGTCTTGGGAGGCCAAATCAGTATTTCCTCTCCCCCCCGCAACTTCCTATATGACACGAGCATGTCCTTTAGCACCTCTGGCCAGGTAGGGAGCTGTGACACAAGGTAAACATACCACAGGGATTAACGCAACATGCTTTTGAGACCAAGCAGCCCACATGCGTGAAAACCTGGGCATCTACAGCCCAAATTTTGCATGGGGGTTCCTATTGCTGTAGCCAGACAGCACCAAACTTCAACTCAAAACCTCACAAAGGGGATTTTCCAGACCTAAAACCCCACCATTGCTTCTGATCCAAGCCAAAGGTTCAAACTCCCCCAAACTTCAGCAAAGCTTTGCTCCAAGATCCAAGCTCTAGGGCTCGGGTTTTAGTGCTGTATTTACTGATGAGGTGAAATATGAATCTGGTTTTGACTTTAAAAAGCCAATTGTATTTTGGGGGTGGAGGGAGGGGGAAGGGGTGCTCTGACCTGACCCGCTAATCTCTTTTTCTTCCTTTAAAGTTGTCTTCTAAATCTGAACATTAAAAGTGATTAGATACCTAAGGGACTTCCCATGTCATTAGTTAATACTTTAGAGCTTGTTTTGGTTCCAGCTAGCAGTAATGCAGAGCCCTTTTGATAATACATCACCCTGCTCAAATATGCCTGCACAGTCTCCAGATGATATACCCCACCAGTGTCTGCCTCTGTACAGCTCGCAGATTGGAAGGGTCGGAGACGAGTTTAATTTAAAGATGAGCCGCCCTTGGGCTGCCAAAGGAAATGGCGTGTCAGCTACGTCAAAAATAGATACTGTTGTGCAGATATATGGAGGGAGAGATGGACGCTGCCAGTGCTATCAATTACCTGGATTGCCTTTAAATGTCAAAGCAAATCCTTACCCATTCCTTCTCTAAAACCTAAATCACTGAGAGAGACAAGGTCAACCCAAGCAGGCTGGAATGCTGGGAGAGGAAAACATGTACATAACATTGCGTGTGTGAGGGGATAATTTGTGTGCGCACACGTACTGAAAGAACATTAAAAGCATATTGACTCATGGATTCAAAATCTGAAATAACATTGCTGGGTTTTCAGGTGTCATCAAAAACATCAATCCCCTAAAGAAAGATCCTTTCCAAGTCAATAAAAGTGGCCTCCTGGACTAAATACATTAAAATTCTCAAGTACCCCTTATTTTGCATTGTTTCAGGTTTTTTTCCTGCTGGGATATAGGTGCCTTTGACAAATGCAAAAGAAGCTACACAAATCTAAACCGCCTTTGGGAAGGACCAGAGCAGACTCCCTCTGTATATACTTTTCCCTCTTGCTGCTGAGTAAATACTACAAGCCTAACATATGTGCACCTACATATCAGCATCCTTCAAGGCAGACCTCCTGGGAAACAGCATGAAATGATCCCTTGGGAAGGGCCCCAGCCCTTTCGGGAACAGGATATGGGGAAATTGAGGAGTGAGGGAAAAGGGGAAATCATCAAATCCTACAGGTGGGTAAATAAAAGGAGACAAAGTTTATTACAATAGAGAGGCAAACATAAGGTTTAAGCTTGGTCTCTTAAGAAATGAGGTTTATGCAATCAGTCTGCACGTGGGATACATATATAAAATATAAATAAAATAAACATACTTATCTCCCCCGTCTCCAATAACTTTCAAATTTGTTGGCCAATTCCAACCCAGCTTGGTGGAGGGGGCAGAGGTCTCACAGTTCCTATAAGTTTTATGAAAATAGGGCCCTCTCCTGTATCCTGAGACCTATTAATGCCCACACTGAAAGAAATTGTTGAGCTCATGTTGCAGCTTATTAGTAATATTATTAGACACTGGAGAATCCACACGGGAGAGAGAAATATTAAGAACACCCCAACGGCAGAAAAAGCTTCAGTTTGAGTTTGCACCTTCTTAGACACTAGAGGATCCAACCACAAGACACCAACTGGTTGAAACCCCGATTTCATTGCATCTCCTGCTCATAACCACTTCTTTTACATAAAGATATTTTGTGTATTCCCAGCCTGGCCTCACAGCAAACTTGCGCCAGCCAATTAAGCAAAGCTGTAATTTACAGCTCCCTGCTTCCTTTGCCTTCTTCCTAGGAGGGATTAGTTAGCCATGCCGAGACGCAAAGAGGAGGAATGTAATCACGGGGGTACATTTATCACCCGCATTTTCACTGAGGTCAGTGGCCTGATTTCTGTACTCTTCTTCCTTCAACAGGATCATCTCTTCTAGATAACTCCACACCAGGCCAGCAACCAGATGTACATTAAGCACTGATTTCAGCGCAGTGCATCCGAGAGCCCAGCCGCTTCCCATGCACGGGACTGAGGGTAAAAATGTAAAGAATTTCAGATAAACACATTTGGAAAGCCACTTAGGGCTACTGGACGGATGAAGGCGAGGAAGGCAGGAGAATATTTTTTGCAAAGAACAGGCAGAGAGGGACACTATCCATCTCTCGTGAAGCGTGTCAGTGAGCTGCTCTCCAGTTCTAGATGCTTTGGGTTTGGATGGCCAGGAGATCCTCAAGCACAAAAGACTTTGAAAACGGAGCCCTGTAAAAGCAGGGAGGCCACAGACTGGACTTGTGTTAAGGCTTGCCAGACAGCTCTCCCTGGTTTGGTTCCAGTGGTTTGCCAAATTGGGGAAAATACTCAGCATGAGCGGGCGTAGGGCTCCCCTAGGGTGGTGCCGTGCAGGTAACGCACAGAGGAACCAGCACTTTTGGTACCACCATATACACATGGCCGAGAGCGTCCCAAGACAAAGACAATCCACCTGGAAGGTTTCCCTTCATTTCTAAAGGAAAACTGATGAAATAGCTGTGGGGCTTTAAATGACAACCATATGGCACCACAACAGCGTGTAGTCCTGACCTGCTCCCAACCCTACGAGCCCATCTCCAGCATCATCAGGCATCTGCTCAGGACATGTCAGCCTAATTGTCCCCTTTTCTATCCATTCCCACAGCATGACGAAACACAGCTCCCTTCCTTCAGGGGCTGTTTGTGCAGTTGCATCTGCATATGACAAGTTGGGGTTTTTTAGGTGGTTTCAGTGCAAAATAAGAGACCATTTTAAGTTTCATGTACCTCTGCCAGCTGAGTCAGGATGATGCAGGTGGCCGTGGGAACAAGTCAAAGAGTCAGCAATGGCTTGAAGCAGAGCAAGCTGAAGGCCAGAGCTGCCTAAATACTGCTTTTACAAAAACCCTCCCCTTCCCACAAAGTGGAGGATCAAAAGACTGTTATGGGAAGGAGAAACAGCTTGTTACTACACCAAAGCATTAGGCTGGGTGATCCCACGGGAGCTGGGATGCCACCGATTTCAGCAAGGCTGGGATCCAATCCTTCCTTCTTTCACCAAATTACTTTGAAAAGCCTGGAAGCAACCACAGCCCACCAGCTCTGCAGAGCAAGTGCAGCAAAGGCTGGTCAAAGCCACCTGCCCTGAGCACCCTGGGCTCCATTCCAGCCTCCAGAAACCAGTTTTGGGGTCAATGGGAAGTTCATCTTGGTCCTCAGGAGAGGGGAACTTATCCATCCAATTAACAGCTAAAACACTGCTGCTTCTTATACGTGCGGACTCCCAGTGGTGTTGGGGTCTATATGAATAATTGATGGCCAGATGGAGCTGTGGTTATCAGTATGACTGCAATACTGTGCTGGGAAGAAATTTCCAGTCCATAAGGAACAGAAAATGCCTCCTTCCCTCCTCAGGCAGGAACATTACGACCCACTATGATGCTCTCATTGCTCATTCAAGCCTGCTTTCATGCACCAGACACAGACTCCCATGATGGTCTACAAGCATTTCACCAGGTACGGGCTCGATTCTGCAGTCTCAAAGTTGCAATTTCCCCAAGAATGCCTGGAATTTCCCCCTTTATGCAACACACATTTGGCAGGTTCCCGCTTTGATGAGTGAATATCTTCATTTACCAGGGGAAGTATTCCCACACACATGCTATCTCTTTGAACAACCCAAGCCACCAGCTTAAACCCAAGGCAGATGAATTGCCCTTCCTCCTTCTCAGGGCCTCTAAAGCCCCTGAGATATTTTTTTTTAAGGGTGCATGTTTTGATTTAAACCTCACAGCTCTGAGCTGACTGTCTTTTCTCCAATTGCTTGTTTGCCACTTTGCAGGAAGTACTGGGGTTTGCCAGCAGGAAAAAAGCCTTTTTTACTATTATTAAACTACCAAAGCTTCACCAGAGATCCTTATTTTGCAAGTGAGGTTCCCATTTCTTGGATTATTAGTTGAGAAGTGGGTTGCTTTAATGTTGCATTATTTGGTAAAGGACTATATAGAAGCGAAAGAAATTGCAAACTGGGGACTGGAAATTCGTACTTTGGAAAAAGACCTCTTCAGAGCACACCTGTCCTCTGAGTTTTACACAAACCGAATAGCTTGAAGAAACTTCTCCAACCTGAGCGCCGTATTTTTACTGGAATAAACTTATTTCGTGTAACGATTAATAATGGGACAGCCAAAGTCAAGTCATTCCTCTCCTGTGGCACCCTTCCTCCCCAAGGAGGACCTCCTAGGAAGATGTGAGCGTGCCCTGGAAGGGATTCCCTTCCCTGTGGGACCTAGTGCTCTCCTGTCCTTTGCTGATCTTGGGGAGGTTTGATATAAAAGAGCCGAGGATCAAGCTGATCACTAGGGGAAACCTCTGGGCCAGATGCCAGCCTCGTGCCAGCCAGCTGAGCCACGCCAGGCTGCATCCAGTGATGAAGCCTTCAGCTTCGGGTGAAGTGAGGGAGGGAAGAGCTTGTGAGCACAAGCAATTCTACAAACAGCAATTCTGACCCCCCCAAAAGCTCAGCCTGCCAGCACCACCACCACTCCTCTCAACCTCGAGCTCTCACGGAAAAACCACTAGTTTTAGAAGAATGATACAAGTAATTTCTCCCCTTTAAAGGTTTATCCTGGGCCATACCTGAATCCCCAAGCGTGTTCAGGTCACTCCCTGTGTGCAGGGGGTTGGGAGTCAGAGCACTGCCATCAGCAGGGGAAGCAGCAGAACTGCTGGGGACCAGGCAGGAGTTTAGGCTCTGCACACCATGATTCTGGCTTTTGCAGGGTCTAAGCTGCTATTTTGTTTGAAGGATTCCATTTTGGTGCAGCTCGCAATACAGCATACCTACAGAGGTCAAAAATATTGCCTCTGTACTTGCAACTTCTCGGCAACATGCCTGCTCCATCCCCAGCTCATGGGCTTTTTTTGGTAATAAAAAAATGCCAGCTATAATACATTTTCCTGGGAAGCTTCCCGTCTGTCAAACTCAGAAAGCATGGATCGGTGTTCAACGGGGACTCAAAGCAGCATCTGGGTTTGCCTTGGCCTTAGTGCTAAATGCCAGGCAGAGGGTGAAGCGAGGGACTGCTTGCGGATGAGCTCCAGCCTAGCAAAGCCATCATCACAGTTCAGCACAGCAGCAAAATCAGAAAGCTAGCGTCAGGAAGAGATCAGAAAACAGGATTTTGTCTCCAAAAGAGATGCCAGGGTGTTGATTTAATTTCCTCCTGATTTCAAGTTGAAAGGAAAAATAGAAGTCAAGATCTTGAAATATTTTCCAGAATGGAAATTCTGAAATATTCCAAGATGGATTTTTTTTTTTAAACTTTAACGTGCGATCCAAAAGTCAGAACAAAAACAAGGTCAAAGTGAGAGGGGAAAATACACATTTGAGTTTCAAACTGTTTCTGAGTTTCCTCTGAAGCTCAGCTGAAGTCAGACATGTCCCCACAGCATCTTCCTCTGCAGGCAAGCCAGCCACTTCTTAGGGAAACCTCTCCCTGTCACCGTTTTGGACCAAGAAGCCAAGTATCCCCTGCTTGAAATAAATTCAGAGAGACCAGACAAGCTGCAGCCTCACAACCAGGAAAAAATACACCTAAATCCTGTAGCTGGAGAAGACAAAGCAATACTTTTAAGTTTGTCTCTTCTGAGTATCCCTTTTGCCTTAGTTAAGGGTCCCATCTCCAGCATTCAGGATGCAGAAACCAGGATGCTCCCTTGAAGACCTGTGCTGCTGCAGCTTAACAGGACTCCCTGATGCACTGAAGGAAGATGACCAAAACTCAGCAGGTCTGTGAAAACTGTTGGAAGAAAAACATCCCTGTACAAAAAAAAAATAAATTAAAAATCAGAACTAGGAAGTGATGTTGGGGTTTGCCATTCTGACCTTGTTTCAAGCTCCAGTGTGCTGATTTCTGATTAAAATCAGAAATTTAATTTCATTTTCAGAGCCGGGGGAAGGGGAAAAGAAAAAAAAATCTTTTTCCTAGTGAGTACAGCACTTGGATGGGTTGGGGCAGCGGCAGCAGCGCCCAGATCCGCATCATTTCGGCGCCCTCTCGTGGCCGCCGCTCCCACTGCAGCCCCGCAACCCCTTCCAGCCACCGCCGCGGGTCCTGGCCCAAGGGAGAGCCCCTCGTCGGGGGGCACGACATGGAGAATGATTTTCCCGGGGACGTTGGCAGGACCTGGATGTTGTTTAGGGACAGCAAGATACGGGGCTGTATCCAGGCCATTATGTTTATTTGCCTGTTTGTTCTCTGAGCAGGTATAATCTCTTTTCAAGACTAACTTGGGTCTTCACCTCCTGTAGTGGTGACTTTCACCACCTCATTAAATCTCACATTAAAAAGTCTCTTTTCCACCTGCTTTCTGACAGAGCCACCAAGCAGCCAAACGTCTTAGTATTAATCCCTTCCCTGAACAGCAATACTTCCACCTTGCGCTGCACAGCACCAGGCACCTAACAGGACCCTCACCTGGCCACTGCAGGCAAAACAAGCCATCTTCTTCAAGGACATCACCCCAGGCTGCGTCCTTTCAGGTGACAAAATGCCACAACAGGGACCACATCTGGAAGAGCATCAGGTCTTCATCAGAGAGAGGAGATGGACTGATGCTGCAGGCTGGGAACATGCCTTCACGTGCACAGAGCAGAGCAAGGATTCCTACCTCTTCCCTCAGCATGTTGCAGCCTGTCCAGGGAGGTCAGTGGATGAGGACCACAAGCACAAGAGAGGTGCTGCAACCACACCCAGGAGTTGCCTTGGCTGAAGGGAGAGGCTTGGGATGGGAGCCAGTGGTGAAAGTCTCCCTACAGGCCTGCCAGATCTGATAGCTCGGTTAAAAGCACGGCTTGTACGTGCAATGAGATGAAGTAATAAGCAATTAGAAAGGTGCTTGCCCTAGGCAGAAAGATGGCAGGAAGGACTCCAGGGACCTGTTTCCTCTGCATCAGGACATTTTCCTAAGACCCCTTCACCATTGTACCACATTCAAGCAGTGATCTGGGTATGGGTTACTCAGCTCTAAACACCTTGAGTGCTGACCTATAGTATGACCCAGTCCTTTGCCCAAGGATAGCGGCAGCATTCAAAACCTTACTTCTTCTGTGCATTATCTTGCCTGTTCTTTCAGCCTGTTTTGATGACTTACTCTATTTCCACAGCAGACAGGCCTCAGAAGATACCCTGCCTTTGAATTTCTATCTAATTCTACTAGCATCAGCATTACGTGGTCCCCAGTGAACTCTAAACTGTCCCTTTTGTCCACAGAGCTTTGTTCCTCCAGATTCACAGCAGAGTAACTCCAGACTAAGTGTCAAGAGAACAGATTAAATCCAAACCTAATCCCATTCTGTTGGCACTGCATGACTTGAGAGCTGCCCCCAGGAAGAACAGACCCATGTCTTAACCTAGCAGGAGTTAACGTACTGAAAATCCATCCCATACAATCTCTCCTGGACATGGCTTTTGCATGCATATGCAAATCAAATTTTCTCTCTGCAGTTCAAGTGTTACATTCCTAAATATTCTTAGCATTCATGACAACTGAGAATTACTCTTTCAAATCAGCTCTAATAAATTTACAAGCAGTACAGAAATTTGTAAGAGGGGGATGCTCTCTGGTGCAAGTTCAGCTGTCCATCTGTACAGCTGAGGCAGCTTCATCTTAACCAGCACTTTAACATTTACATTCCCCTCTCAACACTGTTAAAGGGTCAATCACTCCCCCATTAAGTTTCCCATGAAAATATAGTACACGTAGTTGTGCAGAAAATCCTACTGTTCTTTATTTAGAGGATAAGACAATTACAGATGGTGTTGGGATTTCTATATGGGAACAGGACCCTGTCTTGAGTGCTTTCAGTCTGGACACATTTCTGGTTTCAAGTGTTGCTTTCTGTGATATCTTTCACCTCTTCCTGCCACACACACTTTAAGGGGAAAAAAATGGTTCCTTTTATTCAAAACAATTTTTCACTTGTAGGGGGGAAAGAAGATTTCCATTACACACTGTCAGCTGAGGAGTTTCTGTTGCCTCTGGGCAGGTGATTTATCAGGATGAGAGGGAAACAAAGTGGTTTGGTTCCCCCCAACACCTTCCACATTAATGCCAATGGACAGGGAATGGACGGAAGAGAGGGGGGAGTCACCCCATGCAAAGCTGCTTTGCTCTACAGTTGTTCAAAGACCCGAAGGATGCTCAGGAGGGTTGAAAAATCTCTAGTTCCTTTTAGTTGCTCCCATTCTTGGCTCCTCTAGTAAGGGTCAGGGTGAATCTGGTTCTGTTGCAGTAGCACCTTCCCCACATCCTCCTCCCTGCAGACACAATTATTCTGCAGCATGGAAGAGGTCAGCTTTGCTTTGGGTCCTGCTGAATGGGAAGGAATATTTTCTCATAAGGAAAAGCAGGGACAAAGGTCTGGGGTTTGGGTTTGTGCCCAATATCTCATGCTCTGATCCAGTAAGGCTGGAAGGAGGAGTCTGTCTCTGGGGCTTGACTATTTCAAGGACTATTTTTAGCTTTCCACTCCTTTATCCCTGTCTCAAAGCAAGAAACAGGGAAAGGATCACACCTTTGTCCTTCTTCAGCTGGCAATACCTCCGCACTCCAAAATCCTCCACATTTAGCCTGAAACAGGTTATTCCCAACTTCTGGTAAGCAGGGTTGGACAATGACCTTGTTCATCTGACCAGAGTGCAAAGCAGGGCAGGACTCAGGGCCAAGGTGTGGGGAAAGTCCAGGCTCTTCACCCCTCAGTCGGGTCTGGAGTTCATGCCAGCCCAACACCCAAGTACAGATTTGCTGGAGAGTGCCATGGGCAGGAGAACGCTCTCTGACATGAGCCCATTGGCAGCCAGCAGTAAATCCACCCGGGAGGAGAGGGAGCAAGCCCTTTGCAGAGACAGACCTGTAACGCCAGTTATACAGCACCTATGCACAGAGCTGAGCCTAAGGCTACACTCTCACTACTCTTCAAATTTCCCAGTTCTATGCATTTCTTCCAAACTTTGATGAAGGAGCTGCTCCTCAGATCCAAATCCCTGCCTGAGGCATCGCAGGACGGAGTGAAAGTTTCTTTCTGAGGTTAGATTTCTCTGTCTCCAGCCTGTTTGCACTGTTCCACCCACTTCCTAACCCTTGCCAGGAACATGGTTTTCTGCAAGCTTGTTCTTGTGCAAGGCAGAGCCCTGGAAATGTCAGAAAATGTGCTTCGTTCCCAAGTTCTGCCTCAGTGAAGGCTGGAGGTGGAATAAGAGGATGTGCCCAGGGAAACCCAGCTTCAAACAGCCCTGCTTGTCACCAAACTGCCACGTTCACTGGGTCTTTTCCAGCCATGCAAAACAAATAGGGAGGAGACAAGGTGCTCCCAGGCACTGCTTTAAGCCATTGCCCCGCCAGTGCAGTGCTGGGGGCAGGAGGAACGAGATGCTTTATTTGCAGCTCCGTCTCCCAGCTCCTGGCAGGACTGCTAGCCCTGCACACAGGTTTGCCCTCCCCTGCCACAAAACCAGCTACGTGACCACAGACAAGTCCCTGCCGTGTCACCAAGCACACAAGAGGCAGCGAGCGAGACCAGACCAAGCCCTTCAGGACAGGGACTGTCTTGCACTGGGTTTCATCCAGATTTTAAACATGCCAGTGCCCAGCCCAAGCAGCTTGGGACCACTTCTCAGGTATAACCATGCTGTTTGCAAACCCCTGCTGCCAACCAGCTGGGTGAAGAGCATCGGAAGGAGGAGAGGCATCCTTCAGTGAGCCTGGAGCAAAGTGTGACGGGGAGCTGAGCTCTGCGGCACCGCAGCTGCTCCCCAGGCACCACACGCAGGGGATGGCTGGCAGCAGGCTGCCAGGCTCACTGCTGGCACAAACAGACCAAAGTGTTTTCCTCTCACTCCACCCAAAGCTGGAAGAGACCAGACACTTCCTTGCAGGCAGCACAGGGCCCCAGGCAGGCAGGCATGCTGAGCTCACCCACAGCCCTTCCATCTACGCTGCCAGCAGAGACTTCCCAGGTGAGAGATGAAAAGCAGATGCCATAAACCAGCTTGGTAATTCAAGTCCTGTGAAACCAGAGCTCCCAAAAAGGACTTTGTATTGGAAGAGGGGGCCTTAGCAAAAGCCTTGAGACCAGACATGCTCCCAGTGCCTCCTCAGACCTTGCCTCCAGGACACCACTGCTCACTTGGCTTCCCTCTAATGCAACCTTCCCGATTGCAATCTGCACTCCAGACACCGCTTGCATTCTGGCAGAGGCAGTTTGCTGTTGTGGCTGTTGCACTCCCTGCAGACTGAATACATGATGGTGACAAAAGGACAGTCCCAGTAATAAACTACATCCATGGAAGAGGAAATCAGATATAACACAAGGAGTTAAAGTACCCAGACATTGCAATTGGGCTTGCGTACCCAGGTGTTTGAGGCTTCTTTGAATATCCCTGCTTTTAATTACAAGTTTTTCTATACTCATCTATTCTCCCCACACCGTGCTGTGACTCATGACTTGGACTACTAAGTAGACCAGGGATTCCCACGATTGCTGGATCTGAAGGTAACACCCCCAATATCAGACCTCCAGGTGTACAACACACTGGAAGGACAGATCGCCTGGCTGCATGGCAGATACACACACAGGGAGATGCTTCTTTTAAAGGGGTGGATTGGGTACAACCAGTATTACCATTCCCTCATAGGACTACTGGTGACTCTAGTCACACAAGCAAATTCAGCTATTAAGGGTCTGCAAGTTTCTTGTTTAGCCTCAGAGCTAATTGAACAGCCCACATCGGCAGTGTGTCCTCAACAACATGATGCTTTACCAGAGGATACCCAAGAAGCACATCCACCCATCCTCTCGCCCGTGGTTGCACAGCTCTTGAAGCATATTCCCATGTTCTGCAGCTTCCCAGACAGGGATGATGTCTGGCCCATTGATTACAACCTTGGACGTTTCCCCCCAAGCACACTGCTTCAAAATAAGCTAAGAGGCAGAAATCCAAGATATTTTCATTTCAAGCTTCAAAGAGGATACTCAAAACAAAAGGGAACACTTCAGTAAAGCGTGTATAAACAGGGAGCATCTGGTCTTTCCCCTGGCAGCACTGAACCTTGACAGATGCAAGCAAAAATTACCAGTAAAGTAAGGTAACAAAAAAGATGTCTTGGTGTGGCTACAGTTCTCTGTCAGAGCCCAGTGAGTGCTAACCTGCTTTCTATACAGAGGCAAAGCCCCATATAGAGCGATACACGTTCAGCTAGTTGCATTTGTTTCAGGAAAGCAGCTTTGTTCTCCAGATCTGGAGGAGGCAGCAGGCAATCATCTGCTTCTCCAGGGATACAGATACACAGCGAGGTACTGCAACTTAATGGAAGTGTTCCTCTGCATCAAGTGGCAGAGCCAACTGCTTTCTTAATGTAGCTGTCTTCATTTCAGAAAGGAAGAGAGCACCAATTAACAGCCCCTGAGCAGGGAAGTCTCCTGGTGAGCAGTCACATATCTTAGAGATCATGCCCCACGCTTGCTCAGAGAGCCCAGCTCTTAGTGCACTTGGGCTGGCCCTCCACTCCGTTGCCTGCCATAGCATCACTGCAACCTCTGGCTTCACCCTGGAGGTGTCAGAAAACTTCAGGGTGGAACTGTAGTCCCACAGAAACATTTGGTAAGCCAGCAGGAAAAGATAGGTTTTGTCACTGTCAGTGGCTTTATCTGTTAACAAGACTGTACCTGTTCAATAAGGATGATCAACAGAGCATATCCACAAGACAAGTTCCTCATCTCTGGGCAGAGATGCTCTCCCTCTCCATCACATCCTAGGTGAACGTTGTGGGGTTGGTGTTTTTTTTTTTTAAATACAGACATCCCAGAAGCTTCACAGCTTCATTTCTACAGCTCACTCCCCCACAGTTCCCTTTTTCACAGCTCAGCTACTATAAACCAGAAGAGATCCCTCTGCCCTTGTGAACTTGGAAATCTCAGAGGCAAAGCTGAACTGCAACCCAACTTTTTCATCTCTGGAGGGGCATTTTGGAAGCAACTCTAAAAATAACTAGGTCTGACCTTCCTCAAACCATCTAGAGATTCATACGGTGCCTAATTAACCTTGTCACAAAGCTATAGCAACAAGTCCTTATAGTATCAGTAGTGTTATACCTCATCTCCATCTTAACCAGCAGTCTGGCCATGCATCTGAAAGCTAACCAGCGATTAGCTCATACTATCAAATTCTTGTTCCATGTAACCCAGCCCCTGAAGTGATGTTTATTTTTAAAAAGCTTTCAGCCCAGGTAATTTCCAAACAGAACACTAAACCCCTTATCTCTCAAAGCAGAACTTATTTTGCAATTAAGCCTTTTTATTTCTGTGGGACAGAGGCTCTTTTGCTGTAGCTCAGGAGATCAGAACATGGCCCACAGGGCTGAGAGTTTGGGAAACATCTGGAGAATACCAATACACTCCCGACAAGATCCTAATAAATAACAATGCACATTGTATCAGTAAGGAGATCATTATAGACACAGAGACATAACTACAGGTGTGTTAAGCAACAGCAAACCTGTGAAGTATATTAAGGGATTTAAAGGTTTGTATGGATTGCTGAAAAACAGTTATCCAGGCAGAGCAAAGACAGCATGTTCTGCAGCCGTAGGTGCCAGTCTTTTAAGACAGAAAATTAAGACTTCATCCAACTGAAAGCAAAAGGATGTTCAATAAACCAAGAGCAGATTGCCAGCCTGCAGTGTGAAAACCGCTACAACCTCTTCAGAGAGTCAGTAAATGCCAAAATATGTGGTATATTGTCAAGTCAAGAAACAGAGAAGTCAACTCTGACAGCAGTGTGAAGCACAGGCTCGCCTTTCACTTCTCCAATGACCAGCTCAGAAACCCTGCCTTAATATTTCGGAGGACTTCATACAAAATTAAATCCATTTCCAAGCTAACAGAACTGCTGTGTGATCATTTATACCCATTTATATCCCAGTCCTTGTTGGGAAATGCCACTGAATTTAGTATGTTGCAAAGGTGTTGCACGAACGGGCACCCACGGTCCAAGGGATGCCACCAAGTTGCGTTCAGCACCTCAGATGTGTTTTCTGCCATAAAGCTGTTTGATTTTGTTTCTTTGGTTCGGGTTTCACCACCACCAAGGTGAGGAGGGATGGGGAGAGCAGTAGAAGACTAGAAATGGAGAAAGCCATGCTGTCTGCCAAATCAGCAACACAAGAATCACTAAACTGGCGCAAACTACCCAGTGTGAGCCCCTGAAGCAGCTCCTGACAGGGGGACATGCCAGTTCAGTTGATAAGACTAAACCAAGCCAGAGCCTAAGAGCACACAATCAAAACTTTCACTTTTTTTTTATTAACCAATACAAGAAATGCTGTCCCAGCATTCTGGGGGAAGAGATCTGGGGTAAAACCCGGACAGTCAAACCAAAAGCTATGGTCCAGAAGAACTTCGCTCAGCTGCCACATGAGTTCACAACACACTCCCTGATGCAGCTGGAAGTGTTTTCAGGAACATTTTCAGCAGCAGAACAGCTTCTGTATGGGCAGCCCAGACCCGTACAAGAGCCAGCTGCTACAGGAGAACACAAATGTGCTCCAGAGGACCTGGCCTGAAATCCCAGCATCCCAGGTGAGCTAGGCCTTCCACACACGGCAGCTACTGGAATGGGTTTTGTACCATAGCTAGTGGCTAAAATATTCATCCGGTGCATGGGAGACCCAAATTTAATTCCTTTGTGAGGGAAATACTTAAATGCCAGTGCAGAGCTGCAGCCACACTGAGCTTTATAGGGTTTGGTGGGCAGCTACCCAGCTCTTTCTGTCCTTTATTCCCACTGAAGTCAACGAACTTCCAAAGACAATAAAGGCAACAAATGCTAAGCCAACACTCCTCTAACAGTGAATCCTGCTTATAATAAGCATTCATTGGTCTGCTCTGCTTAAACCTTGCTTCTTTCCCTGTGCAATATCAAAAATAGACTTTAGTTGTCACTCAAGGCTCTGGTATTTTTAACAATGTCATCCAACTATGGGTGAAGGATTCCTCAAGTCCATTTAAGCCCTGTCTACCAATACAATGTCTGCATTGCCATTACATGCTCAGTGCGATTCATCAGATTCCTGCCAGCTTTCAGAAAGAAGAGGGCTCTGAATTCCCTGGAGCATCTATATCTGGCCTCAGCCTCTTTGAGGATGCTTTCACTAACTTAGATTAAGAAAATCATCAGACCATGGCTTTGATTAGAAATGCTGTCAAGCCTCACTTTCCCTCTCAGTTCCCTCCCTTCCTCCACACATACAGAAGAATAGGAAGAATTGCCTTAGTACAACTTCTATTTTTGTTGAAAACGGATGTCAGTCTTGTTTCCACTAGAAGTTGGAAACCCAGACATAAGTTTCAGCAATAAGCAGGGTGTAAAGTAATTCACTTCTTGCCAGGACTATGTGTTTCTCTAATAACTTCAAGAAAGAAAAAAAAATCTAATGCAGAGCCAAAACATACCACTTGGTCTCACATGGGATCTGATCAAACATCTAAAGGCATTGAAATTCCAGGAAGGGAGAGCTTCCTCATTCTTAAGGAATATACCAAAACTTACAGAAGGAATGAATTTGTTTCATTGCAAGTCCCTTATGATTTACCCCTGTGATCAATACAATCCAAAAGCTTTGAAGCAGACCCAGTATTCCAAGCACTCACTTGCAGTCTATAGGAGACATAGGACACCATTCAATTAAAGGATAATAAAACATGCTATGTTCAGCAATTGTTTGTTTGAAATTCAAAAGGGTTTTCAGATCTGTCTGCTTAGCCTATCTCCTACAAAAGCCATAAATCTCTCTTCTAGCTAAACCAAACCATATTCTTACGTTTAAATCATATGAATGAGCTCAAAGACCAGAGGAATTTGCAAGCGCCAGCCCTTTTCTCCCTTCCCAGCATACCCTATGGTCTTTGACAAGTCTCTAAAAATCCAGCTTTCAGGAGCTTAGAGACTTCTTGTCATTCATTTGGGAAATGTTTTTTGAAAATACACTCTGCTGATGACCTGCCGATATTTGCACAAGAGCATGCTAGGGATGAAGAAGATATGTCTTGATCCTGTAAATTCCATTAAAAGGCAGGGATATACCATGCTTACCTGGATGATAACCAATATGCATCTGAAAGTCACCCTGAATACACAACTGGGGGAAGGAAAGGAGTCACTGATAAACAACCAATTAATCGTGTGAAGCAGACAACTGAGTATCAGATCATGGCAAGAAGGACTGAGCACAGAAATAGTGGAAAAAAAGATGAAATTCTGGGCAGTTCAAGCACAAGAAACCAGCAGCACATATCCGTCCTGGCTGTATTTCCCCCTAAGGGTCCTAACACACCATCACCCACTCTCCCTGGAAAAGCACCTTCCCAATGCCAAAGGTGGTCCTGCAATACAGGCCCTCCATCTCAGGGGGAAAGTCCTCCAAAAAGATCGAGCCCATCAGCCACAAAGGGCAGCATTTGGTTCTTATGGGAAGTCAAGGTGAAAAACAACGTTCAAACCCAGGAGGGTCAGTTAGTAACAAGTTCAGAAAGCATCCTTCTACAAAGAGCCTGGGGCATGCCTCGTCCCACACTGGGTGCATGGCTCAAAAGTGGGGCATCAGACACCCCATTGTACCATGAGGATGCTGAATCCGAGGTCTCATCTTAACGAACAGGATTGAGCTGATATTTTGTTGGTATCCCTGAGTGATCTTTCAATCTCTGCTTTTAAACAATGGCAGTGTAGCCGTTGCTGTCTAGACTGTAAAAACTCTGGAGGAAGATACAGCCTCCTTCTAGATAACCAGAGATATCATCTAAAAGAACAGTACTCCTCCCACGCAGAAAGCAAGCCACTCACGTTTGTTTCGGCAGAGGGTTTAAACCCTCAGCACCCCAACACACTGCAGCGCAGGAGAAGAGGAGGGAAAGCCAAGAGCAGAACACTGAGAACAAGGCAAAAAAAGCCTGTGAATTTAAACCACTTCCACAACCCTCAAATATTTTTGCTTCCCTAAGGATCCATCATCCCTCTTCCAGACAAGCAGCAGTGAGGTGGTCTCCCCCCTCAGAAAGCTTTGGATGATAACCAGAAAGAGCATTATGTTTAAGCTTCAAGGACTGAGCATTCCCACAGGATTCATGGATGGCAATGCTAAGCCAGAAGGATGCATTTAACAGTTGCTTAAGTTCTGGCACCCACACGTATTTCCTTATGATAGAGTCCAACACAGGCAGCCTTCAGATGTTGTGTAAATATTGTTAGCGCTTTGGCACAGCTCCTTTTTTTGATTTGTTTTACACAATCCCCAAGTGTTTCATAAACACTAATTATATCTCTCGATTCCTCTAAATGAGCTGTGAGTGCTCCAGTTATAAGGAAACCAAGGCGAAGTGAGGATCTCTGCCTCCCACCAGCGCAGGGGTGAGCAGGCTGAAGGAGCTTTTCCTCCTCCCATCAACGAGGCCACTACCTGACGTAAGATGGCACATTTACTGAGCTAGTGCTGTTGCCACCTCAAATGTGATGCGAGGTTTCTAGACCAGCAAGGTAGGAGTTCAGTGTTATGACCTTCTCACCAGCCAGCTTAAGTCACCCCTAACACTGCAGGGATCTTCACTTTTGGCATGTTGTCTATAAGCCGCACCATCTGCTGAACCTTCAAACCGCGTACGGAGTTCCCAGACAAGGGATCTTACCCCAAATCCCTACCTAGATCTTCAGATATCTTCAAAGCAATAACAGTACAACCAGTTCTGTCATGGCACAGGTATTTCTCCTTTTGCGTTTTGCCCCAGTACAGAACTCAACAGGCTGAAGCTATCACCTGGGTACGTATTTTCTTAAAGACAGTTCTGTCAATTCTTGTGCGCTTGCCAGGCATGTTATAGTGCCAGCAAATATCAAAAGAACCAAGAGCACCACAAATGAGGCTGAAGTCAGAGGAGTTTCCACGTGCGTACTACCTCTGTGCAAAGCTTATTTTATGATGAATGACTTATTTGCCAAATAGGAGCAATGAGCCCCAGCACAAAAGGTACATCTAGAAGTCACTTTGATGCGGATCGCTTCTCTGGTTTCCATCATCTACTACTGAATCTAGAACTACACGTAGTTTTGCAAGGAGTAATGGGCGTTCTGGAGATGAACCGAGAGATTAAACTCAAAAGCATTTTACGGAAGATAAATATCTGGCAAAGAGTGAGGCCTCAAGTCTTAACAATGTTTCCTCGTCACCCAGAAGAGGATTTTCAACAGCTGGAGGTAAGTGGAACATGACCAGCTGAGCTCCTTTCCTTCCCCTGGAGCAGACAGAAGCAGCAGGGAGCACTGCAAAACCGCATCATCTCACACCATAGCACGCTGCCCAACACGGAAGGCATTTCAAAGCCAATGGAGCATGCTAAGCACTGTTGTGTTTTCTGCATTTTGACATGAAACCAGCCTTAAAGAGAGGTTCATAGGTGGTTCTGCTAAAAGAAAAATACACCTATTGATTTTTGCTAAGCCTTGTCAATTCCGCCACAGTTACCCATCCCTGTTTCAGACAATAAAACCATAACAAGCTGTCACTGATGGGGAACACACCCACACCTCACAGGTGAGCTCCAGTGCCAACACCACTATGGGATTGCAACCCAGCACTCTGAGAAGGTGCTCCCTTCAAGCTGAAACACAGTCCAGGCACGGGAGAGTTTACACCAGCCTGAAGAAAGGCTGGAATGTCACCTGCACCCTGGTTTTGCAAAAAGCCTTCAATATACCTCAACAGCTTTAAAGATAATTTAAGCTCATCCAAGGCTCCACATACAAGCTAATTGCTTTAGCTCTAAGGAAAATGCAACAAGATACTAAATTTGCTGCTTGACTGGCTCAGCCATTTGCACACCTGATCCCTTTTCTCTTCTCATCTTGGTGTTACGGTAGCACTGCGGAAGCCTCCCAGCACCTGCAGCCAACGGGCTGATGTGGCTGTGTCACTGAGGGCTCAAAGCAAGCCTATGCCACAGTGCCAGCAGCCTGGTAGCGGTGCCTAGGACGGGTCCAGGGTATTTTGGCAGGAATCATCATGGCAACTCATTTCTCCCAACATTTACCAGTCAGTGGCCCACTGCACATCAGCTCAACTATAGAGAGCAACCGACAGCCTCTGCACCACCCTCAGCCACATTTCCCACCAGCTCTGCATCTCAGCCCTTCCTCCTTTTTCCACGTGATGGGAAAACCTGTGAATGAAGAGAGGAGAGTTTATCATTTGTGGCCCTGCAATGCCTCTTAGGGACAAGAGTCTGCCACAACAGGCAAGTTCTGCACCATTAACCAGGGTTGTGAGCTCTCAAGAGAAAGGAACTTGCCCCAAAATACAGAGGTTAAATGATGCCATGAAATACACCTAGTTCAGCTAACAGAGCTACTTAAATATTCTAAAGCGTCAGAGAATCTCATGTATGTAATCTGGAGGTGAAATGCTGTATACTATACATTTTCACCCCTACAGAAAGGTCTTATACTGGGAGAAATCCCTTCTTTTTACAGGAGCATGTTACACCTAAATAAGCTTGTGTAAGAGGAAAGAGGGACAAGCAACTTCATTCTCATTGCAAAGCACAGCTGACAGGAGTTAATACCCAGCATTGATTTATTTGAGCATCAAAACTCTGCAAACATTTACTGTGCTCTGACATGAAAGCACCAGGATTTGGGGTATAGGTCATGCTGTTACTATGCCTGGCACAAAAAGCTCTGCTCTTCAATAGCATGAGAAAGCTGTAAGACCAAGAGGCCAGGACAGACTGTTTGCATCAGATCCATCTCAGGGGCACAAGAACCACTGACGACAAAATTTGCATCCTAGATTTCTTAACGCTAACTTTGTGGTCAAATTGAATGAGAACCACAGATTCACTGCTGCTGCCACCACCACTCTGGAATGAAGCAGCCTGTGCCAGCTCAGCAGGCAGACTTCAGTGAAGTTCAGAAAGAAGCATGTGCATGCCAGTGTTTTGTAATTAGAGCAGTTTATTGCATTGCACCTTACATAAGGACTAGATTCCAAAATTTCATGCTTAGACCTAGTGAGCAAACCTTGCTTTACTTGTGGCTCATACATACACCTCCAATCACATACTTCACTCTGTGCTCCAGCATGAATAGCAATCTGGAAAAGGCACCAAGAGGAAGAAAGCAAACGCTATTGTACGACCATGCAGCGTGGCCCAGAGGACATCCAGCTACTGTAGGAAAAGTGAGTTTGAGTGCTCTAGCCACACATGTCCAGTCTTTAAGTGCTCACAACGCAGGCTGTGGGCTGAAAAATCCTATTGGCAGCTTTTGTTTCTACCTGCCACTTCAAGACAAATAGTGTCATATATTCTAGAGATCAACAAGCAATAGCATCCACTTGTTTCTGTGTTTGAACCATGAAACAGGAAAAAGCTTTATACTACCTTAAGTGTGCAAAATCACAATGAACATATAACACCTGGGAGGGGTATTTTTAAGGCATCCAGAACTAGGCTTTGTCAACTCTTTGGTCAGAAAGTTATATTGCAAAACCCTTAAGAAATCATGAACCATGACCTTATGTCATCCCTTCAACCTAGCCTGTCTGGTATGTTGAACCTAGATCTTGGTCCAGACTGGAATCAGTAGAGCAAAACTGATTGAGAAAGTTTAAATTGAAGAAAAACGTTTCTAAGCTTTTGTCAATTTGCACAAAGCCTCAGATGAGGGCTGCAGCCTGAGCAGACACAACCAAGAAGAGGGACTGCACCCCAAAGAGGCTGAGTGGAAGCCGGAGGAGCTCCTGACCTGGGGAAATCACCATACCCAGTTGCTTCCCAGTGCAAGCAGCATGTAGGCAAAGCAAACCAACTTCTCAGAGGAAGGCGCAAGACACTCACTTGCTTCGTTCTTTGCTGGTTGCAAATGGCAGTATTTAGCGCTTGCCGCTCACACACCAGGCAAGAGCAGGGAGTAGCCGAGACATCATCATGATCAGGGCTTGACTCAAACGCAGCTGGGAGGGGAGTCCTAGCACTACAGACCCAGAACAAGCCTGCCTACATGCACAACACTGCCCAGCTCCACAGAGGAGCAACTGTTTGAAAGCTCTGCATCAAGGGGAGAATGCTTTACACCTGCTATTTCCCTCTCTGGAAATGCAAATAACCACACAGGCTGGGAGGCAGGTCTCCGTCTTCAGAGCAATTTGACATGTTAATTGTTTTATCTGCCTTTCCTGCAGGACACAACGTGACATGCGGCTTGTGGCATTAAACAGCCTTCAAAAGCTTCCCCGCCATTGCAAATTAATCTCAAGGAGGGAAGAGCACACCAAAACAAAGCAGCCTCTAAGCAGAAATGCTGCCTCCGGGGAAGGTACCTTGCCTGCTTCCCCTGCCTCCTCCATCTTACCCCTTCATAAAACTCTGGTTCAAGTCCCAACAGGCACCACTTTTAATGCTCTCCGAGCTGCACAAAGGAGCAGGGTACACGTGCTACCGAGCCAGTAACACACTGTCCCAACTCCTCCCACTCCCAGCACCTCCCCTCTGCACCTCTGTTCACCCCAACTTCCAGGACACCAATTTAATGAAGATTAATGTGTACCCTCCAAACATGCACCATATGCTATTTCTGGAAAAGCGGCATCACCTCATATTAATATTAAAGGATCATTTTTCCCCACCCTGAGCACATGAAGTTTAAGTACTGCTTAGCAGACAGCACTGTGTGCCTGTTCCATTAAGTCATAGAAATCACCCCAAGCTCCGCTTAAAGCAGCACAACTCTTTCTCCTGATTTTTCTCCAAAAACAGCTGCATGTGCGAGACTGCTCTAGGTACAATCAGCTGGCCATATATATATAGGGGATTAAGAGGATGCAAAAGCAGGAATAACTTCATATAGCGTCAGATGGCTTGAACAAGATAAATATACAGCAACTAAAAGATTGATATTTTTCTTTGACAAGCTTTTTTCTTGATGACTAGCAGAATCAAGAGCTGGGCATTTTGATTCTACTCCAAAGATGACCAATATCGCCAAAAAACTCAGATATTTCTCAGCATATAGAACAGGGAGAACAAGCTAATTGTCAGCCAAGCTGGGCATAACCAAAGATCTGAAACCTGTATTTGTCTAAGTGTGAGCTCAAACCATCCTTGCACTGGTCCCAGAAGTAAAGCAGCTTAAGCTTTCCCTACTTGGGGTCTGAAGAGGCTGATATGTACCAGATTCTCAGGCTCAGATAGGTGGTTACACCACCTTTAGGACTAGTCGTCCACTTCAACCCCATTTTGGGACTTGCAGGGAGCATAACTTGGCCGTTAAGACATCCGAGTCATAACCAGGACATCCTAGCCCTGCCTCCTCTCACTTTGACTTCAACCCACTTCTAACACTCCCAAACTCCCCCTGCACCTTGCACCACGACTGAGTACTGAGCTAAAGCACAGGGGCTGCATTTCCTAGACTTTTGCTCAAATTACTTACATGCCTCCTTGCCTTGAAGGTACTTTGCTCTTTAGCCTATCATCACTGGCACAGTACTGGGATTAGCTGGCCTGTTTTGCCTCTTTCTGCTTGGAAAGGCAGGAATTTTCATTCTTACCCCAGCTATAGGATCAATCCTGTGTCTAGTTACAGGGGAAAAAAAGTCTTTGCAATCTCTAACAACCTCATGATTTAGGACGCAGCCTTGTTTGACTAACAAGTGCACAGCATGAACAGCAGCCCTGAGAGTGTTTTTTGGGAATATGCCAAATTCATATTTCTGTCACTTTCCCCATCTTGCATGTCCATATATCCATTTATACTCATTTCATTAGTAAATCGCCCTATCCATTTATTTAGCTATTTGTCAGTGTGGCTGTCACTTTAACTACCTCTGTCTATGCGGATTGCTATTATTTATCTGTCTTGTTTGCAATGCACCATCCACCAAAATACATTCTTCCCTTCACGATAGACACTGATGTTCTGTGAGCCTGACCTAGGGAGCAATGCTCTTAGACAAACTGTTTCAAAGCAGATTTGTGAATTATACTGTCTCATTAAGAACTAACATCGATGACACCCCTGGAAAGCCAGTCATCACCGCTCCCCTTGGACAGAAAGGAGTTTTACACCACAGACATCACCCATTTCTACAGTTACGTGGGGCATGTGGACACAGTAATGGGGTCAGGCACAGCTAGCTGCAATCCACAGACACACACCTGAAGCAATGTGGACAGTCATAAAGCATTGACATTTGGCTAGATTGGGGTTCTCCTGCACATACCCCTCTTGCTGAGACTTTCTCACATGCATCTATAGAACGGAGCAGAGCTGCTTTGTTGTGACACTGCAGGGACGTCCCTTGCCCTGTGAGATACCCAAAGGAAACGTTGTCACTCCAAAAAGGTCATACCCTGCACGCTAGCTCTGCCTTAACTCTTTCCCTACACATTCCACTATCCCTTTCTCCGGAATGTTTTTGAAGAAACCTTACAGATTTCTTCCTAAAATGAATAGCTTTCTTGCTCCACTGCTTTTCCTTTTTTACCAAGTGAAAATCAAAGCCAAACGCATTGAAGTTAATCCAGCTCTCAAATCCAAGAGCATTCAACTGGATTCAAGGAGGAGACAAAGCACCTTTCACCAATAAGCAAGCATACAAACCACCTCGCACACATCTCCACGCCTCTCTTGCCCATCTCTCCTCCTCCACAAAGGCTCCCATGATAGAAACATGCTAAAAAGTGTGGTGGAGATCCCTTGTATGCCTTTGTGCAGAAACTGGCAGCCTCAAGCCTGCACACTTGGATCAGGGTGTCAGTTATAAGGAAATCCCATTCCCTTCTCCAGGGAAGGGACCTCTTATGCAGCAGCTATGACGGAGTTAATCTGTGCGTGCAAGGTGCTCAGTGGAGCACCAGCCCATCATCCACATGGCCTGTTCAGCAAGATTTGCTTCAGAAGGCACCACATCATGATCATGCTGCCCACCTGGAGTGCTTTTCTCTGTCTGCTCATCACACAAATGAGGATTGACTCAGACCTGTTGACAGAGACCTTGGGCACAAGCTAGTGATTTATGGATAAGCAGTAGGGAGAGCATAACAATCTTCAACAGGTCATTCCAGCTGTGGTCAGTCCACATGTCTCAGCTTCTGCACGCAGCTTCCACCTGTGGAGCCATACACAGCACCAGCTAGGAGGCTGCGTACCTCTTCAGGCCTCAGTTTTAATCCACTTGGAAGCACATACTTGTGCAGAACTCAGTTCCCTCAACTCCTTGAAATATAGCTTATAAAACAGTTCCCCTAAGCCCAGCAGTAGCAGTCAGACCCAAGGTCAGAAAAGCATCCTGACCCTAGCTGGGACCATAGCCCACACCTAGCAGGTATGATGGGGCCCACACATCTTTCCCAGCCTCCAGCTATCTGTGGTTAGAGTCTTTCAGTGCTCACACGCACATCCAGCCCAGACATTTCAGCACAAAACGGTTCAAGTCACCCACTTACTGTATCTACATTTTCTTGGTGGCAACACCAGCTGGATCACTGCCCACTTCATAGTGCCTTGCAGTTTCTGCACCAGCCTCACATTTGGAGGGCCATGCTACGGACCTAACTACATTTTCTACATGTCCTTTCCTTCTACCAGGTTCTTCTCCAGCCATATCTGTCCCCCCTAATGTGCCCCACAGACAGCCAGGTCAGCGTGGGACACCTTCAGCTGCTCTTGCTGCTGCTGATACAACTCCTCCTTAAATCTCAGTAGGTATCAACAGCAAGTTTTCTTCTCCCTGTGATCTCTGGGAGAGAAACTCTTAAAACAGAAGGACTCCTAGAAATACCATCCTCTTCCCAAGCCGATCCAGCCCCTTAGGACAAGCTTAAGGGTTCAGTGGAGAGACTAAAGGCTACAAGAACTAGTCTGTCACAGGGAAGCAGCTGCTGAGATCAAGGGCATAGCTGGTGTCTGAGGTCCATAAGAAGGTGGGAAATATTCTCAGTGAAATAAATGCTAAGCATGATCTTTAAGGCATAGAGGAGTGACAGTCTTCTCTTTAAGGAAGGCAGAGGAGTTCACGTGATCTTTTCTTGAGAGGTACATGCATGGGTGGAGGCTGAGAAAGAAAACCCTCAGCCCTGGAACGGTGGAGTACTGCCAGTTGTGATGGGTTTACGATAAGCTAAAAAACATCCATAAGCATTCAACTTCAAACGCAGGGAAAGAAGGAGGGGAGCTGCACAGAGTCAAATGCCTGGGGCATCCCATTTTCAGTCAGCATAGGGAGGCTATTTTTAGAAAGCCTGCGTACACCTACAGGAGTATGAAGGCTGGAAAGGAATTCTTTGTTTTAATGGTCCCCTTCTTCAAGCCACCTGTAAGGTGGTGTGACATTTCTACAAGAGCCACGCCACCCTCTGTCCCCAAGGAAAGCTGTCTGCAACACATTCTCCCCAAATGAAAAAATATCAAGACGAAAGGCGTTATTACCAAAAAGCCATTCCAAATGTAGATGCAGACAAGCTTCTAGCCAGCCCTCTGTTTCCCTCTGTATGACAGACTCCTGCCCACTTCCCATCTCCAGTGGTAGTTTGCATTAGCCTGTGGGAAAAACCACCAGAATACCCAATGGAGACCTACAGCTATGGTCTGCCATGGGAGACACAGACCAGGTGGGAAACCTGTTCATGAAAAATAGGCACATGAGACACCTGAACTGCAACTACTGCACTAGTTGCTTCAGGCACCCTGGAAGGTAGATGAATATCGGATCCAAACTAACATTTTCCAACACTTCTTCATATTAAAGAGCCACCAGCTCTGAAGGTTACAACATAAAAGCACTTGCTTCGCTCATGCCAAAGACAGTATCACAGTTTTCTATGGGGTGAAGAGTATGGGGAGGTCTGGGGGTTAAGGTGCTTGGCTTTTGTTTTGTTTTGCTTCCAGCTCAGAGGGATGTATTACCATCAAGACAAAACAGTGGTAAAAAGATGGAGCTGAGTTATCCACCCCACCATTGACCATTTTAAGATGTCTGAACACAATGAGAAGCTGTCCAAAGGGGAGACCACTAGGACACAGCAGCTATGCTCAGACACCACAGAGGCAATCATGAGTACCTACAGCCTCACAGCAATATAGATGCCCAATCTCCCTGGAGTCTGAGCCTGATATCCTCTTCTCTAGACTATCACTAGCTGAGAGGATGCAGCAAACATCCCTCCACCCAGCCAGCAATGGAAAACAGTAGGATGCTGCAAGTCTTTCCCTTAAGACATGCCAACTTTCTCTCCAAGGATCTGGCAATCTTAATCTCCTAAAAAAAAAAACCCAAAAAAAAACACAACACAAAGAGCTTGCCAGTGATCCTCTCTCCTTCTCTCCTGCACATATCAAAAAAATTAACTGTGACAGAGTCCCCACAACATGATCACATGCTTCTGAAAATAAACCACCTAGAATGCTGTATTTCCAATCCTTCTCTTTCTGCTAATCAGAAGAAATTACATCAGAGCCAATAAAAGCTGCATTCCACATTCCCAAAACCAATGCCAATTGATACTGCTTTGCATCTGAATCCATGAAATTATCAAGTGACCCAAAAATCCCAAAGCCTCCCTAACCAGGAGCTCACTGTCACAAAGAGGTTAGTGAGGTTCAGAATTCGTATAGATAACTTATCTGTGAGAGCCTTTAGTAACATCACAAGCAGTTCAGAAGAGCTATCAGCCCCAAATGCTTCGGGTTGATAGCCACCAGCTCAGAGGAGAGCTCATCCAAGGGCTAAGCTATCTCATCAACCTGGGACAATTTTTCCCATGTGTTTTTTCATTTCTGCTGCTGCCGCAACAGGACAACCAACCCCTGGGTCCCTCGAAACACATACAACAGTGCAAGGTGGCACTGCTCCACCCCATGTCCTTAACATTGCTCCCTCTGTTTCTAGTTTCCACAAGTCATACAAAAAGCCCACAAAATAAACACTTGCTAAAAAGCAAGCTACTGTTCTTTGTCCTTGCACATAGTTGTTGAAGGTATAGGTACAGTGAAGGTGGGGGACATAAATGAGGAGTAGAAACCTATTTTTCTCCCCAACTTTGTCATCAAAACTAGTCTGGAACCAACCCATCTTCCTCTGTCCACTATCTTCTCCACCACAAAGGAGCAGGACATTTTCTTCCCCTCCAAGTGACCAGGGAAACTCTTCAGGAATTCCTGCCTGTTCAAATATTTTAAGATGGCAAAGAGAAATCTTTCCCTGAAAGCTTGATAGCATCCCTTTAAATGAGCATTGTGGTTTCAGCTCAGCATTTTCTTCTTGTTTGCATGCTAGACACACACTTGGATGGCATCATGTTTCCCAGCTGAACCCAACCACATCCCTGCACCTGCATAGCTAGCAGCAACATGAGAAGTCTTCAGCACGCAATTCAGATAGAGATCTATTCAAGCAGCTTTATTGATGTTAATGGAGTTACTTGGGATTTACACACACGTAAATCAGAGCACAGGTGGATGATAAATTCTTGCAACTGGCAACAATATAGGGAAGGCCAATTTCACCCCTGGTATAACACTACTGATGTCAAAAGCCATGCACCAAGCAGCAGCTGTGTTCATAAGCCACCTTAATCAGGCAAATTGGTTCATTGCAAATAAACCTGCAAATTCACACAGCATCACTTGCTAGCTGCGGCAGTGAGCTACACAGGTTCAGGACCCCACCCAAACAGATTCTAGAATCATAGAATTATTCAGATTGGAGAAGATCTTTAAGATTATGTTGCAAGTTTACTGCTTTAAAGTACTGCCTTAAAATAACATTTTCAGACTTGGATGTGCAACAGGCAACCACATTTGTGCACGGTCCATTTGTGCATCCTTTGCAAAACCATCACCTTTAGGCGTGGATCATTTTGTAGTAGCAGTTGCATTTGAAGCCGCAGCAGAAGCTGTTTGGGGAAGTATAACCCTAACTGGCCTTCAAAACAAGCCTGTCAGTCTGACATGCAAGTATGGCAGCTGGTAAGGACTTTCAACCCAAGACATTCCTGTGCACACCACTGCTCATTCCTCAACATACTGGGAATCAGGATACTCTGTCCCTTGCATTTTAAGCCTTTGCCTTCTCATGCTGGAGTTGGCAACTCACTTCCTAAAGTGGGTTTAGAGTAAAGACCTGACAAGTCATTCAGTAGTGTCTTCTGCATTTTCTTCCAGTTTCGGAGACCTATAAAAACACACCAGTTTCCTGGACTTTTGTATGACCAGAGAAGCAAGAAAGTCAGCTTGCAGTAGAGCTCACCAGTACAAGAGAGGAGCCGGGCAGCAGTTGACTAATGCTCTGAGAGAGCAGTTAACCAGCAGATCCTGAGGCTAATGATGACCTGGCAGCACGGGCAGGAAGCCATGAAGTTCAAATAGACAGGAGAGACTGGAAGTGGCCAAACTACAGCTTCTTCTCCTGGCTACAGGGCACAAGTCCGAGTCTTACAGCAAGACTCAGGACCTTGCAAGTCAGACAGTCAAGCAGGTCACAACTAGTAGGGACAGCTAGAGCCGCACCTGTGAGCAGATTACAGAAATATGGATTGTTGAAGTCTCAGGCTTTCAACCCTTCTAAACAGCAAATTCATGGGCAGGTGGCCTCAAGATGTCCTCACTTCTCCACCTGGCCACCAGGGTGTATTTGCTCCCCAGAGGCCACCACTCACACTCCCAGGGTTTAACCTCCCACTCCATTAATTGTTTGCCACCCTGCCATGACTAATCTGGATTTACAACCCGGAAAGCGGTAGGGAAAAGAATCTGATCAAAAGGATGATCCTCACAGCCAGAAAACAAGAAAGAGCTGTGTAGCCAGTTGTTCCAGGACACTTAATCCATCAAGCCTTCGCCATTCTACCCTTGGGCTTAGGCTGAGTCAGTTGTGATTTGCTTAAAACCATGAGAATTCCCTCCTCCTCTCAAAAAAAAAAAAAAAACAGTAGTAAAGTTTGTCAAGAAGGAGAAAAAAAACCAGGGACTCACACTACACTTTTACATTATGAGTCAGTGGCTGGTGATTAGCCAGCTGGCAGCTCTCCATCTGTGGCATCTCCATGCTTCTGAATGCCAAAGCAAACACTTCGTTTTATCTAAAAGCCTTTGCCTTCAGCTGGGCAAATTTGTTCTTATGCTCCCAGTTACACTGCAGGTCCAGGACCACTTAGTCCCACAAGAACCTCCCTCAACATCGTTTGGGGCTAACTGCTACAAAACCACCAGAGTTAAGCCTTGCTGCAGTATCACTCTCCTACCGGGAAGAAAGCGGGAAGTTTGGGTCCAAACACTTGAAGCAATAGATATATCGTAGCAGAGGACAAGCTGGCAGCAGGAGTCACGAAGCATCAGTTATTCTCCTTTTATCTGATAGAGGATATATCAAAAGACCAAGAGGAAAGACCCAGTCCATGAGCTTCTCAAGTACCCCAGTACACAAGGCTTTATCCTTCTATTCCTTAAATCCCAGCTTCCACCATTTCAGGTCAATCACTTGCTCTGGCACTAAGATCCAGACTTTACCAAGACTATTTTCCACTCCCAGAGGCAGAGAAATTCCCTTGGCTTCTAGATCTAACACAAGCTGGGCTCAGCCTTTCTCCAGTGCCCTCCACACTTCGGAAGTGATCCAATATCCCGCGGACTCACAGAGGTTTTCGATTGGTTTTACTGAGTTCTGGATAAGGGCCTTAAAGAGGTTTTCTTGCTTTTTTCCCCACAGCTTAGCAAGTCAGAACCACTTTGCCTGCAGTTTTACAAGAGCCAGCTGGTAAAAGGTTAGATAACCAGACAACACAGCCAAACCTAGGGGAGTCTAAAGAAACCACCATTTGTGGGCTTTTAAGCCAAGTTATTGCTTACAACCTTATTTTTCAGGAAAGGGCTGTCTATAAGCCAGGAGTTCCTTTCCTTTTTATCTAATGATCAAGTACCCTTTACAAGACAACTCAGAGACACCAACCAGATGTTCATTTTAAATACAAGTTCATGGGGAAAATTGCAATAATCTACTGCAGGAGCATCAGGTAGGAAAACTGCCTAGCTTGGAAAGTGAGATCAGTCTTTCTTCACTCACAACCTTCTAGACCATGTTCATCTTGAGGCTGCTTTTAGCTGAAGATTGGACAATGATCCAAGATAAGTAGGTTGCATTTGCAGTAGAGATGCTTTCCTGGCCCAGCAGGAAATGTGAACACCTCTTATCCCCAGAATCCCTTCAGATTCCTTGGCAATATGAGGCAGAAACACATACAGCACCTCTGTACACCAAGCAGGCAGAATTTCAGGAGTCTCAGAGCAATGATACCCACCAACCTGAAAGGGAATATTGTTTTCCATCACACTTACAGAGGAAACCCCTCCTGGGTTTTTTTTTCCCCCAGAGAATAATTCTGAGGAGGAAATAATCCTATAGTCTCCAAAGCAAGCAAACAATTTTGGGTGCCTTCTTCAGGGGTTAAGATTGAAACCCCTTCTGAAAAGTGATTTTAGAGTCTGCGTTCAGCATGTTGTAGGACAAGGGAAAAAACATCAGAATCCTAGTAAACACCTCACCCGGATGCTGTCACTGAGAAAAAACTAACTATGGAGGTCTTGAATCAAAAAAAAAATCATGAAACACCAGACAAGATGTTGTCTCACCCAAGTTCTTTGCTTTTCAAACACGGGATGCTCTTCTCTGGACCTCAGATAGGATCCCAGAGATTGTTAGCAGCCAGGGCTTTCCTAGGACTTCTTCCACCTTCTGGACAAGCTCACACACTCTCCACCGTAACAGGGAGAGATTTAGAAGAACTTACTCCAAGAGTTACAGGCCACTTGAAAAACCTGCCCTAACACAAGTCTATTATTGTACGCCCTGTTTACTTAAATTCATTCCACAGCCTGGGAGACTTTGCACAAGGAAATTTACAGCTCAAGTCAATAGAGCAAAATGTAAAACTGCTGGCTTTTGGCTGAGGCTGCAAGCAAAGGACAGGCACAGGTTGTGACTGGGGGTGTTTTCACAGGGCCACTGACACAGAATGTGTTTTCAGGGAGTATTTATTTTAAATAAGGAAAGTTTATACAGCTTGAGAAAATTATTAGGAAGGAAATTAAATCTCGTTCTGTTGCTCTTCCGTCTCACCTTGACACTTGCAGTTCTCCTCCCTCCCCCAGGGCTTGGTTAGGGCAGGTTTCACTTGCAGAAAATTGCCTTCCTCGTGCATACTGATTTACAACCAGCTCACGGACCAGCCTTCTACACCCACTTTAGGGGAGAAAGGGCAAGCAAGACCCACTCCTACCCTACCCTGACCCCAAGCTGCAGTTTAGGAGCACAGGGATACGTGGCGTTACGTGGAGGTTGCATCCCACCCCAAGCAATCTGCAAAGACGTGGGTGGGACCCATCAGTTGGGATCCCCCCTTAGGCAAAACTACCCCCAGTCAAGCAGGGGATGGGAAGCAACCAGCTTTCTTCCAAAGCTCCTCCAGAAGCAGAGGAGCTGATGCTAACCCCTGCCTGGGAACCGCTTTACTTAGGAAACCACGGCTCCAGCAGCACTGTTGGCAGAGATCAGCATTCCTTCTTCCAGCTCAAGCACAGCCTGCTCCCATCCTGTCCCAGCCCTACCCACCCCAGCGAGCCACACCACAAACCCCAGCGCCACGCACAACCAACCATGCAGCAGGGTCCTTTGCTACAGCCCTGTCGGTACATAGAGGTCCCTTCATTTTTCTCCTGTCCTCCCAAGTTTCCTCCCCGCCTTGCGGTGCTATTTCCAAGTGCTCCCATGAATACGGCAGTAAAAACATGGACACTGGACACAGTCACCATCATGCTGGTACTATAGGGTGGAAACATCACAGAATATAAGGCCAAAAGGAGCTGTATGAGGCAACACCACCCCAATTTCCTCCAGGCACAGCCATCCATGCTATCCTCCATCCCAAAGGGCCCACTGAATACCCACTTCGCCCTCTGCATCCATCACGCACACCACAAAACACTCCTCAATTCCCCACATTGCTAAAAAGGCCTGAAATTCAAGAGACCAAAAGCCTCAAGATGCACCGTGCAATTAGCTGGGTGAACTCATAGCACACATCCCCCATAGCGCCTAGATCACAAGGGATGCAAACCTACCACTGCTGCAACCTAATAAACTCAGTAGCAACCAGACTAACGAAGTCTGGGAGGAAAATCCTCACGGTGATGTGTTGGTAGCTTCACTTGCCTAATCCCACAAAACTAGTGGTCGGCGCAAATGTTCAAGCGCTGCAGCAGGACCTGCACCCCACAGAACAGGTTCAGCTCGACTCCCAAACACTCGGGAATCATTCCTGCTCTCTTCTGCATTTCACCATCCAGAAATTCCTCCTCCCACAGGTAAAAAATGCTGGCTGAGATCTTCAGCAGGTGTCAGGTAGTACATTTCACTTCCCATCAAGCACAGCAGCAGCGAGACAGATTGACTCAGCAGGTACTTGCTATGGTTCAGCTGAAATTAAACCTCCCTGACAGAAAAGAAGCAAAATCCAATGCATTGTAGCTTTGCTGAATCCCCAGCCTAAAAGGGCTCAATAGCAGATTTCAGTTTATCTGTCAGAGGGAATTTATTCAGTGAACAGCTATTTTTCAGGACGCTCTCTAGAAACAGTGCTGGGAGGAAAATAAAGGCTCTGAATTGATATTTGGGGATGGGCAGGGGTAAGATGAAGCTTTTCAGGGAAAAAGCTCCTGGCTACAGAGACAAGGTGTCTCAGGCCTGTCAATCCCTTTCCAAGCCATGCTTAACCAGATTTATCTACGATTACCTAGAGACTCTTTCCCTAGCAGATGTTATTTCAGCTCACACTGGTTGTATCAAGACCAAAAAAGGGATATTTGTCCTGTGGCTGATATCTGGGTGAAGTGTCCCAAACTGAGTAAGTTCAGTTGTGCCAGTTCAAGCACAGGGGTGGATTTCCTAGGATGAAAGCTGCATTTCTCACCTGAAAAACCTGAGCTCTGTCCTAGGGTGTTACCACTGACAGCCAATGGCCACATACAAAACTGCAGCTTGTCCTGAGGTTTCCATCTGAAACTTCTTTTCGAGCAAGGGGTCTTGTGGAGGAGCCCTCATCCTTCCTCTTTGACCAACTCCTAAATCAAACTGCTCCTGATAGCATGGTGATTCCCTCCTGCGCACCATCAGTTCCTGCTGGCATCAATCAGCAGGCACAACAGACAGCTCTTAGGATCTTCTGAGGACCTCAGTTTGTGTCCTTCAAAAAGCAAAGCCATTCAAGAGACCTCAGTCCCTTGACATCAGTCACTCCTCTGGGAGACAGGAGGCAGCAGCGTCTTGCAAATTCAAATAATAGACTGCACAGGGTTTTTTCAGAGCACTTGAAACCTGATGAGTAATTAACTCTGACACCCTTAGGTGTTATTAATCCCACTAAACAGGGGGGTAAACCTAGAAAGGAAAACCAGACAAACCCTTGGACCCATTCCAGTTTGCCTCAGGGGCAAAGCTTGGCTTGGAAGAGCAGCGCCGCTCGCCTCAGGCCCCACAAGAAGTCCATATCAGAGGGAAGAGGGACGCAGCTTCCCTGTCTGCAGGAGAGCAGGTACTTCCCCGGCTCGCAGCAAGGTGTGAGGCAGGGAAGCAGCCTCGGCAGCCCCCAGGGGAGCCTGCCCTGCAGCCTTCCTTGGCAGCGTTCACTCCTGCCCACGGCACTGCAAAGCTTCTGAGATCTCATCTGAATGCAGACTTTTGTGCCAGCACGTCCCAGAAAGCTGACTTTGTGGCAGCTCCAGACAGCTCCTTCCCTCCCCATGTTTGCCCTTCTAACTGGCTTATGCAGCAGCCATCTCCTCCTGAAGGACCACCAGGCCAGGCTCACTCTACGGCATGGCTCAGTCACCGTTTTACACTTCCTCGGGTTAGCTATTTTTCCTATCTCATCCATCAGTGAGGCTCCATTCATTAAAACCTCCAAAGGAGCTCATCAGCACCCCAGAGAGAAGCACTGCTCGGCTGTAACCATCCACAGCTTCACAGCCCTCCAGCTCCCAGAGGATCAGGCTTGGAGTATGGGCCACAAGCACATTGCAGGCTCTACGCTCCCCTCCTAACCCAGCGGAAAGGCCATTTGCTCCCTTAGAAACGAACACAGCTACCGCCTTTCCTTCCAGATGACCTGGAATTATACCAGGACCTAAATATCTAGCTGGGATGCTACTTCTAATTGAAATAGGAACTATAACCAGAACATGACACTTAGTGTCCCCTGGAAAAATCAGCCTTCGAGGTTCCCTTGCACAGTGGTAGCCAGGAAAGGCGCCTTGCTTCAGCATCCCAGCTAGAAGGCAGCTCCCTGAAGAGCAGCCCTGAGCCCAAGTCCCACCACCCAGGCCGGCAGGCACCAGGGGCTTACTCACAGGGCTGCACGTCATTGACCCCAACATGCGACTTCAGCCGTAGTTGCTGGTTTGGTTTTAGACAGAGGGTGCTGCTTGGGTGTTACCCAGGGCTCCAAGATTCTCCAGCCTGCTTAGGACTGTGACACTCAGACACATGGCCTCCATGCAGGCTGTAGAGCCGCCTCCACGTGCCAGGTTTGCTGGGCTGCCGCCCGTTTCCTGATGGGTGCTGATAGAGCACCACACCAGAATAGAATAGGCAGCTGATGCCATTCTTCTAGGGCACAACACTAGAGCAGCTCACACCATTCCTTGGAGGAGGCACCACACCTGCGTGCTCCCCTGCACCCCGGAGCACGGTCCCAAGGCACAAGACCCGACAGGCGGCATGGTGCGAGGTGAGGCTGGGTGGGAGCCCGGAGCGCTCCCCTGGCTCTTTCCCACCAGCGGTCGGACTGTGCTACCCCCAGCGGGGATGGAGCCAGGTGCCTGCCGGAGGCTGCCCCCGCCCCCCCCGCAGCCTGAACCGGCTTCTTCCTGGGGCCATCTAGTGGCATATTTTAATACAGTTCCTTAAAACACAAGCGCATTCACCGGGGGTTTATGCAAACGTGGCTCGGGGAGAGCCTGATGAGCATCCTTCTGCATCTGAGCACAAACCGGGATCTCCAGCACAGCCGACTCCTCCGGCAGCGGCTCCCCAGCATCAAGCCCTTCCTCTGACAGACCAGGAGCAACACATACTCCCTTTTCTCCTCTATTCTTACTATCTTTATGCACAGAGCATATAAGGTTTCTTAATCCAGAAAGGTGCCTTCACCGAGGCAGCAGGCTGACTCATGGTGAGAAAGCCACCTGGGCTGCCAGGCCAGGCACCTCACAGCCAAGTCAGAAGAATCAGAACTGCTAACTCCAAGTTGGTTTTTTTTTCTCCTTAAGTTAAGGACTTAAAGACCTGTGCCTCTACATCCATTCTTTTGCTAAAGCACACATTTTCCAAATTACACTTTGCATAATGCGTACATAGCTGTTCCTGTGCGCTAAGCCCTGGGTCAAAAATAACCCCCTTTTGCCTGAAGTGATTTAAATGGAACAAGAGTTTCCTACAAATCCCAACCAATTCTAGAAAAAAAATTCCCCAATCTAGATGAGGCTACACAGGTATCAGATCAGTGAAAGGTTAATGATTTTCCTCCACACAGCAGTGAAGAAAAGTACTAATGTCTGCAGACCCTGGTCCCAAGAGCCAGCCCCAGCAGATCTGAGTCACTAAAATGGCACAAATCAGGAGGATGAGGGCAGCCCTGCTCCTGCACATCGGTTGCAGTGATGCAGCAAGGGACTCAGGCCAGGTCTGCCCTTCGTATGCGGGAAGAGATGTCAACAGGGACTAGAAAAAGTTATTTACAGAGTGCTGCTGGGCTTACCAGGGAAGCAACACCATTTCTCCGGTCACAACCTCTCAGAGCAGAGGAGACAGTGAGCACAGCAACAGCCAGGACCCAAACCCTTCCCATTGCTCTGTTTCCCCAGTGCCAAGGCAGAGGGCTTGAGTTTATTTACCTATTGTAAACCTCGCAGCTGGCTCTTCAGCCCTCAGCTGTAAGACATGTCCATAACGAACATTCTCCTCACCATCTGGGACTGATAGGTCATCAATAAGTCAACAGGAGGCCAGCATTTATACAATGGATTGGCAACAGTTGTGCAGCTCCTTCCTAATGCCCTTCTGCAAGGCAAATAAGCTCCTAACATGAAGACAGCAGATATTATTATGCTTCTAGCCTTTACCAACATTTATGCAGATGTATACTATTGGAAACATAACACAGCCTAGAAGGTTGTGGTGTTCACTCCTACATGCAACATCTCATTTTCAAGCAAATGAAAAATTAATCCAGTATGTTAGTTTTCCTGGAAAATAAATATTTATTTCCTTCAGTGATCAGGTATCTGGTATTGCCTTGTGGCAAAGATGACCACATTCTGCAGCCCAGTGACAAAAGACACAAGAAGCAATATCTACAGCTCTAAAGATTGCAATGGCAAAGACAACCCTTCAGAGGGATTATTAACCACTAGAATTAGTCAGTGAAGTGAGGGCCTGTTTCTCTATGGTTTTGATATCAAGTCAGGATGGACCTCTGGAAGACCTTTATCAGGGTCAAATGAGAGCAGCTGGGTGAAGCTGAACAACCCATAACACAGAAGGTCAGATTAGAACAGAACCAGAAGGGGTCAAATGGTCCCATCAGTTTTATTCCCTCACAAAAGCAGGAGAGGAGCAAGGTCAGGGAGTTGTCAAGTGAGCCAGGTGCTCAGGATGGTCTGACAACCTGGCAGTTTTCCTGCCAGTAGGCAGGCTGGGACCTCCTCTTCCCAGAACTACCTCCTCTCCTGACTCAGCAAGATAGAAGTCAAAAGCACTTCTCGGCAATGCCTGCCCGATGGGAAGTAATGCAGATCTTAAATTTGAGACTATTCCAGGAATAACACCAAAAGCTACATGTGGCTCTTGGAGCCCTGCTTTTCCCCACCTTGTGTCTGAGTAGCTAACATGAGCGACTGCAAGAGAGCTACAGTAAACATCATTCATGTACCTACCCCACCAGTTCCATACTCCTGACCCTTGAAGGTTCCCTGCTCTAGATCAGATCGACGTTACCCACCCATTCCCAGCACCAGACAACAGGTGAATTGGATGGAGCTGGGGTCAGCTTCCAGATCAGTTCTGGCAGAAGTTTGGTCCAGCCTGCCTGAACTGGATCATCCAGCCAAAATAGGCTTCACATTCTTCAGTCCATACTATCACCATCACCTCCTCCACACCAAAGAGCTGTCTGTATGACAGAGAGCCTAAAGAACAAGACATACCCTGTCCTGGAGTTCCGTTGGACATAGACAGCCAAGGGGACATGGCATAACCCACACATGAGATGTTCCTGTTCACCTTAGACCCTTTAAAGGCTGATCACCCTCAAGACCTGCAGAAAGGTCCCCAGATAAAGCCTTTGCCCTTCTGTTTGCGATTCAAGCCCACTTACAGCTTCAGGCTCACATATGTGCAAAAGCTGTAACAGCCAGATGCAGCCATGCTGCCAACAAGAAAGGAGCTTTTTTGCCAGTCCATGGCTCCCAACACAGCCAGCAGCCTGGGCAACACCAGGCTTTACTGGTGGGAGGAGAGCCACCCACACCCAGGAAACTTTAGTATTAAGGGAGCTGAGCAAAAAGCTTAGCCAAAGTTGAGGAGTCCATTCTTTGGTGCACACTCTCACGCATTTAAGCTGCCTAATCTTTTGATCCAAGGTACTGGCATTTTTCATGCCTACACCACTGATTCTCTGCAGTGCTGGAAGAGGAAAGCCCATCCCACAAGTCCTATTACATCCTCAGATTCACCCCATAAGCTTCAGACCACTCCCACTTGTATCCACAGTTTCAAGGAGCCTCTAGAGTCAATGAGCATAGGAGATCACGGACACTCTGAACCCTTCCCTCAGGAGAGCATCACCTTCCATCACAGCACAGATCCCAGGGCAAACAGATTCTTAACCAGAAACTGCAGCTAAACCCAACTCCAAGCCCTAGTATCTTCAGGGAAAAGCGGATTTCAGAAATATTGCAGGAATAAGGCTTTTTTTCACTAAAACCAACATAAACTCTTATTCATGCAGAGCTTCGTTTAGTAACTGTAGCAGAAGGTTTCATGGTCATTCCCCCCATGTTCTGCAGAGCCAGGACATGGAGCTGAACTGCCCAGCTCAGCTTTGCAGGCCATTAAGCACACTACAGCAAACAGAGGGGAGACTGAGGCTATCAAGCACATCAACAGTGTAGTGAGAATCAAAACTGAGCAGCCCAGGTTTCAGTCCAGCGTTGGAGACCTTATTTCAACTCTCTACCCAGGCACAGCACCCAGTCACAGACTCAGTTCCCAACCCATTTGGCAGTTAAACCTCCCATCACAGAAAGGGTAGCTGGCTGGCCAAGCTGGGCACAGGGGAGCTTACCCACTGAGGGGCAAATAATGATATTTAGCCAAAGCTGCAAGCTACAATGGGGGGACAGCTAGGATTAGGAAGAACAGACACCAGAAAAATAAGGTGGCTCCATCCAGTCTTTCCCTCCACATCCTTCCAAAGTTTTTTTCATTTTGGTACCTTACATCTCTAGAGGGGGTAGCAGGTTGCTTTGAAGCCAAAAGATCACAGTTGCCTGGGAATAGTTTCTTAAAAACAATATTTATTTCTACTCCATCTCAGACCAAACAAGACCATAGCATTGAGCAATGCCCAGAAGCTCCTATCACAACTACTACCGTATTCCTGTACGCTAGTTACTGTCAGTACTTGCCCTCGAGCACCCACAGCCCCAAGTGGCAATCATTATCAGCAGATGACTGTCCCAGATCTACTGGGGTGTGCCTCGCCAAGAATGGAAAATTACACATTGATACTTTGCCTGACTGAGGGCTGTAAAAATAAGAAACACCACAGGTAGTCTGGGGACTTCTCACATAAGAAAGCAGGTGTTGAACGGACCAGCCAGGCTAGCAGATAAATGCAGGATGATAAAAGGCTGCCAGCCCAGCCAGCAGCATCATATCACTCGTTTATCAAGTTCCTGCCCTTCCAGCTATACTTCTGACTCTGGAGCAGAATCTTTGCCACACTCATCCCTGAGTTTCAACATCCTTCCCAAATACAGGCCACCTCCTTTGTTCTCCAGCCAAGGAACTCCAAAAATCAAAGAGCCCAAGAGACTGATACCACAGGACCCCATGCATAACTCAAATGCTTTCACATCCACTTTCAGGTGCAGAACAGATTGGCTACAAGCTCTCAGCAAAGACTCATTGGCACCTGGGGACCAAAACCCAGGCTGAGCTTCCTTAGGTCTAGTCTGAGTCCCACAGACAAGCAAGGGTAAGTCTGGAGGAGCATCAGCAGGGAAGGAAACCAGCTAAATATCTGCACAGGCACCCTGGAAAAACACGAATCCCCTGCTATTCTTTAGTACTTTGCCTGACTGGCACTCACAGCCATGAGACAGAGGCCAGCAGACCCAGCTGAAGGACCCAGGCAACCCAGCAGCCCAGGGAGGAGAAGCAGCACCATCAGGAGACTTTACCAGCCACCCACCACAGGTTTTCACACACACACAGATTGCAGATTTGCACAGAGCAACTTTCTCCTCAACACTTCAGTTCCATGTAAATCACATTACTTCTGTCTGCTCATCACAACAGTCCCCACAGAAGCAGAAACCAGAAGTGCCAAGTCCCTGGAGCACTCTGAGCCACAGGGAAAGCACATCTAACACAGCAAAACACCCTCCAGCAAAACACCCACCTCACAGCTCTTCAGGGTAGCAAAGAAACCACACAGCAACAATTTCCAGCACTGTACCCACACCACGTCCCCATCGCTTCTGAGACAGCCTCCTACCTCCAGAGTGAATCCGGAGCTCCCCATTGCAGCCACCGTGGGTCCTCTCAACAGCATCTCCCACCTCACAGCTCCTCAAACACTGCAGCCCTCTAGAAAAGACCCTTCCTTGGCCTGAACCAGGCTTATAAAGATTCAGGTCCCTCTTCCTCCCTGCAGCAAGTTCACACCTTAATTTTAACTCTCTCAGTCACAACTGGTTCCCTTTGCACCTGCTGGGTAATGGCTTGCATGGGTGCAAAGCCTGAGGTTTGCAGCACGAAGGGTAGCACAGCGAGAGGCCTCGCAGAGACGCCAGCGCTGCAGTGCGGGGCCCCGAGGCGAAGCTTTGTGCGGGCCCACGGCCGGAGACATGCTGGGTCCCGCTCAAGGGTGGGGAGGCATTTGAGGGGGGTGTTCAAGTGGTGTGCTAGGAATAAAGGGCAGCCTTCAAAGCCCTTGCTGTCTGAGCTTAGAGAGCATTGTCCCCGTCGTCATCCCCGCCTCTGTTCTTCTGTGAGAAATAAAGTTTAGCCCCAAAATGGGTGTTGTGTCTGACACAGCTCCTTCCAGCACAAGAGAGCGGGGTAAGCCCAACGTGCACGGTGCTCAGAGGAGAGCTGGGGAAAGCACAGAGGTCCCCAGGTCATGAAAGCAGGTTAGAAAACATCACCCTCCATCACTGTGTCCTCAAGGCAGGGGCACAAGGGTGCTGGCCCAACCCCAGAGTACATGGCCAAATCAGACCCTGGCTGTTATTTCTTCCATCAGTTGCTCACATTAACACCTAAAAACCAGATGGAAATACTTTTCGAAGGGAAACCTCTGTGCAGTTGGAGCAGTCTCACCCCCTGGTTGCACCAGGGTGATGTGATTAAAGAGGAAGCCAAGAAAGTAACAATTGATTACCCGTAAAACAGGGTTATAATCCAATAAATAAATGATAAATCAGCGTGTCTGCTCTAAGCAAGGAGCTGGAGACCCAAAGTTCCCCTTGAAAGAGCTGAACAGAATATCCATTATTCAAACCGATCGCAGCTACCCAAGTGGAAAGTGCAGCTGTGCCTTCATGTTTCCTGACACTTTTTCTTGTGCGTTACACCATCCCCTCTGAAAAAGCAGCGATTTGGACTTGAGATAACTCATTAAAGAAAAGCAGGACGGCTGTTTTCCAGATTACCTAACCCCTGTCAATTCGGATCAGAACCCAGCTCCCAAGGAGCAAAGTGGGGTTACTTTGATACATCTCAAATTAATCCTGCCGCTCCCAGCAAAATCACTGCCCTTGCAGTTGTGGATTCCCCCAGAGCTCTGTTCGCACGGTTTGCCTAAACATTTGCAACCACCATCCTGTCTCCCCTACCCACCACTCCTGGAAGCACTGAGACTCCAAGCGTTTAACTCCTTCAGAAACCTTTCAGGCCACTGGAACCCAGGAATTAACTTCTGCAGAAACCCTGCCCGTCCCTCCCTGCCAAACAGCTCTGACGCCGACATGCACATACACAATTCAGGGGCCTTAATGAGAGCGCGCACTAGCCTGGGCAGAGACAATGGGCATTTCTCATCACTCATCAGAGACAGTCAGAAAGTAGGACAGCACTTTATTTGGAAGCTCTGCTAGACCTGGAAAGCCACTTCCCTACAGGAGCCCCAGGATAAGGTCCCCTCTGCGTTGGTCCAGAAGTTTCACTGAAACATATGCGTCTGCTACCAGTTTCTTAAGCAGGGCAAGTGGTTGTTTGGTTGTTTTTTTTCCCCTGGGAAGGCTTTCTTCCCCATTGTCTGACCACTGCACATTAAAAGGCAATCAATATCATTCCCATTGTTTACCCTGAAGTTTGATGCATGTCTTCCTGCTTTTACATCCTTGTTCTCACATTTTAGTGGCCCCCGGTTCCACCAAAACAAGTTGATCTCTAGCCCGGAGCAAAGTGTTTCATGTGAAATGGCAGTTTCTGGTGCAGAATAGTTTTGTAATGAGGGAGGAGGCAGCAAGCAGAAATACGGATATAATAAGACAAACTGCTTATGAAGAATAGATGCGTGTTTGTGTAAGAGAGAGCAAAGACTGTAAGACAAGTTGGAGGAGTATGAATCAAACAATGAAACAAAATGTAAAAAGACTAGTTCCGTGCTTGCGTGCATTCGTAAATGTGTATGAGTGAGCAAATGGTGAGGCTAGTGGATGAGAAAAGGCAAAATAGCTCACTACGTGTGTGCGTGTGGCTATGTGAGGGAGGGTGACAGAAGCCCACCAAGACAAAACAAGGCAGGCCCTGTGCCACGCAAACCAGCCCGCCGGTGCAGCCGGGGGGTGGCAGTTCATTTGGAGAGCCTGCCTGCTCTCAGAGCGCGGCTACACGCACACCTGTAAAACTCTGGGAGCTTTCCTACGAAAAGGCCAGGCCTGATGCCCCTTCCCTACGAATGCCCGGCACCAGGGTTCTCATTCAGAGCCCACCGAAATCCCCGGGAGCCATCACGTTGGTGGTGGTGACAGCAGTCTTGCACGCACGCTCGCCGCCCCCCCCCCCCCCCCCCCCCCCCCTTATCCGTGAGCAGAGGGAGGGTGGGCAGGTAGGATTTCCCGGGGAGGCTCCTCGTACTCGGACTCTGAAGAAGAAACACTTTCGACTCGTATCTTTTTAACGCTGTTACCTGCATCCTCTGCGTTTCTCACGCCCAGGCACTTGGGGACCCCCCTGCACACACACACACACACACACACCCCGCCGCTGCCCCGCTCCCCCGGCCAGCCT
>JAVJGI010000001.1:91909439-91930933 GCA_035590275.1 Ibycter americanus
ACAAAAAAAAAAAAAAAAAAAAAAAAAAAAAGTTTATCCCCAATAAAAGATTTATCCCACCCCTATCCCTCCCCGCTGCTGTTTATTTTCCAAGACGAGACGTTTCACAGTGAATCCAGATTTAGTCTAACCCCCATCACACGCACACACGCTCCCCTCCTGTCTCGGAGATAACTTCATCTCGCTTGATTCCCTTCGGAGCCCCTGATAAAAAACAAAACCAAAACCCCAAACAAAAAACAAACAAGAAAAAAACCCCAACCAAAAACCCCAACCAAACAAACCCAAGCCTTTTCATGAACACCCAGGGAGGTTTGAAGGCGCCTTGGAGAAATCCTATTAGAGCTGGGGAAAGGGAAGCTTTTGGGACAAAAAAAGCGGGACGTTTTTATTTTGCACGCAGTAATAGCGAGGAAAAAGCATCCCCGTCCTAATCAGATCAATATAGAGACACGCAAATCTTTGCAAAGGTTTAGCAGTTTACAGTGGGTTCCAGACCTTTGACATACATTGCGGATTAATTGGGCACTGTCAAGAGGGGGGAAGAGGAGGTGGGATTCCAGTTAATTAGTCGAGAAATGAATAAAAACTAAACATTATCGGAATTGTCTGCGGGTCCCGGTTTGTTAGTGGGGATTTGGGGATCAGCTTTTGTGCGCCGTAAATTGGATCTGAGTAGCGTGGTGCTGTCTTACACTGTCGTTTTGTGAACTGGCGACAGCTCGAGTCCATGGGAAAACTTAAAGGGAACCTGGGGCCGGTCACGGAGCCTCATTATCTCATGTCGGATACCATCTTTCGGGGAGAGCGTTTAATCAGCAGTGGCACACAATCCTCCCCTTGCAACCTGGGCAAACCACACCACCTTCCCTCCCCTCCGCCCCGCACACCGCCCGCCGCCGCCAGGCGCCGGTCCGGGAGAGAGAGCAAACCCCAGCAGACCCCCTCCCCGAGCGGGGGGACACACCGTCCTGCGGGCTGGGGGGCGGCGGCGGAGCCCCCCCAGCCGGACACGTGGGGTTTCGCCCCTGCCTGCGTTCGGAGGGCTGGGTGCCCACGTTCCCCGGGCTCTGCCTCCCCCCGAAGGGCCGGGAAGGAGCCGGGCCCGTCTCTGGAAGGAGTTTTCCCCGCGGAGCTGGACGGGGCGGTCCCCGCTGCCCACCCGCGGAGCAGCCTCGGCCGTCGCCCCCCGCCAAAAGCCTGGCACCGCCAGCCGGTGCCTCCCCCTGCCCGGGCTGCTTTCCTCCGGGGGGGTCACGGCTTTGTCACCCGCTGCCACCCCGGTCCCCGCGGCCAGAAGCAGGGCTCCTCGGGCCGCCCCAGGCCAGCCCAGCCCTGCCGGGGGGTCACCCCGGCCGGAGGGAGGGGGTTCCTTCGCCCTCAGCAAGGTGAATTCCCAGCGCTCTCCCTCCCTCCGCCGCCTGCCCTGACGGGTCCTGCTGGCGGGAAAGAGCTGGGAAGGAGCGAGGGACCCGGCAGCGCGGCCCCCTCCAGCCGCGGGCGGGGAGTCCTTACGGGGGGAAAACCTCCGGCAACGAAGGCAAATGTAACTCTGAACCGTGTGCCCCCAGCATGGAGGGGGGCTCCGGGGGTGGCAGCCACACGTCGGGGTCCCCCGGTTCTGGCCGGGGCCAGCGCGGAGCCTGGCCGGGCTGGAGCGAGGGGAGCAGAGAGGGGGAGCCCTCAGCCCACGGCAGCTCCCGGCTGGGTGTGGGTGTCCCCCCGCCCAGAGCCGCTGGGCGCCTCCCAGGTGGGCAGGGGACCTCGCTGTCCCCCCGGACGCGGGGAACAAGGCGAGGGGTGTCTGGGGAAGGTCTGTCGGGGGGTCGGCCCGTGCCCCAGGGCCCGGTAACCCAGCGGGACGGGGCCGGGGGGCACCTCCGAGCGGGGCAGGGAGGGGATGGTTATGGCAGGACGGCGGGGCCAGGCACCCCCCATCCCGCCTGGGGCTGGGAGAGCCCTAGCACGGACAGACGGACTTTCCCGCCGGTGAAACCCGCTGCAGCAGCCAGCGGCGGGGCCGGAGGGCGACCCCCGGTCCCCCCGCGCCCCTCCGCCGGGGCTGAGCAAGAACCGGCCCCGGGGACGGGGCAGCCGCTCCCCCGGCGCTGCTACCGTCCCCCCGGCCAGCCCCCAGGCCACCGGGGCAAGTCCCCGTCGTCCCTTCACCCCGAGACGGAGCTCGGCAGAAATGGCGGGGGTGGCAGCTCCCCGGGGGGCAGCGCCGGGCATCCCTCCCGGAGCAGAAGCAGAGAGGAACCCCTCCCGGGGTGGAGGAAGGCGCAAACCGCCGGGCTTTTGGGAAGGGAAGCTTTGCAAAAAGCAACCCCCGTCCGTGCCCGGGAGCTGCCCTTCATCTCCCACAGCTCCCGTGCGAGGCGGCGCGGAGCGCAGCCCGGAGCATCCCTGCGGCCGGGCAGCAGCCTCTGCTCCCGGCCCCCTCCGGGCCAGTAATTGGGTGTGCTTAAAATCAACCCGGCTAACAAGCCTGTTGTCCTCCTCACCCCACCCCCGCGTGTGAAACATTGTCATTAGGCGTCTAATATCTCCATCGCTTCCAGGGGGGAATGGGAAGAGGCTGCTCGAAAAAAACCACAAACAAAAGAAAGTGTGTGAACTCCCAGCGCCCATATGCACAGCACAATGCAAAGCGGGTTAATATCAGTTAGCAGTTCTGCAGTGACCTGTAAAGTTGCCTCTCTGGAAAGATTCTTGATGTATTACTTAACATGGCTACACAGTTATCTGTCTCGGCATTAATGCGTCCATTAAATCACTGTTGAGTAGCATCAACCTACTCCCGAGTCTTTCCATCCCCTGGGAATATGGTTTCTAAACAGGATCAAACATGTGATGCTGACAAGTCATGAGATAAGTTATAATTAATTAGAGTTTGCTACATCCACAGAATGGGTACTTGGGGGAGCGGGGATGGAACGGGCCATTAAGGACTTGAGCCGGGAGGGAGGATCTATAATATTGAGTTGGAAAACAAGAAGAAGTAATAATCAAAGGTGGCCGAAGAAAACTGCAAACCTTTAGCTTTCAGAACTCAGTCAAGATTAAAGTTGTTCTTTGATGGGAAACACACCATCCCCTCCTTAATGAAAACCATGGGGAGACTGATGCTGCGGATGGCTTCTTAAAGAGGGAGAGAAAAGCCTTGCTCCAGGTTTGAGGACAAAAATCAACGGCACTATTTGCAAAGGGAAGAAGAGGAGAGAAGGAGCTGGGCGAAGGGACCCGCCTTGCCTGGCTGAGCAGGGAAACTGCATCCAGAGGTCACGTCCCCACCCGACACACACTTCGGGGTCGTTTCGCAGATGTTCCCCTGATTCAGAAAGGCGCGTAGCATCCCCCCCTCCCTGCCTGCCCCAGAGCGCCCTGGAAGCTGCCGAAACCCCTCTCCTCCTGGCAGACAAATGGCCCCTCTTGCCCTGGGCTGGGGCCAGCTTCCAGCCCTCCCCCTGCCCTCTTTCTGCTGTGAATGACAGTTAAAAATCAGACTGCAAACAAGTGGATTTTGGTCTGAGCTGCAATAGCCCTTATTTGCTTTGCTTTAACAAACAGCTGGGGGGGGATTTACTTTCAGGCTGGCTGTAAAAGCCCGGCATGGGAGGGGAAAGGCAGAGGACGGAGGTTAACTGGCGGCATGGGGTGTCTTTTCATGCCCTTTGCGAGTCAAAGCGATGGCTGGGTTTATTTGCTTGCTCTCTGCAATAAATGGAAGCCCTTCAGGTGAGAAGATGCTGGAAGGGTGGAATGACAGGACAGATTTACACCTGTCCTTACAGCTTACTCTGACAACCCCTATAGCCTACAGAAATGACCAGTGGTGCCATGTAGTCTGGAGAAGCCAGCAGGTTCACACTGCTTTTTTGTTGTTTTTTCCCTCTGCTTCCCCTTTCCCCCCCACCCCCCCGGCTTCTTACTCCCTTTCCCCTTTTTCTTACGGCATGACATGAAACACAGAGAGATTGCCCCGACTGATATGCTCCCGCCAACCACCCCCTGCCCCAGGAAAACAAATATCACCGCCGACCCTGTGGAGCCCCTTCTCGGCACCTCCTTGGTTGCGCAGGGTGCCCAGGCTCTGTGGCCACCACACTACAGCCTCCCGCTATACTGCCGCTTCATCACTGGCCTCCTCCAATTTTCAGCTGTCCCCTTCCAGCCAAGAAGGCAGAGGGGAGATAACCCCCCCTTATGTTCTGCCCCCTGCCTAACCATCCCACCTCGATGACAGAGGCTGTCCAGATGCCTCTGGAATCTGACCGGACCCAGCTGCCATCTTCATCTGTGGAGAGGATGAAGGCTGCATTCCCCATCTCCCAACCCAAGGGCCTGTTGCCACCTCCTAGTGCCTGCTGAAAGCCCTTCTCAAAGCCAGCTCTCAAGTGTGGCGTCTGGTGGAGCCAAGACCACTCAGCCCTGCATTCAGCACTCCTGGATGAAGGGCTGGCTGCAGCCATTCAGGCTGAGGATGAGGGGGTTGTTGCTGAGGGTCCCGTCTCCTCTGTAGAGAGGGGTGGAATGAGTTTCGGTAGCCCCTAGCCAAAAGCATCCTGCGAGCAAGCAACGCAGCCCAACATTTCATCATCCAACCTCATGTAAACACCACTTAACAGGACCTTTGGATGCTGTCTTCCAGCACAGGTGCCTTAAGTTATATTCAAAGAACCAAATATAAAAGCCACGCGACGTGGCAGCGTGTAACTGAGGTCCCCTGGTGGATCCCACGTGCCCATGTTAGGTGCCCACATTCCCAGGACACAGCTCCTGAGCAGCAAAGTGCTCAGGCACAGGATGCACAGAATGTAGGACACCATGCACAGAAGAACCACCAGATCCTAAGCTGCTCTAAGCATCTTCATCTAAGGTTTCATAGATGCCACATTCTGCTCGGGATCTCCAACTGCAATCCTTTTCCTGCAACAGGCAACGGAGCCAAACTCACTCGTTCTTACAAAAAACCCAGAGAAGGCTTCTCATCTCCCTGTGCCTCTTCTTAGGCTCATTCCAGCGATGATTTCCCAATTACACAAAGTCAAACAGTTTCAACAGAAAAGACTAGGAATGCCTCACAGGAGGACTCTTGCCTCCCTGGGGCTAGGAAAGTATAGAGAACCTGACCCAAGTGAGGCAAGCGTGGGGATTTGCAAACAGGTCCCTCTGCTCACGGCGACGGCCCTAAGCTCTGGGCTGGGGTTGTAGCCAGAGGCAAGCACTTGAGATTCCTCTAAAATCTTTGGGAACATCTAAGGGTTCGGCACTTCTGAAAATCTCTTAAGGCTTCCTCAGATGCCTGGAGAGAGATTTCACAGCTTGCTTCCTCTTAATAGCTGAGTTTTGAGTCTCTGGCCAGAAAAATAGGCTGTGCAACTTCAGAGTGCCTTCTTTAGGATAATTAACATTAATAACTCATGATTTCACCTATGATACACACCATCATTGCGTAGTAATGATGAGATAGTATCTTCTGTGGTAAAGCTCACCCCAGTGAAGAAGATGGACAAGTATATCATGAAGGTGTACGGGAGACAGGGAGAGGAGTTAAACCTTTTATAGCCTGGAAGGAGCAGGGGTGCCTCTCCCTACTGCACTCCCTTTCGGAGGCTGAGGCTTACTGGGATGACTCTGCCAATGAAGACATCGCAGGAAGCGATGAGGCCAGGAATATCCTTTGGAAACTTCAATTAAAAAAAAGGCTTTGGTTGATTTTTGCGTTTCCATGACATTGTTTTGGATACCATTTTTGCAGGTTAGTCACAATGAGCAAAGCCGAGGCAAGAGTCAATGCCCAGGTAACAGCGCTGGCAGAGCAGCAGTGGCAGAGCAGGGATGCGTCTGTTTTCTCATCTGCAGTGTGAACACTGCAGCTCAGCAATTTGCATGTGACTACTCTGTGGAGTAAATACCTTTCAGGGAAGAGGCAGAGATGCTCTTTGGGATTGGCAGTGGGAAGAAGAGGATGGAATACAATACTATTTTGAATTATCTCTTCTCCAGCCGCTCTGGAGTTGATGGGGTGGCATTTAAAGGGAGGCATCAACCCAGGTGCATGACCACGCAGCGTTAATACACTGCAGCACATCTCCCCATGGAAGTACTTACTCAGCCATTGCTGGCCAGAATTTCAGACAGAGGGTGCATTACTCCTGCATTTGGTGATCTCAGATCAACCACAAAGTCAAGTTCAAGGTCTCGTCCTCATTGCTTTAAACAATCGGGACCATGCCTGTCAGAGAAACCACTTCCCCTCCCATATGCTGGGATCCCCGGAGGTGCTGGAGTTTATACCAGGAGGAGGTTGCGAAGGGGAGTGCTGACAGCAGGCTTTGCTGAGTGAGAGGCCCTTAGCAAGACAACCCACTTCTCACTTCCATTTACCAAAGCCTAGATGTGGTTACCTCCTGGTGGAGATCTGCTTTTTTCCATCAAGGATTTCCCAGATGGGAATGCATGCTGCCCTGTCCTTCCTACTACTGCTCCCTTCTGCAGAGCATACACAACACATCCAAGGCATCCCAGAAGTGCTGGGTTTGCTGCACCTCTCCAAGACACAACCTATCTGCATATATTCAATGACCACGTCTGGGAAGTTTGGATATGTTCAGCCTAGACATAATTTCCAGGCAGGGAAAAGGGTGTGCTCAGAAACTTCAGACATTTTCTAAGCCTGCTCAAGACCTGCCATGATCAGATAGTTTGTCCAGCCAAAGAAGTCCTGAAGATGGAGCACGTGGTTGGGAAACATCAGATTTGGAGGAAGTTCAGGACATTCAGGAGACACTTCTGAACGTGCAGTTTTTCTTGCGTGACACACAGGGTCACTCTTGTCAACCAATACCCTATTTTAATATTTCATTAAACTTTCATGGTGTACTTTGTGTCCATGATATAGGCACAGTCAACAAACCTAAAAATCAATTAATCAGTCCCTAAGTGAGTACCCACTGAGAGAGAGAAAGGCTCCCATTAATTTCTCCAGACTTCAGGTCAAGCCCTAAATGTATAAAGATCAAAAGACCTGGAGATTAGCATTGAGCAAAGTCATCAGCGGTGGGATTTCCAAGGGCCACACTCAGCCCCTTGCAACTACATGGACAAAAAAATATTGACCCAAGATTTTTTAGTTCCCTTTTTTTGCAGTGTGGCAACTCTTGATTTTTTTTTCTTTAAAGAAAGGAAACGGTGAAAGAAGTTGTTTGCACTTTTCACCACAAGTGACAGTTTTCCTAGAGGCGTATGTGTGCTTTGCACACACACATCACTCCCAAGTTCCTGAGAAGATGAGTGACAGCCAAATTGCCTTGCAGCCTTTGCTTTTTGCACATCTCCCCTGCCAGGTTTGCACTGAGAACAGGTGGCTTTCGCACCTAGTACATATTTCTCCTGGCTGAGTGTTAACAGTGAAATCAAATCCTTCCCTTTGACCTAGGAATTTTGATGGGAGAGGGAAGGGTGTCTTGTTTGAGGGGGTGTGGCACTTCTTTCCACAGGAACATTTATCATTTCTCTGCTGAAAAAGAGACCAATAATCCATACCCCGTGCCTGTTATTACCCTGTGAATTCAAAGGTGTCTCATTTTTAATGGGCCCTTAGCAATAATGCAGGCACCTCATCATTTATCATCTTGTGCTGACATCTTCCTTGATGCAGAAAGCTTCTGAATGGCACTTCTAAAAGAGGTTTCAGCAGAATGAGCCATGAAGGGTCGTGTAGCTTTTCCTACAGTCAAGCAAAGGAAAGACCTGAGGCGTGTTTTTTGCCTTTGCACTGGAAATAATGACAATATCAGACACCCCATGTTCTCCTCTCCAGTCCACCTCCAGTGCCAGGCACAGCACAGGGGATGAAAATTGACCTCTGAGGGCCACATCTCCCTCTTCAGCAAGGGCAAGAGGGACGAGACACAGCGGCATGGGCAGGAGAGCCCTGCTCCCACCTCCTTCCCGCATCCCACAACCCACATCAGAGCCAGCACGGCACAGAGATGCCCCTGCGCAGGGCCAAGCTGACCCTAATTACTTCCCCTCCCTCCCAAAGCACAGCAGAAACGAACGGGTGAATCACAGCTTTGACCTACAATTTGAAGCCTGCTTTTTTCCCAGGGCTTTAAGGAAATCTCATGTTAAATCCATAACTGAGTCCTAAGGGAGACAGGCAAAACATCCTCTGACACAGCTGACCTCCTTTCTCTCTCTCTCTCTCTCTCTGAGAAGATGTTTTTCAAGGAAAGAAGCCAAAAATTCAGCTTAGGGAAATGAGCAGAGCTTGGCTGGGTCGGTAGGGCTGCGCTGACTTTGGCCAGGCAGGCGCTGCCTCCTAACCTGCTCCTATGCAAATCCCACCGCCACCACCAACAGTCTCGCTTTGGCAAGGCTGCTCCTTCCTCCTGGTAGCCAGGTTTGTGCAAATACAGTCTTGCCACAAATCCATTTGCAATGGCCTTAAATGACAACAGCTGATTCTGATGTTTGCAACAGTAAATCTTCCATTTTCCCCTCAGAGGGTTTGGCAGCGTGATGTTGATTTTCTTCTCCGAACCTTGCCTGGCAAAGGTTTCCTTTCCCTATCTCATAGCCTCATGCAAGCACAACGCTCTGTAATTACCGGGTCCAGAGTCTTTCATTCAAGTGCCTTCAAGGACTTTGAAGCATGAAGAATTTTGACTCGGGGGCCCCTGAGGCAAAAGCCCAAGGATTACTTTCCCCAATTTACTTATGAGTAAACTGAGGCATAGCAGAGAGGAACCTCTAATTTTCACGAGTCTGTTCATTCAGGGTTCCTCGTTTTCCACACTCCCAACTAAAAAATGCCCTAAAGGCTTCAGTATTCAGGGCTGCTGAGCAGCCAAATATTTGGCGGAAGGATTTTGCAGCGCTCTACAAAGTCAACTCCATCATCTCCCAAACCACCCACTCAGAAAAAATCAGGGCATCCAAAACTGGTGGTTTGTTACACTCAGCTGATAATAGGGTGTGTTATTAATAAGCCCCAAATCTCAACCTTTCTGCACTTTCATTGAAGAGATATCTAGAGGGGAAAACAGGAAAGCAGGTAATATCTTCCCCCTCTTCTGCCCGAGAGCTCAGTGTGTGAGCAAAGGGTGGGAGGAAGGGAGGTGTTTTCAAACAGCTTCACAGGAGGCTCAGTGACTGCGCTCATCAGGAGACTCCCCTGTCACAAGAGGCATGCAGGGCCACGGGCACCAGAACACGGTGAGTGTGGCCTGGTTTCCAGCAGCTCTGCACCCACGGTTGGGTGCCCACTTTAACCAAGTTACACTAAGGCTCAGGCATGAACTCATCCCTCGGTTGTCCCCAAGGGTGCTGCATGGTGGGTAGATGGACTCTCTGTTGAGTGCTTTCTCCAGCATCCACTAACGTGTGGAGATCAGTAACAGCTTTATCACCTGCTCTGGGTACCAAGCAGCTGTCCCCAGTGTGGATCCTCAGGCCTCTGCCCAGAAATGAGTGCTTGCTATAATATCCACTGCTTTAGTGGGAATCACTTAAGGTCTCCTTCTCTATCCCACTGCTGTCTATTTTCACAAAACTTTTAGGAAACTTTCACCCTTTGGTCAACTTTGACTGAAACCACCATTTGCATTCAAAAGGTACTAGGGGAAGGGGATGGAGGCGAAGGGCAAAGCCCCTGAAACCTCCTTTCCTAGCAACTGTCTGAAGAAAAAGAAGTAATTGTGTATTATCCACATGCAGACGGAGAAGAAGTTACAGGAAAGAATCCATCAAAGAGGGAAAGGAGATTCAGATATTCAAGGAAGAGATTTCCAAATTGACTTATGATTTTCCCTTCAGGATCTCACTGCAATAGGCACTGTGCAAACATGCAGTGAGAGACAATTTCCTGCACTAGATATATTAAAATTTAAGCTGCAGAGACAGAAAGAGTGTGGGAGGGAAAATGTGAGGGTTAAGCAGAATTGAACTGACTCACCCTGGGTTACTTATCTGGTCAAGAATAGAGGCAGGGAGAAATAATCCAAGGCTCCAGAGTGCCAGTCCAACACTCTGTCCTTCAGACAAGGTTGCTCCTACCCACCCCTTTGATCTGCTCGTGACAACAGGGAGCAAGGGCCACCTCCTGTCAAAATGAGAAGCTAGGCAGCAGCCAAAGAGCAGCAAACAGAGAAATACCAAGAGAAGACCATCTGAGAACGCCAAACACTTGTGAGAATAAAGTGTCTGTTGCCAGCAAAAAAACGATGGTGTCACACACGGGCTGGAGTAAATCACCATGGTTCCCCAGCAGCCAGGGCGCTGCTCATTAAGCATCAGCAGGATCTGCTCCACGTTATCAATCACTTGTGCCAGGTAGAGGGGAGTTGTGAGCTCAGTCAAGGCCATACCCCAATTAGGAGAGCACCAACATGTGGTTCCAAGCCAGTGATCTGGATGTGTTGGGCAGGGAGAGGGAGGGGTGATAAAAAAGAGAAAGTAATGCCAAAATAGTGATGTACATTAACCGCCTTGAGTAAAGGAAAAGAGAAGGGAATCTGGTCCTGGCAAAGGTGAATTAAACCTTCCTTACCCCTATCAACCCCTGAAAGAGTTAACAAAATAGTAGGAAAAGGAGAACAGAGATTCTAATTTATGGATAGGTTCAAAGGGCTTTTGATAAAGCCCTTCAGTAAAGTCTCTGAAGGAAATTTTATAATCATGGGGTTGGGAGATAAAGTGCTGTCATAGATTAAAAACTTGTTGAGACAGAAAACAGAGGAGAAGGAAATAAATGGCAAATGACCAGCATGGAAATAATTTAGGAGAGGTGTCCCCAGGATGAATTCGGAAAGTGGTTAACTGTAGTATGACTTTATGACTAATAGCAATTAGACCTGGTAGAATAATAAACAGCAGCATACTAACAACGTTGAACCTGTACCCATTGCCTGTATGTGCTAAAGAGAAGAGTCTGATCTAGAACAACTCATCTGGCTTTTTTGATTACTTCGGGGGGGAAAAAAAGTGCTATTACTCCCATTCATTCCCCACAAAATAAGAACAGAAACATTTCAATGACACCTCTCTGTCCCCACACTCTCTCTGCGGGCAGACATTTTGAGAGTGCACTGACAAAGACTACCTGGCACTGGGAAAGCGGAGGAGCAGGATTTTTTTGGCTTTCGATTGCAATAAATTTTTCAGCGATTCCCTCCCCCTCACCTCTCCCTTCCTTCACTGACTGCCTTTCCCGAGCTCGTGTGGGCTGCGACCCACTGGCTGAGAACACCCATGGGAGAAAGGAAGCACCATGCTTCGCTGGCAACTAAAAACTATTTAGTTGAGTCGAGCCTAGGTGAGAATGCTTGCAAATACCAGGGGGATCCAGGGGTACTATACAGAAGGGTGCGATACCAGCAAATAAAGCTGAGCAGCACCTAGGTATCAGCCTAGACTGGACTTTCCTAAGTCAGTCCCCTGAGTTTGAAAGGGATGAGAGAGAAGCGGTCCTGCCACCAGCTACCACTGGAGACCTGCTCCCACCGCCCCCGGGGAGCCCCTCCTGGCCCTTGCCAGCTCAGCCTGCCCATGGCTTGGGCAAGGAACCCTCCCGAGCCAAAAGGTACTTTGCAAGGAGCGAGGATGGGGATTTACTTGGCAGCAGCTTGGCACCAAAGCGAGTCTCCTGCATGCTGCGAGGAGATGCCGAGCTTCTGCAGGTGCCATGCATGGCACAGGGCACATGAACAAACACAAGGGCTGCCGTGGCATCTTTTACTGAAAGACGTGTAGAAAAGATGACGGTGAAACGCCTTTTTCCTTTTCCCACTTTCCAAACGCAGGAAAACATCAGTTACCTGGGATGCTTTCCACATGCTGGCTGCCCCCCACCTTGGCAGCTCCACTCTGAGATGCAGACTTGGAAAAGATCCTTTGCACCAAGTCCAGCCCCTTGTTATTCGCAGGGAAAAAAAAGAAAGAGCAGTGTGTGGAGATGAACCAGATTCAACCAGCCTTTAATCAAGTCATGCAATCTCAGGATAATTTGGAAACAAATGAAAATTGATACATTTTAGGCATGCTGAGGGCTGAGGAAGGGAAAGGCTGGATGCGGCTGCTGCATGGACATGAAAGGCAACATGGATGTTCACGGTGGGTCCATGCCCTCCCCACGCCCCTGGGGAAGAGCAAGGCAGCTGCTCTGAGCAAGAAGGTGCTCGGCATTTTAAAAGAACTGGACTCAGAGTAAGGAAACGGTTGCAGGAATATTGATTGCACAAGATGGCTGGTTGCCTGCCTTGTCTTTGTGAGTCTTTCTATTTTTTTCCCTTCCCAGCGCACCCACAACGCCAGCCCTTTTATGACAGAATGATTTTAGTGAGCCTAAACACAATGTGCCTTACAGCTGTAATTCTGGGACTCCTCGAGCATGAATCATATGATGCACAGAGCTGATAGTGGGGGCAGAGGCATTTGCTTCATTTCCAGACAGAGGGATCGAGTCAGACTCCATCCGGCTGAACCAGTGCTACCACTGCTCCCGCACCTTTTTCCAAACACCACGTCAAAGCAAGGCCAGGTACCTGTACGAGCCCTGTTTACTAAAAACCACCCTCCTGAGCCGCAGTGTGTCTGAAGAATCAAAGAGCGGCGCTGCCGTTGAGAGCTCAAGGCATTCCAGTCCCTGGTCTCTTGCAAAATCTCATGACCTTATGTAGGCAAGGCCACAAAATTCACTTGTTCAACTTCATTCTCAGACTTTCATTGAGTTTGACTTGGGGAAAAAAACCCCCAAACCATAAAGTAGCAGAAATAAAAATAATACCAAAGGGAACGGAGTTTGCAGGGAGGGAAATCTCACTGCCCTTCCCTCCTGCCCAGAGCTATGGCTGCTGGGGACCTGGTGGCAGAGGCACCGTGAGCTGTCACTGCAAGCGATGGAATGGCACGCGGGCAGGATCATGCCTATGCTGGGAAGGTGGGCAGCGGGGGCTCTGCAGGGCACTGCGGGGAAGCAGGGTGGGTGAACTGGGGGTGACTGCAACTCACTGCTGCATGGACCCTTCTTTTGGCTGCAGCCAAGGGGCCTTGGTGGCAGGAGCCTTAGTACCAGCCAGTAACTTTTAATTCTTTTTTAAATTTCCACCCATTTTTTTACTCCTTTCTAAGCCCCTCAGATCTGAATCCATCTATCCAGACCTCCCAAAGAAAAAGCACAGAAGAAAACGTTGGGACAGAGATCTGAGAGGCATGGAAGGATCTAAGAGCATGCCCAGATGCCTTCCTCCAAGCAGGACTGCGCATTTCTCCGAGGCCCAACGCACACTGGCATCGTTCCACTGACTTCAGAGAAACCACACTACCTTGGGGCCAGATTAATCTGCCTTAAGCAAATGCTCAAGACACTGTTTTTCACTCACTTTGGTGGAAACCAGTACTGTCCCCACTGTCCTCCTGTTATACAACGCATCTCCAACGTTTTGCTTACGCTTTATTTATGTAGCCTTACTCAAAGGTCACCGGTGCAAAAAATACGCAATTTTTACTATTTGTAGGTCATAGGATTTCACAGGTATGAGTGTCCTTTTATAGCATAGAAGCAAACAGCTCAGAACATATTTTGATTACCCTTTAAAACTTGCAATAAAGGTGTTAAAAGGAAAGAGTGTTTTTACATGCCATGTCAAGCCTTAATCTACTCCATATCTCACACGCACGCTCTTCCAGCAGAGTGCAGTTGTTTCAAGTCTGTCTCTGCCATTGTTTTTTCCGCCCCCCCCCTAAGTAGCACTTGTATAACCAGCAAAGGAAAAGCAGAAAAGCCTATCTGCGACTGGCTTTTTAAAGTAGCAGTTCAATGTTGTTGTTCTCCTGCCCCAAGGAGTTATGTATGACGCTGCTATTGCCTTCCCATGGGAGGTGATAAGAAAGTTTGGGCTCAAGTTACCAGCAGGAACACTGGGCTGGTGACAGCAAACCTTCAGTGTCCTGCTGGCGAGGAGCAGCCGTACGCCTGACCCACGAGCCACAGCTCCAACACTTGGCTTTCTCCTGACCTGCTGCGTGCAGCTCCCTACATCTCTACGTCAGAGCAGGAGATGGAGATGCGGGTCAAGCTGTGGGGTCTCTGGGTGTGTGGGTCCTGCAAACTGCCCAGCCTTGTCTCCAGCCCCATCTACAACACCAGAGGAGAATTAGGGGGCCTACAACTGGAATTAAAGAAGGCAAAGAGCTAAGCAAAGCAGTGGGAAACACTTAGGAGATAAGCCTGGGCTTTGTCTCCCTTTCGCTGAGAGCTCTAGCGAGAGCAGGGCAAGGAAACGGAATACTTATTTTTCCCTTTAGCTATCTGACATGAAGCTGGGGGAGGAGGGCACTTAAATGCCATAAACCCATCCCTTAATCCCCCTCCCAGTAGACAGATAGTTGCCAGGAGCGCCTGTCTTTCCAAGCCTGCTGACAGCCCGCATGTGACACCTCTGAGACACGATTATCATTAGTCGAGATTCCCAAATGACTCCCAGAGCAGTCCCATTCCCGCATCCCGTGCATCCTCTGTGCTCCTTGCCCCTACACCCCGCTCAGGGGCCGCCCGCAGCCTCCGCCAGTGATGCTCCTGCCCTCTCACTAGTCCAGTTTAAAAGCCACATGGTCCGACTCCTGAGCAGCTTAAAAATAAACAAACAGTGACTCTCCTAAAACAGGAGAGCCCAAACAAATAATTATCACCTCCCCCTTGACGATGGCTAGCAGGGCCACAGAGTGCTGGCTGCTCTTTCTGCTTCTGTGTGGTCTCCCTTACAGACAGATGAACATAAAGGACTAAGTCACTGAAACTTAACGAGTTACTGCTCGTTAGCTGAACAGCATTAACTGCTTGCGTGCGTGCTCCCTACAGATAGTTGGGGCAAACCGATTTTATTTGTATCGGGCATGGGCGAGGACAGCATTTTGCAGCCTCAGAGTCTGAAGCTGGTTTCGAAGAGCGTTGCAAAGGTAACTGGAAAACAAACCACTTGTCACCAGAGTTAAACCACTAACTCAGGGATCCACACCCAGTGGGAAAAAAACAAAAAAGCATTAGAGGGATGGCAGAGATAGAAATCACTGGGCCAAGAGCATGCCAAGAGCACGCACTCAGCTGGTTAATGCAGCCCCGCTGATAAGTGGTAACTCATGATGTTTAATTGCATGCAACTACCTGTCCGTGCTTTTGTTCCCCGGGTGTGAGGAGTGCCTTGAGACAGTGCTGACTGCAGCAGCCGCGCTCGGCTCCACACGCAGCACAAGGGCACCCGAAGAGAAAAGAAATAAATAAGCAAGCAATTAATATGCCCGTTTCAGAGGAAAGTTTCTATGTTGTTGGAACTGCCAAAGACGGAGGGATTGTCTACTCAGGAGAAAACCCGTGCTCCAGCTATTTTTAATCTATCTCTTTCAGAGCGCTGCAAACTGTGACGCTTTCAAAGTGTTTTTGAAGCGCGACAAATATTTTTAGGAAGAAGAAAGGCAGAAAAAGTTATGTGGGGTGAAAAGGGAAGGAGGAGGCTCTGCTCTGGGTGACTTCCCATCTGGGATGGGGTAAGAGCAGCCCCACGGACAGTTAGTGCCGAGCAGCTGACAGGCTGCGGCTTGTTGGCGTGGCCCTGCCCCTGTGTCAGCAGAGCTGTAGCTGGATAATTATACTTCTCTCTCTCTCTGGACATTTGCACAGAGGCAAAGCTCGAGGCACAAACCTAAAGCAAATTGCATGGTGGCATCTGTGTGCTAATAAGATGCCTCTGCATTTGAGAGCGTGAGAAATAGGCTGGCTGGGCTTTAAAAAGCAGGAGGATGAACGGATGGCAAATGTCATCCCCGTTCACCCTAGGGGTGTGGGTGTCCCTGCTAAGGAAGGGTTTCAACCCAGGTTAACCCGTCCCCTGTCAAGGCATTCCTTATCCATCACCCGCAGGTGAACTCAGGGCTGAAGCCTGTCAACGTGGAGTCCGTGGGGGTCTTAGATGTAAGACCAGGGCTTTGGCATGGGAATGCCAGCTACAGCAGTGCTCCCTGAGCCACGCTTCTGCCCAGGAGGGATTTATTTTACAAACAGGTTTTCTTTCCACCAGCAAAGCTTTTGGAGAATTGGATTATTTATGAGTATTTGAAATCTTTGCATTGTTGATTTTTTTATGTAGCCTAACTTTGTTGGGATCTCTCATCTTCTGTAAAATACTACAGTTTTATTTCAGGGTGGAAATTTCATATGAAATCCAATACTTTATGTACTTTATGATTCCTTTCTGTTGCCAGCTCTTTTATTTTTAATAACTTCTGAGATCAACGAAGCAATGCTGTTTTCTGAGAATGTTTTGTACAAACTGTCCAGATGTTCAAATACCAGTACAGAAGTATTCCAAGAAAAGAAGGCTCTATCTTCTGTCATTACAAGAAATATATTTGCTATCACATTATTAACAGATAACCCCCCTTGGTCATCAGTAGAAGTAAACATCAATTTTTATTTGTGTTTTTGTAGATCTTTCTCTATACCATCTACCTAATGAACTCACTCCAAACAGCATCTCCAGCTCTATCATTTATACTGCTGAGCTAATAATTTAATTTTCATTGTGAGGGGAAGGGGGAAGATGGAAGGAAAGAGATGATTTTACTAAATTGCTTCACTTTGGATAATGCTCATCTTCTGGCCACTTCTGATTTGTATCTGCCATTGACATTTCCAGTTTCTTAGAAATTAATTCCCTTTCTTTAAGGGAAGAAAAATACCTTGACTGGTCGTGCAGGCAGCCGGGGACTGCAGGGGATTCGACAGGGCTCAGCTGAGCCGGCTCAGTAAAGCATCTCCCCACACTTCCCTGCCCGAAGGGCTGGTTTCGGGCGGGCAGCCGCCTGCCTCACCCCACAGCTCCCCGGTCGGGATGCGGGCAGGAGCAGCGGTGGCTCCGCTGCCCACGGGCAGGGCAGGGCAGGGCCCTGGGCCGAGGAGCAGGTCTCTGCTCCTCCATCCCTGCCCTGGGAAGGGCCCTGCGGGGCTGCCCCAGGGTGCACAGGGAAGGTCCCGCCACTGGTGTGGGGAGCCTTCAGCAGCTCCCTTGGGGCTGCCGGGAGCGGGGGACACCACAAAGCTCCCAAAAACCCAGGCTGTCCAAGTCGATCCCTCTCCTCAGACACCCAAGGCAGGGTGCTGGGAGCCAGCTGCCCCCTCCCTCCCCCGGTCTCTCCCCGGGCAGGCGCTGCTGGCCCTGGGAAGCGGCGACCGGGCAGGTCCCGCACTGCCCTTGGCCTGCTGCAGGCTCTGGGGGAGAAGGAGAAGAGAGAAAAACCCAACCAAGGTGCCATTAAAGTTAATTGTTTTTATTGCTGGTTTAATAGTGTCTTGTAAATCTTTTTACGACCCAGCCCAGGAACACCAGTGAGGCCTAAACTGGAGTTGGAGCAGGATGAGTAAGGGAGCAAGGACAGGAGAAGAGCAGCTCTTGCTCTGCTTTCCCCCCTGGTCCCTGCCAGGCTGGAGAGCTGCAGACTTGGGGCCATGACGCCCAGAAGAGATTCCTGCCAGCGCAGAAGCGGGTGGAATAAGCCCTAAAATATTCTACACCCCTTCTCTACCCAGCCAAGACCTGAAGCTCCCTTTTGCCCCAGCAGAAGGCTCGGCTGGGCCCATCCAAGTGTGTTTGTTCCTTGCAGAAACGCCACAGGAACCCACGCGTGTCCTGCAACTCGTGGCGACAGCACCGGACACGGAGGAGGAGCGGGGGCACCTCGCTGAGGTCCCTGCAGAGCTCAGGAAAACCCCTTTGATCTTGCGTACTTGCAAGGAGAAAGCTAATCCCATGTTGTGATATAAGTACCAGATGCTTCTTGGAAGAATTATACTGGGGCACAGGGTTAATGCTCCAGCTTTTCTTTAAAGTGTCCTGTGGATTATTCCCCGATTAAAAGGATTGTTCCCCAAACGGCTGGAGTGTCAGCCCGGCTGTTATTGTTGTTGTTGATACATGGGGCAGGGGAAAGGACATGGGGGGAACAGGGTGTTGGGATTTATTTCCTGCCTCAATAACCTTTTGCCCCCCCTTTGCCCGACCCCTTTTCTCCCTTACAAGCTCACCGGGGGGTGGGTTGGCCACTACCGGAGCTGCTCACCCAGGAGGAGAGGGAGGGAAGCTGGGGAAAAGGGTGCTGAGAGGGTTTTTGAAGATTTTTTCAAAGTTCATTGGGCATTCACCTCTGTTTGTGACACCGAGGTCGTGGCAGGGGGGGCAGAGCGGGTAAAGGGCTCAGCCCCTGCAGCAGCACATCCCACTCCGAGCCCCAGATCATCCCCGCACAGCACAGGGGGCACGGGGGAAACGAAGGGGAAGAGAGAAGGAAATGTTGTGCCTCTTCCTGCTCCCGCCGCCCAAGGCAGGCGATGCTGCAGCTCCCCCCCCGTGGGGACCCACCCGGGGCGCAGCCCCCGACTCTGCACCCGCAGAGGTGTCCCCTGCCTCCCGAGCAACCCACGGAGCAGCCGCATCTCTCTGCCTCACCCCCAGCTCCACTTTTCTTTTTTTTTCTTTTTTTTTTGTTTTCTCCGCCGCTTTTGAGTCCCAGCCCCAGCCAGATCTGCATCCACCTGCCCACCGCCCCCGTCACTTCGACCCGAGCATCCTTTGAGCCTCTGCCCCTCGCCCCGGGGCTGCTGCCACAGTTGTGCGAGTGGGGAGCCCCCCCACCGCCCCCCGCTCCCCGGGGCTGGGGAGAAGCTGGCAGGGGGCTCGGTGCCGGGCTCGGGCAGAGGGCGATGGGCTCCCGCACCCCGGGCCGGGGGGCGCTGCCAGCCGGGCACCCCTCGCCCCCTCCCGCTGCACCGCTCGCTCTCCCCGCTGATCTCAGTTCAACGCACGTCTGCCCCCAACGAGAAAACGGCAAATGTTTTAAACCAGGACGGTGCCGGGCTTGGAAGGGGCGAGGGAGGAAAACAGCACCTTCCCAAAAGCAGAGAAAAAGCAGCAGCTCCAAGGAGGCACAAGCACAGCATCTCCTCCCTCACCGCGGCCAAGGGGCTCCGGGGGTCCCCTCCCACGCGTCTCCCCAGCTCCCTCTCCGGTACGGGGCGGGGGGATCGGCAGAGGAACTGCTGTCTCCAGGTTAGGGAGCATCACACCTGTATTTCCTGGGGACGTAAACGAAATCGCCCCCTGTGCGGCAGCGAGAGGAGCGCTGCCCCCGCCCGGGGCCGCCCGTGCACTGTCTCTCCCGGGGGAGCGCAGCCCCCCGGACCCCCTGATCCCAGATAACCGCGGCTCCTTCCCTCGACGTTGTCCCCCCCGCCCCCCCAACTAGATGTAGTGCTGGGCCTCGGGAGGCCCATGAACACATAGAGCTTCCTACTGAGGCTGTCACTTGACTGACAGCAAAAAGCTTCTGGGGAGATGGACGAGCACGAGTAGGTGGACACAGAAAAATGTAGAATGAAAAGATAAAGTGAAAACAGAACAGAACGTTCATCCAAAACCACAGCCCTTTCGGGGGCTGTAATGTGTTTAACTTAAGAATGTTGTGTTTGTGATTGGGAAAGATGTAAAGAGACTATATGTATGTAAGCATATGTGCTTGAAAGAGGCACAATATCCATTTGGAATGCTCTATTAGAAATGATATTAACTACAGAAATATATCCAAGACAAACCACACGTGTCAGTGCCCAGCTACTTGTATACTGATATATCCCCTTGGTGCTTTAAAAGAAGAGGAAAACAAACTGTGAATGAGTAGGAAATACCACAAGCTTCCAGTCCTTACATTTCAAGATGACTTACAGTTTCTCAAAAACTCCATGTTTGTGTGTTCATGCGCCTGTTTGTCTGTACCATTCGAATCCTGTGAACAGATTTCTAAGTAATTCAGCTAGGGATGACCTCTATGAAGCAGACAGGATCAAACATTTAACACATTGTCATAATTATTACAGTGTGTGCTGCAAATGAATGTAGTTTCACTAAGGAGCTGAGACAAATATAAGATCTGAGGCAAATATCAGAGAGGCTGGCTGAGCTTTTTCGAGCTGCATTAAATTGACCGTTTAAATGGTGTAAACTTGATTATGGTGCAAACATGATTAGTTCCCATCAAAGCCGAATCACTCCTGATAGTGAGTTACAATAATGTGAGCCGGCAGGTTGGCAGCAGTGCAGGCTGCTCAGTTAATAGGCAGTTAAGAAAAATGTAACAGATCCAATGGCTGTAACAAAATTTTAAGGAATAAATTTTGATGTCAGGTACTTTGTTGTAAGGTGGAGTTACTTGCTGAAGCTGAGAACAGAGTTTAGTCCAAGTATCGATGACATCTGTTAAAACCAAGCTGGGCTTTTACGATCCGTTGAAATGACACAAAGTAAGGAAATTGTGATTATTTTGGCAAGGCTTCTTAAAAAAAACCCCTTTTCTTGGAGCCAAAACGAAGTGGATTTGGTAGAATTGTGAACATTTTAGTTTATGACATTTGCAGGCCGTTTTTACTTCGGCTGTGTTTATTTTATGGGCACTTTTTTAACAAATTAAAATTGCATTAATATAATAGAAATACTTTTAAGGTTTCAAAGTATTTAATATTTTTTAATGACAACTGACTTTTCTGGCATTGCAACAAGAATAACTTCAATTAAAAAAAGAAGATGTTTTGATGCTCCACCATTCCCATAAAGTTTATCCTGACTTGTATTAGACCTGTCAGACACATCAAAGATGTGAAAACAAGAACACTCAGATTGCTTTACTTGAGGACTGCCTATATTTTTGTGTAAATAATAAAAAAGGAACTAATCCGTTTCTTCCTCCTCATTAGGCCAAGAATTCTTGTAGATAATTAAAGTCAGGAAGTGTAACTTTTAACAGTTGCATTGGCTGTGCCCCGCTGTTTTCTAACTCCCATTACCCGAGCAGCCGCTTAAAAGATTTATTTTCTACAGAAAGAGAAAAATACAGCACCTATCTTTGCAGAGTCGTCTTTACGGTTCTGCCAGTGGGTGCTCCAAAATAAATGTTCAAGGCAAAAGAAAACAATCCGAGCCTCAGACTATAGAAACCTCACTGTAAATACTGTGTTAATAAGCCCTTTTAAAAACGTTTTAAAAACCAAAAAAAATGCGTTCCTACCTAGCTCTTACCTTAAAATTAAAACAGGTGAAAGATACTCTGTATTTTGAAGCAAAAGGTAGGAGTAAGAGTATGTTTATAAGTCTTATATTTTACGGGTATTTGAATTTGGGAAAAAGCAGAGTGGTTTAAAGAGAAAACGGCTAGATTCACGGCAGGCGCGTTTCCTGTTGCACAAAATTGTTACTCAAACTTGAAGATGTATTCGAGATATTTTTTAACTCATCGGGCTTCTACAGGTGTTCCGTGCTTAAACTAAGCTTAATGGCGGCAATAATTCGTTTCACCCCCGACAGAAGAAAAACCTTCAGAGTCTGGGTGCCGCTCCCCGAGGCCGGGGCGCTGGGATGCGGACGGGAAGGGTCCCTGTCCCGCGCGGGGCG
>JAVJGI010000001.1:91934039-91949381 GCA_035590275.1 Ibycter americanus
ACCCCCCCCCCCCCCAAAAAAAAAAAGAAAAAAATAAGAAAAAAAAAAAGAAAGAAAAAAGAAAGAAAGAAAAAAGGAAAACCAGAAAATAAAGAAAAAACCAAACAAAAAAAGAAACAAAAAACCCCCAAACCCCCAGTCCTTAGAAACAGCTGGATCGAGCTGCCCAGTCCTCCCACCACTCTCTGGAATCCAGAGGAGAAGCTCAAGGAAATAAAAGGTGAGATCAAAAATAACCCCCGGCACCCCCTGTTAACCCCCGGCCAAGGCTTGGCAGGCTGGAGAAGGCGTAAAAGCCGTGAGCAGAAGGTGGACAGTGGGTGTGAAGTGTGGTGTGGGGGCAGGGAGCGCTGCCCCCCCGGCCCTGGGTGCCTAATCCCAGCGCTCCCCCCCTTCCCTCCTCCAGATCCGTTTTCTCCAAGGAAAGTCACAAGGTAACCACGGCTGGCTGTAACCTAAGAACTGAGGATGGCTGGGAGATTATTTTTACATTAAGAGCTGCCCGAAGATGCAAACGTGCCTTCTGATGAGTTTTGCACTTTGGATTTTGACCGAGACATGCGTAGTCATCTCCTGCTAAACGTCCTGCCCCCGCGATGGTGCTCACACACACACACACGTGCATGGCCGCAGCGCGCAGCGCAATCCCCAAGGCATGCCTACCCGGACAGAGCACCCAAGGTATAAAAAGAAATTCAAGCTTCTGCTCTGAAACCGATCTCCTTTCCCCTGGATCACACTTTTGATCTAATTTGTTTCTCTGTCCAAATGACTTGGCTCAGCCTTCCCCCTGAAAATTCGGTGTACAGTTGACATCAATCATGTCTCAGTCTAGGGAGGGATAAGGATAGAATATCAGAGAGGTGACCATGCATGCCACATGATTCAAATCATCTCAGCATTGATTAATTGGGTTCAATCTGAGTTTCAGAATCATAACAACTGTTGTTCCCCTTCACATAACATCAACAGGGCCTTTAAAGCAGAGTATCCGTTTACTCCAAGGCATGTGATGCATTAAGACCATCATCTTCTATTAAACCTTAAAGGCTGGATGAATTCTAGACAAACTCAATTAGCTCAAGATGGTTCTGCAGTGATTAGACATTGTTACCCCTTCCCCTTCATCAGGCATTTTTCTACCCCCTCTACTTTTTAATAGCAAGGACAAAGTATTTTGACATATGGAAGATGCCTGCCTGCCTTCAGCCTGTCCTGTCACTGCTCTGACCCCGCAGGTAACCTGCTTCAATGATGGCAAATCCCCTCTAAAACTCATATAGGAAATATCTCATAAAAGCATGACCTACTCCCCCGGACTTAAAGAAAAGCTGTTTGGGGCATGAAGCTGTTCTCAAGACGAAGAAGGAGCAGACAGAAGACTCTGTTTCTGAGTTGGCCAGGAGAAGATTGTTGCTCAAGCTCCGAAGAAAGGAAGAGCCAGGCAGGACTCCAGGCCCTTACAAATGAAGTTATCCCTGCCCCCACACCCAGTAACAAGTTGTGCCTCGGTTAGATAGTTGCTCATCAATTAACTACAGCTAAAACAGGAGAGAAACACCGTCTGGGTGGACGGGGGGTGAGCAGGGTTTGAGATGGAGACTACTTCAGGTTTCCATATGTTAAGAAAGATGAGCCATATTTGTGTGTGTTTGATTCTTATCTACCAGCTGGGATCACTCATCCGGGTTGTAACTGAAATAATAATGATTAAAGAAAAGCATGCCTGCCTTGTAATGTTGCAAGTATGGGCCTCCACATCACATATATTCAGCCCCGATTGAGGAATGACCTATCACAAACGCAGCCTTGAGCAATCAGAGGAATATCATTTCTAATTACTGTTTTGCAAGCTGAAACCCTATTAAGTACTTCCCTGTTATGCCTATTATGACTGGTTCTACACGTAAAACAAAAGCATCCTTTTTTTAATCGTTCCACTTTGCATGGGAGCGATATCACTGCGATTCAGCTCAGGGATTGCTTTCTTTTGTTTCTTCTATGTATTTCTTAAGAAAATCTTGGAGGCTTTGGTTGCAGAGGTTGAAAGAGATGAGTGTTGCATGAACGCCCCTTGCAGCAGGAACAGCCTAAGAACTGTGCTTAAATCCATCCCCCGATTCAAGGCATCACTATTTTCAAGTAGAGAAATTCTACAACTAGACTTTTAGGCGAGTTTTAAGACAAGTTTACTTTAAAGCTTTTATCTGCGCAAACTGCCTTGCTACCAGTATGCCAGCAGTGAAAATGGATATATGATGTTTATGTGATATAAATGGATATCCTAGAACAAAACACATGCAGCGCAGCAGGGCCTTGTTAGGCACCGTGCTGGGGATCGCACTGCCCTTCAGAGCACCCGGCAGTCACACAGCTAACCCAAGTGCATCGTCCTGAGCTGTATGGCTGACCTCTGGTTTTGACTGATTTTAGCACTAGAAACAGTGCAGTGGGGAATAAAACAAACCCCAAAGACACGGTAACAGTAAGTGCACGACTGAAAAGCACTGTGATGGTGGGAGATGGCAGCAAACACTCCAAAGGGACATCCGAGTGATGCTCGGCTTTGGGACCAGGACTCCAGAGTAGGGAGTTGTCACTGTGTTCACATAAATTAATCAAGGTGATTAATTAAGGAAGTAGCTGTGCTGACTTCAGGCAGGATACTCAAGTGATTTGGTCAAATAACAGAAACTGTTGTCTGGACACTTATCAGGTCCACGTGGGTTTTAGTCATCACTCACTAAGGCAGAACCAGAGTTTTGCTCTCTCTGGTTTCACATCTGAAAAAGACAATTCTGCTTGTTTCTTTCACAGATACAAGCCAGGGGGACAAACACACTTCACAGGTACCTGAAGCCACATTTGAAAGCAGTGGAATAAACAGGTGAGTACACAAAGATGGACAACAACTGATTTTCAGGCCAGTTGACTTCCAGCTCAGCCAGAGCAGAAGCAGGCAGTCTCCCATCACTGAATTTCTATGAGACCTGTGGGACATGCCATGATTGCACTCCAAAGGAGAAAGCCAGCAGAGATCCTTCCCTGACATCAGTCAGTGGTTACTACTGATGTGAGCAATGCTGGAATATGCGAAAGACCTTAAAAAAGGAACTACTGCTAAAAATGTACAGCCCCCAGCCATTTTGTATATATAGCCCAAAGTAGCAGACACTTTCATCTTTTCTTTCTCACTAGACAGACCAAGAGTAGCATCCCCTTATGTCCTAAGGGAGCTGAGAAAACAAACATCATCCTTTGAGATGAACTTGGACAGAACAGAAAAAGCAACCGGAGATTCACATTTCAGCCTTCACATCCAGACTGGCAGGGAGCGACGGGGACAGGGGCCATGAAACCGCAAAAAGCTGCTGATTCCCATTTCCCTCGTGCACTCACGGAGGCAGGGCTGGGGGCAGAGCTGGGGCATGGCATTAAAGACCAAATTGTTCATGACCCGCAGGAGCAGTCCCACACAAGATTGTACTGGCAACCCAGCACTGGCACTGTCTGACCCGCAAACCTTAACCAATCTGTTACGGGCTCACAGAGCAGTGGCAGCAGTCCTTTCCTATGGGATTAAATGCCTGGAGAATGGTCTGTTCTCCTGGAGAAGAGGCAAGCATCTCCCTCAGCCCTTTGCGCTCCCGGGATGGAGGTTTCAGGCGCTGTGTGGATAAATCCCAACACTGAGACTGGCTATGCTGGAAAAGCAAAATTTTCTTCCCCCTGCAAGTCTTAGAGAGGAAAGATTTCCCAAGGGCTGGCGCCACGTGAAGAGGTTCTTCATCTCCCCGTAATACAAACCATCCATCTGCGTGGAGTGGATTCCTTGAGGGTTGTTTATTTTCTCTCACTTCTTTTTCCTTCTTTCACATCAGCTGCCCAGTCCCTTCCCCCAGCTCTTACACGAAGTCTCAGATGGGAAACTGGAGATGGATGCATCCCTGAGAGCAGCGTCGTTATCTCCTAATTTGTGGTGGGAAGGGAGCACAGCAGCACCTGCGCTTCTCAGTTTGGGCCAGCTCTCAGAGATGACCCTCACGTTTCCCCCTGTAATGATACCCACTGTCCATCATCTCTGTAGGCTGTGAGTCTCCCCCCAGCAGGAATGGGATAACTACTCACAGTAGACTCCTCCAAAGCAGCTGAAGGCAAGGAAATGAGAGAAGGAATGCACTGAACAGACCTGGATTTGAACTTTTAAGTCTCCCTCTCGCTGAGCATAACTTTTCACTTTGAATTTGACTGATCCAGTAGCTATAAGCTATGGAGAAAGAGCGGTGTAAGGATGTATCCATCCCTCCGGACTTTCTGGGAACTCCAAGCTGGTGCTGTCCCAAGTTTCTTCTGAGCCTCAATTCATTTAGCATTCACCAAGCGAACTATTCCAGGAATGTGCAAGGATCAGTCCCCAGTAGAGCACACTGAGAAAGGGGAGGCCGTACAGCAGCACAGCATTTCCCCCAGCTTTTTAAAGCAGATTTCTTTTCCCTGCCTTCCAGCCAACTTCCCCTACGTGACCTGAGAAGTTTCCCCAACAAAAATATAGATGTAACCTTATCTAAAGTGAGTGCAGCAAATGTACTATGGATGATGCGTAATTAATAACAGAAAAATAATGTTTCCCCTGTTATTAAATCAAGGCCTCCCCTGACCTCTCACCCTCATATAAGTGCCTTTGGTTTTATGACAGCAACGGACAAAGTTATTGTGTGTCCGTACGTGCACGCACATCCTAGCTGGTGAGGGGCTCACCTAACTATTGCTGGAGTTAGTTTAGGGATTTTCCTTTTTTTTTAAGGTTAAAAAAAGAAATGCCTCCAGTAGTTTATACGATGCTTGGCCGGCGAATGAACTCAATCAGTGTATGAAACTAATCTGGTTCCACTGAGGAAAGATTCTGCCTCATGGTCTGAGCGTAACAATATCTATTTACACACACGCATGTGTACGTGAATTGCTTTTGGGCTCCCTAATGCATTTCCAGGCTTAGATGGATGCTCAAGGAATGTATCAATATTTTTATATATTTGCAGCATGCAAAGAGAAAACAAAGAGCAGTCAAATTCCCTGGACAGGCTCAGCATTTTTTTGGTTGTAACACAGTAAAATCTTCACTGCTTACAAGGCAGCATTTCTTCCCTGGCTGCTTTTCTTGTTTTAATACTGTTTTAATACTTGCAGACGCTCAGCCCCCAGCCATCACCACTGACAAAAACGTATTTATACATTGGGAGAGATGAACTAGGGAAAATTAACAAGTTCTGACCTGAAAGCGCATCAAGACTTTAAAGAAATTAATAAATACAAGGGCCAGCTTGGTTTTCTCTGCCATTCCCCCCTTCTCCAACACGTTGATTGTCAGTAATGCTATCTAACTCCAGAGGTCATCGGGCTTGTCTGATGTATGGGCTTCCCTTCTGATTCATTACGTTTGATGCACGGCTCTTCCAGGAGTCAACTCAGCAAAATCCTTGGGTTAATGGAAGCCACACCAGCCCCTAATCCAGTAGCTTTGAATTCTTCTGTTTGTGTTGGATAGGCGCTGCGTGAAAGCCCGGTCTCCCAGGGTCAGAGAAGTTCCTTCTGATCATCATCAGCAGTGATGTGAACGCCAGGTCACACATTTTCCACCGGTCCTCCAGATTTAACAGACAGCAGCAATGGTGCTCCCTCGCCCTGCTACACAGCCCAGGGACCTGCCACCGCCCAGGGACTCTGGCAGGGAGAGAGGGAAGGGACAGGACTGTGTCTCTATCATCACATAAAGCCGTTTGGATGCAAGCCCCCTCCTATTCCTGTGCTTATTTAATTGTCTAATTTCAAAGCAAGTAATTTCAAGACAATTAGTTTCATGGCTCAGCCCAGAGCTGTGCCTTTCCCCCAGACGTTTTCTTTTTTGTCATTCTCTGAAGTGCTAAAAGAAGCGGAAATATTGGATTTCTTCAAAGTTTTCAGCCCAATACTTTCCTTTAAGAGAGGTGGAAAACTCTTTGCCTTAAACACACAGATGTGAGCCAGCCCCTGGGTCTCAGAATTTATCCATTCAGCCCCTGTGGTTTGAATGTATAAATCTGTGCGGAGATCAATGTGTCTTTTAAACAGCAGCCACGCACGCAAGCGCTCCAAGGTAAAAGCTCCCGTAAAAGCAGGTATTTCCTCTGTCCTCCTCGCTCACACATTTACCTGCCACACTTCCCCAGCTCTGCCTGCAGAAGGGTCAACACGGCCCCCGAAGTTAGGGAAGTGGGAGGGCATGCCGCGCTCCCTCCTCTTCCAGATTCATCGCTCACTTCGGTTTAATCATTCAATCGAGCTAAATCCTGCCACGTTCCTCCGACGCAGTATCATGCACCAGACTATAAATACCGTGCCCTGCCTTTCCCTGGTGCCCTCCCTTCCCTCAAAATGCGAGTCGAGGGCGTATCGCTTTCTAGCCGGGCTCCAGCAAAGGCAGCCCCAGCCCAGTAACCTGCTCCCGGGAAGGGGGAGAGGGGACATTCATCTTCTGACTGATAAGGGCATTTGTGGGCATCCCGTTTGAAGGGGAGCTTTCCCCAAAGGGTAAGGACACAGGTGGCATGTGATACGTGTCTGAGGGGTGGGGGGCCTGAAGTTTTCCTCCTTTACTCTGTATTCCCAGAGGAACACAGCTATTTTAAGAGGATAAGGGCTATTGGAGGGGGGAGCCTCCAAACCCAGGGAGCGCAGGCAGCCGCGCAGCTTGCCGGGCTGTACAGTCCTGCTGCCTACCAGCAGCAAACTGGCTTTGCACTGGTCAGGATGATAACCAACTCGGGCAGGTTAAAATGGGATCAAGGAGTCAAGGCATCTCCTCCAAATGGATTAATGCAGGTGACAGAAGCGAGTTAACCCACCACCTTCCCACTGCTCGCTGCTCTGCGTTTAAATCCCTCTTCAGCCGGGCGCGGGGTGCACCGACACACGCTTCCCTTCCCACCAAAACCTGCCATTTATTTACTGCTTTAGTAACTCTTCTGTGCCCGCACAATACGCAGACATGAATGGCTGCAGCTGCTTCAAAAAAGGCGCTTTCTGTCTTCCAAGTCACCATCGGGTCTCATAAATCTTACAAATATTTCATGGAGCACCAAAACACCCCCCCGCCAACAAGCTCCTTTCCAAGTGCAAAAATACTTTCAAGTTCAACAAAATGTTTCATTTCAGTAAGGGCAAGCTCTTTCATCTGGCTTTGGAGCTTCTTTGTTCAATTATTTCTCTATGGATTCCCTTCTGAAATGAGTTAAAAAATGAAATAAAAAATAACTTTTTCAGTCTGAAAACATCCAAATACTACATTTTGCAAAGAAACTCCCTATTCCCCTTAGGTTTTTTTTGGGGGTGGTGGTGTTTCTTTTTTCTTTTTCTTTCATTACACAAAGCTTTGCCATCAGCTGTGACATTTTGTGAGGATGGGTTCCACCAAAATAGTATTTTCTGATGAAAACCCAACATTGTTGCATTTCCCCGCTCTGCAGAGATCAGTCCCTGGGACCGAGCAACCCTCCACCACTCCTAAAAACCCCTCTCCAAGAACTATGCACAAACACAGCCAACTCCATTTTAGAAACAAATCTGCTCTGTTTACTGATAAATATTTATTCAGATATTTACCAAGAAAACATGAAAGGCAAATCTAGCATCTGTATTTCTAGTATCACTCGCTGGGGAATATCGCTAAATACACTGGGGCACAGGCATCAGAGGGCAGCTTCGACATCACCTCCAAATTTATTTGCTTGTGCAAATCAGGTTTTTCCCCTCCCTTAAAATCAAAGGTGAAATTCTGATTTACTCTGCAGGCCACAGCATATCTGCCAGCTGAACGTTGCAGCCCTGCTCAGCTGCTCTGCAAAGCATTATGTTGTTATGACTCAGAAAAAGCAAAATAATGAATTCACATGCCCATGGGGAAAACCCAGCATGGGGGTGGCTGGGGGTACCTCCTCCTGGGGCAGGGGACCTCTCCCAGGACATCCATATGGGATCTGCAGCCGTTTCCATTTACGAAAATGCCCTGATGTGGCTTTTTTCCCTGACTTTAGGTGAGTTTCTTATTTCTGATTTATGCCAGCTAGCGAGAGACAAGTGTTGGTCGGCATGACGCTGTACAGCACTTCTTCATTTGCTAATATTACAGGCAGTTATTGCAGAATAATAGGTCTGAAAAGACCTTTGCTGCAGCTTATTCTATCAGATGAAGCTGTGGTTTCATACGGATGGAGAAAATCAGCTACAGCAGCAGAGCTCAAAAAAATATTATAACGATACAAGTACAAATAATAACAGCATGAAAAGAAGAAATGCTCATGAACCCACTGCAGAAATGTTCCTAAGCAATGAAGTCCCGACAACTGTAAATCTCAAGCCCGCAAAGTTTTATCCCTGTACTTAGATTTAACTTTGCTTTCCCTGAAGTAGAAAATAGCTCCCGATCTGAGTTCCGCCTCTGGTTTGAAGGCTCATAGCTGGAGCCTGCCAATTCTGGAGTGTCTGAATAGGCAGAAAATTAAGGATTTTAGCTAAGGTACTTTGTTGCCAAACACCAAACCAGAATTTTCTCTTTACTGTAAATTGGTATTTATCTTTTTGTACAATACATAAAAAGATAGATTAATAGTGCTAGAAGAAACAAAGCTGCCACTCCCTGAAATCATGGGAATAAGGATGTATTCTGGCCAAAAATTACACACATTTTTTGCAAGAAAGGGGCTTTTGTTTGTTTGTTTGCAACCAGCTACGAAATTCTGCAAAACCTAAGGAAATGCTCCCAAATCAGAGTGAGAACGATTGCCTCAGGGGTTCCTTCAGTACTTTGGGAATATGGAAAAAGAAAGAAAAAGATAAATTATGAGGTGGCACCTGAAAACGTGCTCAGCTTTCAGCGCAGAGGAATGTAAACATGTTGTTTTGCTTACTTTCATCATCGATTTCAGGAAGCCGGGAAGGCTGCTCAGAAAATGGTTCCCCAGCCTCAGCTACAATGCAGTTCCAATAATAGACAGCGTAGGCAGATGCTTAATCATCTTCAAATCATGTTTCGCTATGCCAGATCTAAAGCTCTTGGCCCGCAGTAGGACACAGTTAAGCTCCTGTTTAGCTGTAGAGTTGCTACAGGGCTTGAAGGCAGTTGTCCCACCACCCGGGCAGAGCCAGGCCTTGGATGTGCTGGGAATACGGGCAATCTGGGGCTGTGTCTGACAGGCAGCTTGGAAACTTTCTATAGGAGAGGGGTTGTTAAATTACAAACACCTCATAGTTCTCAGGAACTATTTTTCCTACTTCTTGACTGATTTTTGAGCCTTAAAATTTGCACCTACGCCCAGTGCCCTATGCTACATACCCACGTCTGACACAGCACCCTTCCACTCCAAGGTACAAATGAGGGGACCCCTCTCCTGGGGGAACCATGGGATCTTCAGAGATCCTTTCATGTTCGCAACAAGATTTACGGCTTCATGCTCACCATCAACCTTCTAATTCCCGCTGGAGCTGAAAGAAGAGCTTGCTTGGGTCTGAAACCTGCTGCCTCCAAGGGGACATAAATCCACTGGCCTCTGAAGAACGGCTGTAAGACGTCTACACATTCAGCTGGGCCCTCCACGACAGCGCCCAGCTGCACTCCCATGTACAAAGCTTTTGCTCGTCTATTTATTGCAACTGCCTGCTAGTGCCATGACATGTAGGTGAGTAAATACCACTGCAAAGGGCTGCTGCTGCTCCCACAGCTGGTGGAAATGGCGCCAGAGGGCGAGGGAGGCAGGAAGGGTTAAATAAGCCACGTGTTGTGTTATTGCGACTGGAGTTTGGCCAAGATGCGAGGGCTAATATTGCTCTGTCGGGATGGGTGCCATGGAATCCTTCCTGACTGGGAACGCTTGCGGCCTTGGTCTCGCATCTCACCCAAAAGGCACCGCAACAGCCCAGTGACCCCAGTTCAAAGCAATAACGGGGTGTTGAAAGGGACGGCCGCCAGCCTGTCTCCCAGCACATCCCACCACGTCGCCCTGGGCAGAGCTGGCCTGCCTGGGCAGACCAAGGGGCCAGCACACAGCCAGGGCCAGCACACATCCCAGCCGACTGGCCCTGGCGAAGGCTGCTGCCAGCTCTGGGTCTGGATAATCCTTGCCAGCAGCTTCTGTGCAGAGATTCACAACAGAAGACAACGCTGGGAATGCCTTCATCCACACCACAGCAAGGGGACACTGCTGGCTTCCTCACCATCGGCCACATGCCACATCCACAACCCTTGAGGCTAAGCTTTCTGCTGTGGCTTTTTTTCTCTCCCTCTCCCACGGAGGGGAGCTAACTTTCATCCAGCTACTCCTGGCCTGGTAAAAGCAAGGGCATGGCAGCGCTGAACGCCAGGCTGTGGCGTGGGGATGCCACCAGTGGACACAAGCTGGCGTGGACACACTGCACATTCCATGGCTCTGATTACGGCCACCAGCCTGGCTTCTCCCCGCCAGCCCCAAGAGGGACACCGGCATGTAGACAAGGTGTACAAATCCAATAAAATTAACACCTCTCTCCCTCCTACTCTCAGTTCTTACTTTGGGAAATAGGACACACCAGGATTTTTCTGCTCAGGATTACCCGGGTTTATGCGAGGCGAGCTTTCAAACAGGCTAGGCTGTGCTGGTACAGACTCTGTGTGATTGCTCCATTCCTTTACACAGGGCTCAGGATCAGCCCATGCCAGAAAGTCCCCCCAGCAACAGGGTTTGAAATCTATCTGGTTGAAATAAGCAAACTCCTTAATAAAGGCTCTTTCTTCAGGTTCAAGGTTAGCACGTTTCTGCTTGGCTTCAAATAAATTTAGGATGCTGCTTCGAAAGCATCCTGGACCAAATCAACTTGAGCAGCAGCATCAGAGTGCGCACACAGCTCAGGGGTGCGTTAACTCACCTGGGGGCTCAAACCGAGTTACCGCCGAGACCCGCTAATTGCACACATGCATATATGGGGCAAACGACGGTTTGCTTAAACCTCCGTGAAAGATGTTTAAACTAACAGGTTTTACCTTGTATTTGTCATAGGCCAGGAATACCCCCATGGCCGGTTAATGCACAGCAGCTGAGCCCCGGTAACTTGATCACGTGTCTGAACCCGGTTCAGAGACTGTCATACAAGAATAAAAACGCTGCAGTAAGTTTCATGTGGGGGGAAAAGCGGAGGAAGCCTGCATGAGCCGGGGCGGGGGAAGAGCCCAGCAGCCCTGCTGCAGCCAAACCCAGCGCTCCCACCCAGCCCTGGCACCTGGGACCCAACTGCAGCCGGCCCCGGTGACGCCAGGCTTCCCTGATGCTGTTTTTGGGGAGGATGTGGCTTTTCCTAACTTCACGCGGTTGCTCCTGAATTACATTGGCATGGGCAAAGAGACCTGACCTCTGCAGTGGCCACCTCCACCTCTGCAGGAGCACAGGGCTCTACGCTGCCCTTAGCTTCAATAAGTGGAGCCGAGTAGGTACATCACTTCTTTCTCCAATCCCTGACCAGACTGACTTAGTTCTGTATTTTCAACAGGAAGGATTTGTTCCAGTATCCAGAACAGTGCCAAGCACTTCAAAAAGGTGAAAAATATGCGCAAAAAACCACTCATAAATACCTCTGCTCAACTCAGGGCAAGCCAAGCAGATGGAAGCGTGACATTCGTGTAGCAAAATATTCTGGGAAACAATTAATGTGGGATCAGGATCAAGAAAAATACGCTCGCTAAGTTATTCAAGTAGCAAGACCAGATGGCAGGCTGCTTCCCTGACCGATGGCACTTGTCCATTGCACTGTCACAAGTCCTGCGCCGCCCTGAGCTCACCTGAACGGGTGCCAGCGGCTGGCAGGAGCGGTGCGTGCCGGGAAACGCCGGCTCTGCTAGAGCCATCGCCAGGGGAGTGCCGAGCTGGCTATCTCTTTTTCAGCTGTGCAATAAGTTGGGTAAAGAGTGTCAAAAATAATGACCTGGCCGGGGCTAGAGAAGGAAGGTTCAAGAGTTCAGCCTGGAAGCGGAGAGCCAGGGCTTCTGTGGGGAGAGAGTAACCATGAGCAAGGGGAAGGGCAGGGGGAGAATCCTCTTGCTTGCAGGAAGCACCAGGTCAGGTTGCTGGCAGAAAGGTCTGCCCAGGTGTTACTGGGCTGTAATTCACAGGGCCAGCATTCAGGGGCGAGGATGCAGCCCGGCTCCTAGCTCAAGAATGGGAGCTTTGTCTTGGTAGGGAGCGAAGGAAAAGGCAATGTTTCTTGCTGGGTTGCTCTGGGCAGCCCTTGCAGTAGTGCCATTGGACCAAAGGGACTTTTGGGGCACAGAGAGCTGCCCCTGCCCTGCAGTGCTACATGCATGAGGGAAAAGAGCACTGTTACTTCTAGGAAAGGCAGATGAAACCATCACAATAACCTCCCTGATTGCAAAGCCAGCACCCACCTCTTGGTGTGGCTCGGATCCTTCACCTGTCTTTGGAGAAGAGACCCAGATAACCCCTCCTTGTTACAAATAAACTCACTCCATTAAACTGGAGAAATCAAGTGCAGCCTTAAATCCCCCTTCTTGGCATGGGGCAATTTTCCTCAACTGGATAATGCATGGAGTGTGCAGACCACACTGGCTGCCTGGATGCAATTACCCCTTCTCAATCCCCAAGCGCAGCCCAGAGTGCCACACCGTGGCCCCAGGTGATGCACTGGAAACGACTCCAGCCTCAAAACCTCATTTGGTGTCAATGGAGTTTGCGAATTTGTGGGGTCACCACCTGCGGAAGAGCAGGGACGCCTCCTGCACAGATGCCCAGTGCCACCTTAACCCCAGGCAAGTCTCAGAGCCATGGCGGGTATCCCCCATCCCCCATCCCAGAGGTCTGCTTTTTCGGATGCTGCACACCAGCAGCACTATCACCACCCTCTGCCCTTCGATCCAGAGCGGCTATTTTGAATGTATGATAGAAGGCACAAAAAACACACAAGAACTCGCAAGCCCCTCCAGCGGGGATGGGAAGGGCACCCTTGTTCTCGCCGGCAACACACTGAGTCAAACTCACCGCTGCCACTCTCTCCCCTCCTCCCTCCAGCTTCATCATTAATATTAGAGATTTCTGTGAAACTATTAATTGAGATTTTGCCTTCCAGGAAAAGCTCTAATAGAATTAGGTGGCCCCACCGCTCATTCCAAATCACTTGCCTCCCTCTTGGAAGGAGGATCGCCCAGTTTATTCTGGGTTCTTCTCTTTCAGTGGACTTCCCCAGCAGAGGCAAAGTTTGCACTGCTTTTGCAGGGCATGTGGAAAAAACAGGCACCATTGGCAAGATTGAGAGGAAATGAGGGTTTCGCCTCTTTGAAACAAGTTGAAACCAACCCCTCTTGGCCTCTGCCCCTCCAGCCGGCTTCTCCACGGTGCAGCCATGGGAGGCAAGCACAGACTGAGCAAAGGCTCCTCTCGCGAGCACCCCGGCTCTCATCGAACCCAGCGCCTTCCCCGCGGTGCAAGAGCTCGGCAGCGAGAGCTTCCAGGATCAACAAGACGTTACATGCAATGAGGACAAGGTGTTTCATGAATCATTTGCAGAGAGGGGGATTTTTTTTTAATAATAAAAAGAATTTACATCCCGCTGCAACACCTACAAGACAAACAAACAGACCAAACCATCCGTGAGCTCGGCTCGCCGTGTCATCGCACGCTACCCGGCTCTCACAAAATACTGCTTAGGAGGTGAGAACCCCTCTCATTTAGCACCTTGCTAAGATATTGGCTGTAATAAATTAGCAGGTGTCTTTAAGAAACACCATCTCCCAAAGTTAATACGGCTGATAATTTTTATTTGTGGTCCTTCCTGAAGAGCTGTGATTAAAGCCAACAAAAGGAAAAAATGGAAATATGAGTATTTTGCTCATTTGAACTAAAATATGTCCCCATCACCGACACATATTCCTTTCACATTTGAAAAGCATAAGACCTAAAAATGGTAGGTAAAAGTCCTGAAATAAGCTTTGGCATGGGCCAGCTGTCCACACCAGCCCATCACATGGGATCTGCAAACAAGAGGGGTTATTGCAGTTGCGGAGCAGCAATAACCCCACTTGCGATTTCCCTGGGACGATCGAGGAGCACACCGCCAGTGCAGAAGGAGAGAGGCACCAAAATCCAGTGCTGCCCATCCAAGTCTAACTCACTGCGCTTAACTTCATGTGGAAAAAGGCACTGAGGGTGGGGAAGCAACACCGCACCCTCTGTTATTCATCTTCTACGCTGTTCTCCCAGTTCTTATCAAGTGGAAAACTACTTGAAGCAGCAGCACTGGGGAAGGTGGAATAAAGACTGACTTGTGCTGCACTCTTCATTCTAAAGTGATGTTCACATCACCACTGAGAAAACCATTAAGGAATTAAAAAAAAAAAAAAATCGCTATAAACTCTCAAGCTTCTTTCTCAGCTGGTCAGCATTTCTACAGTGGGGCACATCTGTTCCCATCCCCCTGGAAGAGGACGGGGGGGAATAATTGGGATATCCACTTAGCATGAAGATAAAAACCTAACCGAGATGCCCAGAGCCACAGAAAGGTACTTCCCCCCACTGCAGGCTGCACTGACCAGCCCAGCCCCGCTGGGATGCTCCCACCCCCCGTTGCCTTTAAAAACTTTCCAAGTTCCAGCCAGCCTTCCAGATTTACGACGTGTTTCACTTTTTGAACACTCTTGGATCAGACTGGGGTGATGAAAGCCCGATAGGTCTGTAGATAGCTTTTTGTGCAGAGAGTATATAAAAGATATTGTGCCCCCCATATGCACACATGCACTCCTCTTGCCCCCCTTCCTTAAATGTGTCTTTTCAGAAAACTTCAGCCAAGTCCATCCATGCCAAGAACCTTCCCACACTCCACTCCAGCCTCTGCTTTACTTAAAATTAATTCAGAGACACAGTACCAGGGACCACAGCCCTTGCTGAGTCTTAATAAGACCACAAGGAATAGGAAAGGAAAAAAAAAAAAGGAGAGAAAAAAAAAAGAAAAATAGCAGCAGTTCTTGTAACTAAATCTGTTGGAGTTGTAAGTGTGGTAAATGCATGTTCCTGCACTATTTGGACGCCTCTGCTTTGCCTTGAGCAGCTGCTGTAATAAACTTCCCAGAAAGTATTGGATTCACAGAAGTGTTACTAAAAACCCTAACAGAAACCTAATGGAAATGATGTATCAGCACAGCAAACCAGGGAGATAAGCCCTGCTACAATAAAGAGAAATTTAAACTAGGTTTCCTTTACTTTAGAGAGAAAATAAAAATTGCCCTCTGCATTTCAAGGGGGGGGGGGGGGGGGGAGAAAAAAAAGGGGGGGGGGG